>KZ826346.1:26711-370771 GCA_003184635.1 Aspergillus sclerotiicarbonarius CBS 121057 | reverse complement strand
AGACGCCGGCCCTGCTTCGCTCACTGCCTCCGTGTGAGACGCCGGTCCTGCTTCGCTCACTACCTCCGTGTGAGACACTTGCTGGGCCTGTTTGTTCATGTGCCCTATTGCGGCAGCTTGCGTTTTCTTCCCCGCCGGCCGCATAGGGGCGGAAGACAAAGATGAGACATGAGAGGAGGACTCCGGTCGCGGGGGTAATGCTTGCTGTGGTGCAAGGTACCTTTTCTTAGTGGCGGCGATGGCCTCCTTGAGGGCAGCGACGCTTCGAGGGGGTTTATGCGGTGTAATAGAGCTATTCGAAGGGACGTCTGTGTTCGCGTGTTCGATATTCGGATTTGCCGGATCCTTCTCCAGCAGCGACCGTGATTTGAGATCAAGGTCAGACATAATACTGTATTCTGTTAGCCGAGCATTCTCAATGGCTTTAGTAGTACTCGGAACTGAGAACTCACGTTTGGGCTCTGGTGGGCCATACGCTATGGAACGTCCAAAAAGTGCGCCGCATTTCCTCACGGACGCCAGGGTTGGCATCAGAGAGTCCTTTCCTCAGGCCTTTTTCGATTAGTTCAACGCCCCCGCAGTGTTCAATGGAGGCCTTGGTTTTGGCTTGTTTCGTAATCAAGGTTCTAAACCACCCCGCCGAATATAGACGCAACTGGACATTCTTGTCCTCCGAGGCACTAGCAACATGTTGCAAAATGCGGTGTGTATAAGACACATTCCTGATGACGATGTCGACGGTGGCGTTGCCGTTCTGCGCGATGATCTTCTTCATGCCGGCGCACAGCTTGATCAAGTGCTGCATGATGATTTCCATCATGATGGAATCGATTTTCGGACCGAACTTTCGCGCGATATCCTGGACCAGAAGGCAGCCATTTGTCCCCAGAGTGGTTCGAAGTGAATTGACGGCTTTGAAAATGCCGTCGAGTATCAACTTGATATCTTCCTTGAGTTCGTCGGGGTAATCATCACGTGCATTGCCATATAAGAGGCGACGAAGGGTGAGAACACTCCTTTCACGGCGCATCCAATTGTCCTCAGTCTCGCGTCCTTTAAAATAAGGAAGCATGTCTTCCACGATGTCGTCGATTTCTTCAGAGGATGAAACGATGAGTGGTTCAACTTGCTCATCGTCTTGTGGGATGGCGCCAAAAGTCGGCTTGGGAGGCGCTACGCTAGCGGTAGGCTTTTGAGGGGAGACAGGCCGTACAAGACGCCGAATCACAGTATCAGTACTATCGACGCGCGAAGGGGGACGTTGGCTCGTGCGCGACACCGGACGTTGGCTCGTGCGCGAAGGGGGACGTTGGTTCGTGCGCGACACCGGACGATCAGTCATTCGAGATACCGGACGGGAAACATGCTCTGATTCGTCGGACTCCATGCCAATATTAGCCAGAATAAAGCTGGCAATTGACTTTCTGACGTTAAACTCGCTCATTTGCTTTCGAAGGTCAGACTTGGCATGTGCGGGTGCGTTCCTAGTTCTTGTTAGCGGCAGAGACCTGCAAAGGAGAACGGCAAAGCTTACTGGAACAGCTCGACCACTGTCGACTTAGCCGTATTTCTAACAGCATTATCGGCATCCTCGAGGCATGCAACAAGGCTCGGAACGTACGAACGGAAGAGCAAGCCATGGTTCTTCGTCATCTGCAGCAGGCATCAGTTAGGTGTGATCGAAACCGGATGCGGAAGAAGACTTACATTCGCCAACCAGATCATACTGGTTTCCTTTGTTCGGTGATTCCTGTGTGTGAGACCCATCCCCAGCACATAGGTTTCAACGTCACGACCAGCAGCAGGCCATAGATCAGTAAAGGCTTGGGCCGCCTGAGCTCTAATCCGCTCCTTGGGATCACCCAGGCGCTCCAAAAGCAGGGAATAGAGGTGACGACCTTGCAAAGCAACCAACTGATGCTGCTCCTGAATGAAAAGCCGCTTTAGGAAGTGGCCCAGTGTTGAAAACCCAGCAGACAGGAGTGCCGAATGTTGAGAACCGATGGACAACTGCAGCGCTTCAAAGATAGATGGGACTGCATTCTCGGGGACGTTTTTCTGTTTGATGTCGGACTTGACACCGTTCAAGAAGGTAACCTTAGCATCGATGGCCAAATTGGCATTCTTCAGAATAGCCACCAGCTCTGCGGCTTTCTGTTCCATCTTTGCGAGAAGAGGTTGGAGCTCCGCCAGATTTCCGCTTAGCAGGGCATGAATCAAGGTGAAGGTAACAAAGAAAAGCAAGACTTTGAAAGGACTCAAAAAGAGAAACAAAGTAACCAACAGAGCAAGCTCTGTGGTGCCGACAGAAACGTCGAATCTGATAGCAGGCATGGTTAACAATTTTTTTGTTTTTTTTTTGTTGTTTACAAAACAAAGCGACGCAGTAAAGCAGAATTCGTAGACGCAGTAAAGCAGAAGTTGTAGGCGCGGTAAAGCAGTTTTACGTAGTCGTAGCTTGTACAAGTAGCAAGTAGCAAGTAGAACGCTTTAAGCACGTACAGAAGTATTGACGGTGATGGTGAAGGAAGAAGAGGAGCAGGACGCGGCGGGCTTCACAAGAAGAACCAACATAATGGCGCTTGAGGAAGGTGCACATACCTGCTATTTCGGGCAGTCGCGATGTAGACGATGACGGAGACGGCGGTGGTTGTTTGGATCTGAGATGTGATCTGAAGGAGGATGAGGAAGCGACGAGGGTGGAAGGTGACGCAGTGACAGTGACGGGGAAAGTTCGCAGCGCTTATCGGCGCGCCTGCTTGCTTATCGGGGCGACTGGCTCCACAGGCCTGGTTCAGTCAAACAATGACAGCGAGGGGATCGGTATGTAGGGCCTGGGAACAATCGCCAAGGCAGGTGTTGAAATGCATGGGGATGTGGTGTATTGGAAGCCTGGTCGCGAATGAGGGGGCGATATGATCGGGCGCCGCTCCGTCCCTGAATCTTTTTTTCGCTTTGTTTACCCGCAACGTCGCCGGACCCATGATTCCTCCGTTTTGGGTAAACAAGTGGGGGGCCTCGTCTGCAGCCACGAATCGATTGTTGTTATGGCAGCTGCCCAACTACTAACTACTAGGTAGTAGGTAGTAGTATAGTAAGTTACTATGTAGTAACAGGTGTTGATGAACTGGGGTTCTGGACTCTGCAGCCTGTCGGCATACACCTACGGAGTATACCTCCTCATGGCACCATTTACAGCTGTGGTCGCTATGTAAACCCCCTTTTCCCGTCTCCGCCGCGCTGCGCATATCCCTCTTGCCCCCCTTTTCCCTCCCCTTGTTCTGGTGCGAGCGTCCTGTAAGGTGGATCGTGGGGATAGACTGGATTTTCGGATGTCGGTTCATCGATAACTCCACATCTGCTATAAAAATCAAGAATCAGAGGGGCCAGGCCTCGATGATTTGTAAAAGTCAAATTAAGGAGAGGAAAAGATATAATTCGGGGCTGGAGTGCAATTCTAGGAGATTACGTCGATGTGGTCCTCCATATACATTAGACAGTATCTAGTAGCCGCGGTTAACCTCATCAAATATATAACCACGACCGATACTAGTACTACTACGTACAACATCACCACCCCACTGCAGACTCTACCGGGGGAATATTCCGTACCTACACGGCAGATATTAACCCATAGAACCCCAGCCATGAACAAATCCTTCCATTAATCTACCAAGTACTTTGACGCAGCCAGTCATACTGCAGTGGATTTAATTAGACTGCAGCTATATACTCCACTCGATCGCCGCGCCGGGGGTGGATCTTTCAGTACGGCAGACACTTGGACCAGTGTCGCAAGCGCGACACAGGCGGCAGCAGACCAAAAAGACCTGACGGCCGGATCGAGCCTCAGCTGGAGAGGTCGATTACTAGTAGTAGTACCTACTATACAAGTACCACCTATAGAAATTAGGTACTAGTACTAGGTTAGTAGTATAGTTACCTTCCAATTGAACCTGTCCAAGGTTGACCTGCCCATGATTGGTGGGTTTCGCGACCCTGGGGCGGGTATGTTGCATGCGCTAAACGCCCTGCTCCAAGCCTTCAACCTTCGTATCAAGCGACATTGCATGACTCTATACTTATTGTACCTTGTACTTAGTACTGACCACTTCTAAGATCCCCCCCAAAAAAGCCCACATCCACCATCATGTCCACCTCCACAACCCAGGCCACTCCCTCCGCGCTCCCCAAACACCTCCCATCCCCCAAACCCACGTCCAAGCCGAATTCCACGCCCCAAGAAGTCCCGCAACCCAAACTCCGTCTCCAAATCAACGACCTCCGCCACCCGGCCTCCAAGTCCTTCCTCACCCTGATCCCCGATGTGAGATCTACACTGGAAACCGCCCTCTCAGCAATAATCCAGCACCTGTATACCCCACCACGTACAGAACCAGCTCCCACCAGACCCTCGTCGACCTTCACACCATACCTCCCCGCAACCCGTTCCGTGACAGTCCTCCTCCGCGACATCGACGGCGTAGCCTACACCACAGGCACGGAGCTCGATAACGACCACAAGGAAATCCACTTCTCTCTATCCTACATTCGCACCTGCACCGGTTACCCAGACCCCGTGGCCGAGATAACTGGCGTTCTCACCCACGAGCTCGTCCACTGCTACCAGCATACCGCGCCACCACAGGTCCAAGGTATCCCCCGGCCGCCAGGGGGCTTGATTGAGGGAATTGCGGATTTCGTGCGTCTTAAGGCGGGGTTGGAACCGCCGCATTGGAAGCGGCCTACTTCGGCCAAGGAGAGACCCGGGAAATGGGATCAGGGATATCAGCATACGGCTTACTTTCTGGCGTGGTTGGAGGATGTGCGGGTGGGGAAAGGTGCGGTCGGGCTGTTGAATGATCGGCTGCTGCGGGTTGGGTATGTCGGTGAGGATGGAGGGGAAAATTCGGGGAAAGAAGGGTTCTGGAAGGGTCTGTTTGGTGTCGGGGTTCAGGAGCTTTGGGAGGCTTATGGTAGGTATTTGGATACGCCTGTCGAGGCAGGTAAAGGTGGTAATTGGGAGGACGAGATTGTTAATCGTGAATGATTGTCATTTGGGTTGAGCGGCTCCGGTACAGTTAGATCGCTTGTGTACATAGCGGATTACATGAGGCGGCAACATTGCATTGTTTCGTCTTCTGCGGGCGTAGGTATTTAAAGATGGTTATGGACTTGGGTAGGTATTGGCTGGTCTGTCTATGCTTACCGGGTTTGGAAGACGGCTCCCGGCGGAGACGGACGCAAAATCCCATTGCGTAAGATCGATTGATTCAGTACATGGCTCTATGTACTTTTGTCTAGAGTAGTATAGTCTGCCAACAGCGTAATCCCAAATTCCGTCTCTAGCCAGTCTCGAACGTCGGCAAAGGAAGCAATAAAAAAGCGTTTAGAACAGATAACATGAACATAGAAAAACATCAGAAGAATGAAATAGATTTCCCATATTGTACAAATCCTTGCAATGGTGAATAGATGGGTAGCAGTATGTAATGTCGCATCGCTGTCAATCCCTCATTGACAACATCTATAACAGATAATGTGACGCCGTTTCGAATCTCATGCCCACTCTACACAATCACCTCACCCAAGTCCACGTGCACTGGCTTCCAGGGCGCAGCACCTTCTTCCTCCATCGAGCTAGGCACACGCACGTTCAGCGGACTGTACAGGTACCATCCCTTGAGGGCAGCGACAGCAGCCCTGGAACGAGCCTCGAGCAGACTGGCGCCAGCGCCCTCGCCCAACTTATCCTGACCAGAGTAGATGCCAACGACAAACACGGGGTGTCTGCTCTTGCGACCGGTTTCGCTGATGATCCGGGCAACGGGTTGCTCGAAGTTCTCACGAGCACACAGGCGAGAGAGGTCCCGAGCGGGCTGGGAGAAGTTGAACAGGTCGGAGATATTGAGATGACGGGAGAGGAAATGCTGCTCGAAGAAACGCTTGGCAGCAGGGCGGCCCGCGTGTAGGTAAATAGCACCCATCACAGCACGCACGAAGGTGGCGTTGGCCTGTTCGGCAGTAACGCCCTTGATGTTTTGGGCGTCCTGTTTGGACTGTTCCGAGGGATTCTTAGGTCCCTTGACCGGGTCTCCGAATTCGTTATCGTAAACAACACTCGAGGTGATGGACTTCCGCCAGTGAGCTTGGTCCTCGTGAGGCCTTGCTGTGCCAGTGACGGGTTTCAGGTCGGCTCCCGGGGGTATTCTCTTGAATTGTAGGTAGCCGGGGTCAACCTCTCCACCCGGAGCGGCCGCCGACTCCACACCCCATTCTCTCGCCATTGCCGCCAATGTCTTTGGCCCGACATACGCATACATGGCCGCGAATATGACGGTCAAGGGGAGTCGGGGATACGTGCAAATGAGGTATTCGGAGGTGTAGTGGGTCAACAGATCGTGGCCGAGGGTGGCCAAGGATTCATTGTTGAATTTCGGGTTGGGATCAGCCGAGGCATCCACGAGAGAGCGAGCAAGGGTCTCGAGAGGTAATCGTGAAGGGAGGTAAAGTCGTGCATGAAGCGCAGCAAGTTTGGCGGACTCGCGTGCGGCCTCGACCGGAGGAGAAGGGAGCTGGTACTTGGATTGTCGGGAGTTAGGGGGATGGATGGATGGTGCTAGAGGCTCTTCCTCGATCAATTGATCATTGGCAGTCGGCGCAGCAGGCGAAGCGGTCGACTGGTGCCGAATGCCATTGTAGAGACGGTGCTGCAGGCGGCCACCAGTCCGGGCCTGCGCCGAAAGGACCGAACTGCTCCATCGTTGGAGCTGCAGCCTCTTCATCTGGGCAACTGTGTGGAAATGAGGCCGTAAATCAGAAAATCACCGATTCAATCCAAATGACCGCCCGGAACGTGGCGTGGAGGATTCGAGACTGGGGGGATCTAAACTGAGCCGGTACGAACTTTTGGTCGGTAGAGAAAAGTCGAGCTTCGGCGGAAGTCACGGGGTCTGGCAGTCGTGAGATTCGGCCAGCTGGCGCTAAGCCCTGTACGGACATAGCGTCACGGGGTCTGGGACGAGGGACGAACGACGGCCATTTCGGCTTCCAACCCGCCCAGAATAACGACGCTTCCCAGCGAGCCATTGTCCACGTCTTTCCCCTACGTACACTCTATATACCGTCAATCACCATGGGCGGAGGCGGCAAGATCCCGTATGCGACTGTTCTAACCTCCCGGTACTGCCATTGCGGCTGGAGCTGATTGAATTCTTCCGCAGGTATCCCAAGGAAGTCTGGTCTCCCGCGGGTGGCTGGTACGCCCAGCCCGCGAACTGGAGGGTCAACACTGCCATCATGGGCGCTGCAGTCATTGGAATTGCCGCCGTGACCTGGAGCATAAGTGCCGACCGTGAGCACCGCGACAAGATGCCCGAGCCGGGCAGATTCTTCCCCAGTCGCAAGTCAGTCTCCCTCAGCCAATCTCGTGTCGTGTGTTTCTAAGCAGCGGGTATTGACTTTCTATTGCTTCTATCTAGCTGGAGCCGGCAGATTATTGAACATGAGAGGCAGCAGGCCGCCAAGAACGAGTCATAGATCGGCAACGGAATGCAGAGGTAGTCGGGGGAAAATGGACAACCGTGGTGGTTTTCTATGGCATGACAGGTTTTTGTTTCATAATATTGTGGGCTGTACGACAATAGAAGGGCGTTCTTCAAACGGTCAGTTGATCTGAAAGTGCTTCTGAGGAGACTCTTCCAATGTTCGATACAGGCGCTGTGTGTACAGACGGACCCGTTCCGTGAACTCAGTTTCGTTCCAGAGCTCCCTCCCATCGCTAGATGTAGACATGCGAGGCACTCCGATCTGCTCCACCACGAAACTCGCCGCAACAGTAGCGAAAACCAAGGCCGTCAAGACATGGTTATGCTGTGCACCAGCCTTAACTGCTTGCTGCCATGCCGTAGACTCTGCGAGCACCGAGTCGACAAGTTTGGCCGGTCCCCTTCCGGCACTGGTCATGCCCTGTGTTAGGGCACCCAGGAAAGAATTGCCCGCACCAGTGGGGTCGACCACCGCCGACGCCCCCGAAGCGCTGGGCTGATGATAAGCGGGCAGCCAGATCCTCTGTGTTCTAGAGTAAGAGTAGCTGCCGTCTTTGCCTGCACGGATAACCAAATGCCCGTTCCCGTCAGGCCCGATGCCTGATTCAAGGATCTTCCTGACGATTTCCTTCCCATAATCGACCTCTTCGCTCCAACCAGGCTGGCCGAACATCATCCCAAGTTCCAGTTCGTTGGGGCTCACCGCATCTACTACTCGGTTTGCAGCAAGAAATCTCTCCTGCTCTTCTGGCGTACATAGATCCGGCACGGGCTCCCAAACAAAGATGGGTCTTCTCGTAGCGTGTTCGGAAAGGGGAGCTTTGTCTGCTCGACGTAGCTCCTCCCGTCGACGCAAGATAGTCTGCACAATTGAGATACAGCGCGAAGATGAGCAGACCATGTGGAAGGTCTTCGAGAACACCTGAGATTCAGACAGCATTTCTGGTTCCAGCCGCAACTTTGGGGTCAGGTACTTGAAGTCTGCGTCATGTTACTATGGTGCCATCTCAATAGTTGAGAAGTAGGGAAGAATACTGACCCCGTTTCTCGTTTGGACCATAGCCATTCCAGGCCCTGGTGGTCAATCGACTCTGGTCCTCTCTTATTACGCAGTTGGTATCCCACGACTTTATAACGTTGAGAACCTCCGGAGGGAAGTCGGAGCCAACATCGACAATCCAACTCACAGCCTGCGAATGCGCCTGTCCCGCCACCAGACGAGCGCCAACGATGGCAAAAGACGCAGCACCCCCAAGGACATTCTTTACATTGGGTCTCGTCTCGTCGAAATCTATATCGTCTATATCAAAGGGAGGAGCCGGGTAAGTATATAGTGTGATTTTGAGTGTGCATGGGCAAGTCATGGCGTACCAAGGATGAACATGCCCATTGTGCAGAAATCCACATTGCCTCTAAGCTGCTCCGAGGAGCCATGTTCTTCGACCATGGTTCCGGAGAAGCGATCAATTGCCTTCAATAATGGGGAATACCTGGCGTGATCTCGAGCTGGCGGGGTCGAGGGAATAAGCCATCGAGGGCGGCGCCTTATCGGATTACCGCCTGATACCGACAACGTCATGATGGACCGCCGGATAGCGGCCACCCTGGCGTAAGGTACGGTAAGACCCACTATTAGGAGCTCCTGGCCTGAGGCCCGGCCGGGTCAGGAGCATTGCTGTCTCGAACATCCGACCCCGTTGCAGCGGCTGCCTTGCCTTGCGCTCCTCACCATCTCACTCCCTTGCCAGAAGGTCGTGGCTGCTTGCTCTTCTGCCCCTCAATCGCGGCATCCGATAGTCTCTGCCGTTCACTCTCTTCCTCTGTCCTCGTCTTCCCCGAGTGTCTTTGATAGTTCCCTCCTTACTTCCCACAGGGGCCGTCAAGATGGCGACAGGAAGCCACATGCATAATCTGACAACTCTTATCAAGCGGTAAGTTTTGGGCTGGATGGGTTTGAGATCCCGGGTCGCTATGCCCACCCACAAGTCTTCCGATTACGGGGGTGGCTAATCAGATCCAATGCCAATAGGTTGGAAGCCGCAACCTCCCGCCTGGAGGATATGGCCATGTCACTGGATGACCCCAATTCGCCCAAGACCATAGCCCCTGCTGCTGTGCCCGAAAGTGCAGCCCCCGAACCTCCCAAGCCAGCCCCTCCAGCAGCTCCCGCAGCAGCTCCCGTTCCGCCGCAGATCCAGGACTTCAACGCACTGATCAACGAGGATGTCCGGAACTTTGTGGAGTTGGGTGCTAAGATCGATGGCTTGGTTGGAGAACAGGTAGGGAATGAAGCGCATCCTACATAAGCCCATCGCTTATTATTTCTGCAGTCGAAAATGGTTCTCCAAGCCTTCGAAGCCGAGCGCACCTACCTACTCGTGTCAACGAAAGCTAGGAAGCCTGACCAGCAGCCCCCGGAGCTCATGACGGAGCTCCACAACGCCTCGGACAGCATCAACAACATCCGCGAGTCGAACAGAGCGTCCCCTCTCTTCAACCACTTCAGCGCCGTGGCGGAGGGTATTGTTGCCCTTGGCTGGTTCTTCGCGGACAAGCCTGCCGATTTCGTCACTGAGATGGCCGGCGGCGTTGAATACTACGGCAACAAAGTCCTAAAGGACTACAAGGAGAAGTGCGCTTCGACAGCCTACACCACTGCCCAATGGAGACTAACATGTTCACAGGGACCGCACCCACGTCCAGTACATCCAGGCATACTACCAGATCTACAAGTCCCTTGCTGCATACCTCAAGAAACACTACCCCAGGGGCTTGACATGGAACAACACGGATGGAATCGACGCACAAGAAGCCCTCAGACAGGTCAAGGGCGGCACTTCTAACCCTCCCTCCAGCAGCATGGCACTCCCACCCCCTCCCCCTCCCCCCGTGCCGACTCTGAATGTCCCTGGCGGAGTCCCTCCCCCTCCTCCACCACCGCCCGGCGTTGCTCCTGCAGCAGCTCCAGCTGCACCGGATATGTCAGCTGTCTTCGACCAGCTGAACCAAGGTGAAGCCGTCACCTCGGGTCTCCGGAGGGTCGACAGATCAGAGATGACGCACAAGAACCCTAGCCTTCGCGCCAGCTCTGTGGTCCCCGATAGCCCCACCTCACAAGGAAGTGCCGTCCGGGGCAAGTCTCCTGCCCCGAACAAGAAGCCCAAACCGGAGAGCATGCGCGTGCGTAAGCCGCCTCGCAAGGACCTGGAAGGGAACAAGTGGTTCGTCGAGAACTTCGACAACCCCGGTGAGATTGTGGAGATCACCGCTCAGCAGAACCACTCTATCCTCATCTCGCGATGCAACAAGACGATCATCAAGGTAAACAACAAGGCCAACGCCATTTCCATCGACAATTGCACCGGCCTCTCCATCATCGTCGATTCCCTGGTCAGCAGCCTCGACGTCATCAAGTCGCCCAAGTTCGCCCTCCAAATAGACGGCGTGGTCCCCACCCTCTTGCTCGACCAAGTCGACGGCGCCAGCGTCTACCTCGGCCAGCAAAGCCTGGCCACCGAGGTCTTCTCCAGCAAGTGCACCGCAGTGAACATCATGCTTCCTCCCAAGGAAGGCACAGACGAAGACACCAAGGAGTGTCCCATCCCCGAACAAATCAAGACCTACGTGAAGAACGGCGTCCTTGTCAACGAGATCGTCGAGCACGCAGGCTAGACAATTAACAGCCTGGGAAAAACACGCACTCTTTGGATACCACACCCTCTCCCCCGAAAATGGAGGCGATAAATAGATAATACGGCAATTTGGAAACCATCTAGCCCACGGACTTTCTTCTCTGCTGTGTTTTGTATCTTTTTCCATGTAGATAGAGCCATTTTTCTATTGCAATGCTACGCACACTCCTCACCGTTTTTGGTAGTTGGTGTTGGATATATAGAGAATGAAGCGCTTACTTGGATCGATATTCGTTCTTTGCTGATGAGTTGTAATGGGTAGATCTCCGTCTCGTATTTTACGAATTTAGTACTCCGTACAAGGAGACCGATCTACTCAATCGACCTGATACACGGTAAAGAGGATGCCAAAGACAATGAATCCAGGTTAATTAATTCAGATCAAATCTACAGCATGTGACACTGATATATGACAAATATGGGTGCTGGTGGCAGCTAGTAACTGCCATCAGGGGGGATACGAGACAGGCATCAGAAGTGACAGAGCATGCCAGCAACAATGCCGCTGCACCACAAAGCCTTAGCTGGGGAGATGGGCAGGTCAACAATTCAGTCTATTCATTACCAGACCGCAGACACAAGATCATTGAAAGGTCAAGAAAATGTACCGCTGAACACCCCCTATGCCTCTCTTGCTTAACCGGGATTCGAAGATTTGAGGTCTCGACGGTAATAGCTGGGGGAGAGAGTGGAGACTTGGTAATAGCACGTCGAGCTGTGGAATATATGTAAAGAAGAATGTTGGGAACACTAGGCAGAAGAAACAACGTTATATTCGTAAGTGGTAGCTAGAACGATTCTGCCTACGCGACTGGATGAAAACAACAACAACTCCATAGCCAACGTGACTGTAATTATGTAACGCTCGCTTATTAACTAACCACATATTCCAACACGGCCCCCTAGGCGAGTAGGAGTTTAAAAATAAATAAAAATAAAGTTAAATAATTTTTTTAATTGGGTAATAAAGTATTATATTATATATTTTATAATATTTTCTTAGTAGTATTATCTAGTGTTATATTTAATTCTATAATTACTAGATATACTTTCATATCTAGTAGATCTCTAAATGCCTAAAATATTTTAATTTTTAATAATTTAGTAAATCTGTCCACAGGATTAGTATTTCCAAAGATATAAAATATCTTAATAATATTCTTTTTAATAAAGTCTGTAATAAATAGATAGTAGTTATCAAGCTAGCAGATGGACTAGGTAAAGATACTATAATTAAATATTTTAAGTAAGTTAATGGTATCACTAAATATAGAGATTCTTTTATTTTTAAAAATTCTAAGGCTGAATGCCACTGTTAATTTTTTTATATATAAAGTTTTTTTAGTGGCCGCATCATACGCGTAGTATTTTATAATAGTTAAAAATAACGCTATAATAAATTACTTTTTTAAAGACTAGAAGATAAGATCTCTAGTAAAAAAAATAATATATTTTTTAATTAATTTATTATTTTTATAATCTACGTGGGCAGTATCTATATATATTTTAATATTTTTAATATAATTAAAAATAAATATGATACTAAAATTCTCCATGTTTTATATATATTAATATATTAATTTTAATACTTTAAAATTAGTAATTGTAAGTGAATTTATATATTTTTATAATTAAAAAATAGATTATTATAAATTAAATTTTATTTTAATTATCAGCTAATTTAGACGGCCTGTAAGATTTTAATATTTATAAATATTAATTTTCTTAGATATTATCTTCGAATAATTTATTTTATAGTATAATAGTATTATTAAAGAGATAATTCTTGTATAATTTTATATATTTATAATAATTAAAGATTTTTTTATATACACTTGTTAAGATAGAGAGATCAATCTTTTATTATAATTATATTATATATTATAATTAAAGAAAATCTTTAATTTATTAAATTTTTTAAATTAAATACTTGATCAAGATATTATTTAATCTTATTAAGATTGTTCTGATACGGACCTGTAATAATTAAATTATTTATATAAATTATAAAATAAATATTAGATTTATAATAAATATAAAGATTCTTAAACAAAATAATAAAACTAATTTTTTATAATTTATTATTAAAAATATAATACTATAAAAATGCAGCCTGCTAGAGGTTATATAATATCTATTTTAATTTATAAATATTATCTTTTAAACTTTTATAATATTTAATTAGTTATTTCATAAATACTTAGCAACTTTTTATCTGAGTATATAAATAAATAAATATAATATTATATTATTTTTAGATAAGATTTTTAATTATTATTATAATAAAGAATATCTTGATAGCGATCTTGCTAGTAACTAGAGTAAAAGATTAATTATAATTTTTGTCTAGTATTTAGCGGTTGCTATATATAATTTAATATATATAAAATTAAATAATATAATTTTTTATATTAATTTTTAAATTAAATATTTATTTATCTAGGATTACGCGGGCGCTAGAAAGTTTTTTTATAATATTATAAATTTTTATATTTTTAATCTTATTAATTTATGTATTCATTATTTATTTTTAATATAATATTAAGAAAGATCTCATGGCTTTAATATATATTATTAAAATAATAATTTTATAATATTTTAATTTTAGAATTATAATATTTTAGCTAACTAAAACAAGTTACTTATAATCTAATTAAATAGATGATTTACTTTTAATAGTTTTTTAAAATTATCTTATTACTAAAATATCTTTAGATAATGGAGTATTAATAGTTTAGAAATCTTAAATTAAATATTTAATTAATTTAATCTTATATTTAATAAAATTCTCGATGGAAAATAGTAAATGTTTATTAATTAATTCTATAGAAATAAAAATTATCTATATTTTACTAGTAATAATATTAGTATTTTTATTAATATTTATAATATTCTTAATATCAGAAATATTTTAATAAAAAAAATATTATTTAATCTAGTTAATTTTCTAGATTCTAGAAGTAGCTCTTCGGGTAGTAGTTTATTAACTATACTATCAAGATTTTTATAATTATTTTTATATATTTTTTTTTCATGGAATAAGATATTCCTAAAATATTTAATCTTATTAATTTTGAATATTTAAATATAATAAATGTGGCTATTATTTTTATTAAAACTAATAAAATATCTTAATACCACACGGGGTTTTATTTTTTTAGATATTATATAATTCTTAATAAGTATATAAATATATAAATAATAATTAAATATATATAAGAAATTAAGCGAAGCATTAGGATTTAAAAAATTATAAAAAAAATAATATTTATATATAAAAGACTCTTTAATATTACTTTTAATAAGAATAAGTTAATTCATGATTTAGATAGTAAAATATATAATATATAGTTAAAAACACTCTAGCAGGCTTGAGTTGATTATTATAATTTTATTTATTTAATTAATTAAATTATTATATCTTTCTAATAATCCGTTTGCTTCAGGTGTTTAGGAAGATAAGATAATAATATAAATTCTATATTTTTTATAGATTATCTAGTCCTTAAAATAGTTAAATTTTTTATTTCTGTTAAGATACTGAAAAGGGCTAAGCCTAGTCAGCTATTTGGAACTGGAACATTATATGTTCTGGCCTGTCTAGTTCCAAGACTATACTAGAAGAAGCTGATAAAATAGAGACTCTTTAAAAAGACTCTCCATGAGAAATATAAAAGAGTAATAATAAAATAATTAAAAAAAAATAAATAACTAGATCTTATCTATACTAGATAATCTTTTTTTTTAATAAATTAACTCTTTTCAAACTAGATTTTATATTTAATTTATTATAGTTTTTTAATTTTTTATAATTTTAATTTACTCTTCTTTTCACTGCAATATTGGAATAGAGATAATAACTAGAAGTAGTAAAGAACTAATAATTAATATATTAAATAATTATAAAAATCTATCTTAGAATAAGCTTATTAATTAATTAGTAAAATAAATCTAAAAATTATTAATATAAAATATAAAAATATAATACGTTATTATATAATAAGATAATGTAATTAATAATAAGATTAAAACTAGTTTTAAATATATTAAAAAATTTATTAATAATTAGATTTTATTTTTTTAAATATTTTTATTAATATTTTATGTGCCCTATTTAGTCTTTTTTAAAGAATTTAAAGATATAAAGAAATCTAAACTTTTTATTTTTATATTTTTTAATAGAAAGAATAAAAGTAAGTTTTTAAAATAGTTTAATAATATTTAAATAAAGATTAAGATTAATTAAAAATTTATTAATAGCTTGAGTAATCAAGCTTAGTATATTTTTTTATTTTTTAATAAAGAAATTAAAATAAAGATTAATTTATAGATTAATACTATATATAAAATCATAGAGTTCATAGTTAATATTATTATTAATTATTTTAAATTTATTTATAAGGACCCCACCTGGAAGAAAAAAATAATTAATAAATTATTTATTTTTAAATAAAAAGTTTATATAATTAATAATCTTATTATAAAAATTAATAATTTACTGATTAAAGCTGGAAATTATAATTAAAATAATTATAATTAAAATAATTTTAATAAAAAAAATTTATTATACTAGACTTTTAATAATAATATCTACTAGTAGATAATAAATATAAAATAAAAACTAGATTTTAAAAGTTTCTACCGCTAGGTAAAACTAGTAATAAATAAATTAATAAAAATAAATAAACTTTTAAAAAATTAATTAAAATATATTAATATTTAAACTAGAAACACGGCCAAGAAATAAATCTTTAATAATAATATTATAGATTAAAAACTTTTAATAGTAAGTACTAGATTTATTTATTAAATTAAATAAATATTAAAAAAAGAAATAATAAAGTACTAGAAACTTAAGTTTTATTTATATTATAGATTTTTTAAATACTACATTACTAGTTACTTTAATTTATTTATATAATATCTTTAAGTACTCTAGAAGACTACTAGAAAAAAAATATTTTAGATTATATTAAAAAATAATTTTATAAAAAATATTATCTAAACTTAAGAAATTTAATAATTCTAGATAATTTTAGTTATTTAAATCCTAGAAAATATTTAGTTTTTTTAAATTATTATTTAAAGAAATATATACTAGTTAATATTAATTATAAAAAATTTAAAAAAAAAGTTTAAGATTTTAAAAATTATCAGACTTTTTTTATACTAGAATTAATTAATAGAATTTATTATATAAAAATTTTTATAAATACTAGCTATTCTCCGTATAGAATAATTAGTAAGAATTTTATAATTAAATATAAATTAAAATATATATTAATCAAGTCTCAAAATATTAAAAAATTTAAAAAAAAATTAGTTTATATAACTAAATTAATTATAATATTTCTAGATATTAGTAAAAATCTATAAAAAGATATATATTTTTATATTTTACTATAGATCTACAAGTACAATATTATATTAAAACTATTATAAATAAAATATTAAAATATTATAATCTAGATTAAAGACTTTATACTAAACATTTAAAATATAAGAATAAGAATATATTATAAATAGAAATAAAATTATAATTTTTTTTTAATATATCTTAGCCAACGTGTGGTGTACCTGAAAGAATTAAAAAAAATTAATAAAACTCTTCTTTATTAATCTTATTAATATTAATAAAATATTTTATAAACTTAACTAGCCAAAGAACCCCGTGGATATAAAAAAAAATTATTAAAATATTACTAAAATTATTTAAATATTTTTAATAAAATAATAATAAATATTTTATTTTTATATTATTTAAAAGTAGACCACGTTATTAATTTTATAAAAAATATAAAAAATAAAAAGTAAAAAATATTTTAGAAATTCCTGTACTAGATAAACTATTTAAAATTTTTAATATTATAAAAGATTTTAATTAATCTACTAGAAAAAGACTTTATTTAAATAAGTAATTTTTTAATAATTATTCTTATTTTATTTATCTTAAAGTCTAGTAGGAATCTATAGTTTTATATAAATTATTAAATTTTTAATTAAATAATAATAAAAAACTACTATTTTTTATTATTAATTTAAAAAATTCTTTAGTATATCTTCTAGATTTATTTTTTTATTAAATTTAATATAATTCAGGCCTTCCACTGTATTTAGATTAAGAAAAAAAATAAATAAAAAATAATATTCTAGACTTGTTTTAAATTTTTTAAATAGTTAATTATTTTTTTTAGACTTATTAACTATTCTAGTATTTTCTAATAATATATTAATTAAATATTATAGAAGTTTCTAGATAAATTTTATTTTATTTATATTAATAATATTCTTATTTTTACAGATGGAAGTTTATTATAATATTATTTTTAAATCTAGAAAGTTCTAGAATAATTATATAAAATAAGATTATAAATAAATATTAAAAAATATAAGTTTAAGATAACTTCTATTAAATATCTTAAATTTATTATTAAAATAGAAAAAAAAATTAAGATAAATTTTACTAAAATATAGATTTTATAAGATTAGAAAGTCCTGAAGAATGTTTAAAAAATTAAGATTTTTTTAAAATTTATTAATTTTTATTAATAATTTTTCAAAGATTAAAGAATTTATTTAGAATCCTTAACTAGGCTTATATAAAAAAAATATAAGATTTAAATAAATTCTAAAAATTTAGAAGATTTTCAAGATTTTTAAAAAAATTTTTATTATTATTTTAGTTCTAGCGTACTAGGATTCTGAGTAAAAAATATTAATTAAAATTAATTTTTTTAATTAGTATATTAAAAAAGTACTATTCTAATAAAATAATTAAAATATTTTATATTTTATAATTTATTTTTTTAAAAGAAATCTTTCTATTAAATATAATTATTAAATTTATAATAAAAAACTACTTGTTATTATCTAAGTACTATAAAAGTAAGAGTTTAAATTAATTATTTTTCTTTATTTTAAGATTCTTAGTAATTATTAAAATCTTAAATATTTTATAATCTAATACTAGTTTATTAAGTAGTAAATACATTAAATATTTTTTTTAAATTATTTTAGTTTCTCTATCAATTACCGCCTGGGAAGAATGAATACTAGATTAAATATTTTATTAAAAAAATTTCAAGATATATTAAATAAGAAGAATAAATATATTATTAATTAAAAAATTTAATTATTTAGTTTTATCTAAGAAAACTTATTTAAAAAATATATTTATTTAATATTTATAAAAAAAAATGCCCGGGAAACTAATCTTAAATAAATTTTAAATCTAAATAAAAAATATTAATAAAAATCTTAAGAAGTACTAGAAAACTATAATAAAAAATAAATTTAAATTTTTAAAAAAATTAAAACTTAAGATTTTTATTACTAAATATTAATTAAATTTAAATAAATATTTACTATTCTAAAAATAAGCTTAGATTTTTAATTTTAAACTTCTATAGATCTAGATTATTTAAAAAGCTTATAATAGTGTGATCACTAGATATCTAAAAAAAAATTAGATATATAAGATTATTATTTATTATTATTATTAATCTAATATAAGTAATAATATTTATTAATTTTATTATAATTATAATAATTACTAGATTAACCAGATTTGGTGAGATTATAAATAAAATCTTTTAAAATTATTATTAATTTTTAATTATCTATAATAAAATATTACTATTAATTTTTTAATAGATCTTCCAGAGTCTAAAAATTATAAAAATATTATAATTATTATTAACCAGCTAATAAAGAAAATTATTATTAAAATAATATTAAATATAAAGATAGAAGATTTTATAATAATATTTATTTAAATATTTTATAATTATTATAAAATACTATAATCTGTAGTCTCTGATTAAAAATTATAATTTATAAATAAATTATAAGAAACTTTATATAATATTCTAAATATTAAAAAATATTTTTTTATTATTTATTATCCTGAAATAGATAGTATTATTAAATAAAAAATTATAGTAATCAAGATTTTCTTGAAATAATTTATTAACTAATAATAAAATAACTAGAAAAAACTATTATTACTAGTATAATTAATTTTAAATAACTAAAATTTAATATTAACTAGAATAAATTTTTTTTTTAATATAAGTTTTATATAAAGCTTCTTAATCTAGATATTAAAACTAATTTTCTAAAAAATTACTAAGTATAGAACCTATGGAAATAGATTAAAATAATTTTTAAAAAATTTTAAAGAGCCTAAGATATTACTAGTTTAATAATAATCTTAGTCTAAAAAATTTAAAAAAAATATATTAATTATTATTAAAATCCTACTCTTTATTATTAATTATAAGATAAGATCTAATTTAATCTGAAAAATATATCTACTAGTTAATTAAATAAGAAACTAGACTAATAAAATATAAAATTTATTATATTTAAGATTATAAATATTCATACTTATAAATTAAATATATTTAGAAAAATCTATTTAATTTTTTATATAAATTTACTCTATCTGATTACTACTAATTCTTTATTATTCTAAAAATTGATAGATTAGTAACTAGATATAATTACTATAAATAATAATACTAAAAAATATACTATTAAAAAATTATTAATAAAAAAAATGTTTCTAAAGGAAAGTATCATTATAAGAAAATATTTTTATTTAAATAAATAAAATTTAATATTCTAATATAAGAATCCGTATAACATTTTTACAATATAAAGATTTATAAAAAATAAAGAATATTCTATTCTTATAATTTTTTTAATTTTTTTTAGAATTTTATTACGCAATTCCGCCCACGATCACATTATTTAAAAAAGAAGAATAATTAAAAAAAACTAAGCTTAGTTAATTATTTAAAACTAGAATATTATATATTGTAGTTTATTTAATTCTAAGATTATACTAGAAAAAACTAATAAAATAAAGATTTTTTAAAAAGATTCTTCATGAGAGACACAGGAGAGTAATAATAAGATAATTAAAAAAAATAAATAATTAGATCCTATCTATACTAGATAATCTTTCTTCTTTAATGAATTAATTTTTTTTAAACCAGGCTTTACGTCTGACTCATTACAGCTTCTTAGCCCTTCACAGATACCACGCTGTAATGTAGCAATTAATAATATTCTTATATTTAATATTTATTTAAATGAGTTCTTTAAAAGTATTAGACTTCTACTTTAATAAAATAACATGAACAAGGCGAGTAGTGTTATTAATTATTATTAAAAAGTAATTATATTTTCTATAATTAATAAAGATTACTATTTAAATATTAGCATGCCAGAGTTTTATAAGATTTAAAATTTATAAAATAAAATCACAGGATATTAGATATTTTATTTTATCTAGTTAATATATTTTATAGTATATATTATTTTAATATTTAATTTTAATTTAATAAGATTTTATAATAGAAATAATTTAACAGAATTTTATATAATTATATTACTAGTATAGTAATAAAAGATCTAATACTATTATATTAATTTTAAGATTAATTATTTTAATAAAAAATACTTTTTATAATACTTACATGTGACTAATAATCTTATTATTATTTATAAAATATAAAATATAATCTTTATTAATTTTATAGATATTAAAGTTCTCATGGAGGTGTTAGATAAATAATAATTTATAAAATAAATTAGATTAGTAGTATATCTTAATATATAATTTTATATAATAACTATTTATTTTAATAAATATTATTATATAATCTATTACTTTAACTTTAGTGATTACACCTTTAGAGATATTATATAAATAATATTTATATAATTTTAATTTATAGAAATTAATAAGTAAATTATAATTTAAAATAAAATATTAAAAATTATTAATATTATATATTTAATAAGATTTCTAGTTAGAAAGGCCCTCGATTATTATACTATTAAAATTCATAGTAAGAATGTTATTATTTATATTAGAATTAGTAAATATAATTATATAAAATCTAATAATTAGTTTTATTATTTATTTTAATATAATAAATAAAACTTTCACGGAGATTCTAGATTTTATTAATTTAATATTTTTTTTATCTTTATAGAACTAGATATTATGAATATAAAAGATCCAGTCTTTAAAATAAAGATTAGAAATAAAATATTAATAATATAAAATATAATATTACTACTTCTTATAAAAACTATAACTTTTATTAATATTATTTAGTAATAAATTTAATATCTTTTTTAAATATTTCTTTATACTCTGATTCTTTTTTAAATAGGTTATTTTCTTCTACTAATTTTTATTAGAATCTGATTTTGTGGATAGTTTAGACTTTATAATAAATATTATAAAATTAATTTAATTAAATTTATTTTTTTTTCCATAGTATCTCTATAGTAATTAAAAAATTCTATCTCTGTAAGAACTTTGGCAGTATTATTAAAAAATTATAATTTAATATTAGTAATCTAATTTAATAGATTAGAGTTAAGTTACTTGAATAATAATAATAAAATATAATAAGATAATAGAAGATAATCTAATTATTTTAAAAATATAAATACTTATTTAAAATTATTAATAAAATATAATATAATAAAGAAATCAGATTATTTTTTTTCTACAAGATTAAAGAATGCTGTTTAGCAAAGAATATAATTATAATTAAAAATTAAATAATATATTATTTTAAATGTATTATTTATATATTTTTTAAAATTATCTGATATTATAAAATATTCAAGAACTTCTTTTAATAGCTGATATATTAATCAAGTTTATACGTTGATTAAAACAGTATATTAAATAGTATATTATTTATATATTAATAGAGGTCTGGTAAGTATTTTATTAATTATATTTTATAATCTAATATTTTTTAATACTTGTCTCACTCTAAAATCTTATATTTTATAATTTCTATATTTTTTTAATAATTTTAATACATCTTTCAAGCTCTCGGGCAGTTTTTTTAAAATATAATCTATCTAGATTATAATAATTATTATTATAGTATTTTCCTTGTTAATATATAAAAAAGAAATAAATTTATCTTTTATAGTTATTTTCATGATTCTAATATAAGTCTAATTATGATTCTAACTAGTAAAATATTATTGTATAACTATAAGTTAACTTAGCAGAAGTAAAGATTAAATATAATTAATAAAATAAAAGAGATCTTTAGAGATAATCTATAAAAATAAGTATGTATTATATATATTTCTAATATTTAAAAATTACTATATTAAAAGAGCTTTATCTCTGGCTCGCAATAATAAAGATATTTAATTAAATACTTAAAAAATACTAGAATAATAAAGATAATAGTATCTCACGGTGAATTACTAGGCTTATAACCTATTAGAAACACTAGGCAAAAGAAATAATATTATATTTATAAGTAGTAGCTAGAACGATTCTGCCTACATGACTGGATGAAAACAACAACAACTCCATGGCCAACGTGACCGTAGTCATGTGACGCTCGCCTACCGACCAACCACATGTTCCAACAAAGAATGTAACACAGGGTTGGGTATAATCGCTGGTCCCGTAGTGTTGTCCTGTGCGCCTTGCCGGGTGTGTATTTAGCTTCGAGAACGGCAGGAGAAAGATTAGAGAGGGATGAGCCTGCATCGGGGCGTAAAAAGTACTGTACTGTGCTGTGTGGTTAGTTGAGCAAAGGATTGGATTGTCCTGCTCCGGTATGTCGTCCTGCTGGAGAAAGAAAATGTGCATATTTAAATGAAGTGAAAGAAAGAAGAGAAGCAAAAGCAGACACTAAAGGTTACCATCACGATGTAGTTGAGACCCGGCTGGGCGTAAGCGGTATGAGATTGCACCGTTGTCATTATTCGTCGGGCTTATTGAGATCGGGAGTCATGCTTTTGCACATCCAATCCCCTCAGCTTTCTGGCAAGGAGGCTGTCCCCGGCTTCGGGACTACTGGTGAAGGCAAACGGATAGCCACCGTAGCCGGTGTCACCCTTACTGAGTTTACCATAAAGCCCACGCTCCGCATTATACTGTTCAGTGAAATCTGTGTCCAGTCGCGGACTAGGATTCAGCGACGGGATAGGCTGAAAAGGATGCGAGGGGCGTTCAATTGGATTGAAGCAGTTGGAATTACCCAGAGGAGCAACATCCTGTCTCGCGAATGTGCGACTTGGCCCCGACCTCTCCTGAGTGTACGTGGAGGAACTCCCAGAGTAGGCGATTTCTCCCGAGGTCATAGGTTCTGATGGGGTGAACGTGGATATCGGATCTTGACCCGCAGGCACCTTGCGCGGTGCCTTGTCTGTCGAGGGCCTTGCAGCAGAGTGCGTATGACTGGAGTCCCGGTAAGGTTTGTAAGGCGTGTAACGGGGATCAGGGTATTGGATTTCATTGCGCAGCTTTTCCTTACCGTCGGGGACTCTGTTGGCAAATACAACACGGATGCTAGAGTGAAGATAAAATCGGCCCCGGGAAGGGCAGCATATGTTTAAATGAATCAAATACCGTAAAGTAGGCTTGTCTTTAGGATCCTCGGAAGCGTTCAAAGATGCTTCGGGGCGATCGGTCCCATAGTTGTTTCGAGCGCTCAGCGGCATGTCGATAATGGGACCAGCCGAATAACTTCTCTGTCGAATGAACGTTTTCATCCCAGGTTCCATATCGGTGAGATCATAAGGCACAAGGAACAGCTTGACAGCTGTCTTGTTGGGATTCTTGATCATGATCTGTAACTGGCCATGTTGAGGTATTCGATAACAGCCGCCTGGTGGAGATCTAGGCGACTCTGCTCTCCTGTGCTTCTTCTCCCGCCTGCGCAAAGCTTCCTGGTCATTTGAGCTTGGGTCTGGGGTGTTTCCCATGGCATGATCATTGTTCATTTCCGCAGGGCTCTGGTGGCGCCTGCGACGTCGACTATTACTGCTGGACGTGTCCTTAGGAAGGTAACTATCCAGGTCGATCAGGCCAACATAAGGGCTGGGGCTATCATCCGAGATTGAGCGTCCACTTCCTGAAGTGGGGTAACTGTAGAAAACCGCGGGAAATGGGATCGTGACATGTGGTGGACACTTGAGGTTCGCTTTACATTTGCCTTTACCTAGAACACCGATTTGCGCAGTGAAGTCTAGCGGTTTGGATGGATTCATTGACATTCTTCCGCGGAGGATCGACTCCTCATATGAGCCAACCATTGGCGCATGTGCTTTGGAAGAGATTTCCGAGCTGATCGAGGGTCTTCTGACCCTCGCGACCGGCGTTTGAGCCGAAGATGCGAGTTGAAGGCTGTATGCCGAGGTCAAAGACCGTCGAGGAGGGCGAAACTGATAAGACGTTGTCTTATCCCACTTTGTTGGTGAAGCATCAGACTGGAAATATATCCCCTCCGCATGACCTCTAGGAGATGTCTGCAAGCTCTGGAATGTTTCCGGGGGGAGGGTACGGCGGCGGCTGACTTTCTCGATGGGGTTGGAATGGTTGACGAACTCCGGTCGGGGAGAAAAGTCCAAGTCCGTGTTATTCGCCTGATGGACAAGCGGGCTTGTTGGGGCTTTCAGGATGTAGCTCGACGAGAACGAGCCGAAAGAGGGTGCCCGGGCGCGGGCTATCGGAGTCGCATTCTGGGCTGACGAGGGTTGGCCGCGCAAAGAGGACGCGAAGACGGGGGTGCTAAACCAGGGAGTCGTCGGGGACGAGCTCAGAAGAGGAGAATGTGCATTGACGGTGCGACCCGGCAATGGGGATGGTGGTGATTGCTGTTGGCTCTGGCCCTGACAGGTTCCTTCCCTGAAGTCCCCCGAATGCAATGCTGAGCGAGGGCGTTCAATATCGGCTGGTGATGCTAACTGCTGGTCATTTGAGCCACACTGGTCGCTAAGACCAGAGTTCTCCGGTAAGTTATTTTTCATATTGGTGGAAAGTTTATCGGATGCCTGCGGGACATGATCCTGACTGTCTCCCAACTACATCGCCGGGGTCAGCAAATGTCCCGGATATGACTGATAAGAGAACTTCTGCCGCTGCAGGAGAAAGTAAAGGGAAACAAGACAAGACCAGCGCTTGGAAGAGTGGCAAGACATACGGAACAACGTGGGGTCCATCTGAGCGCATCGGCGCTTTTGATATACTGGATCAGTACCTCCCGATGGCTTGCATGCGCCCGACTTGAATCCGACGAGGGAACCTCGTATGAGACGGTTTCACATCTGTCGAGGGGGTAGCCCGCCAGGGGCTCCGGAGGAGTATGTTTCCAGGGGGGAATGGTCTGACGTTGTCCATCATGCCTTGGCTGGTGATCATCCGACCACAGGTCATGGAGCCGCTGGCGATCCGGGTCCTGGAAGATAGGCATGGTCACCGGTAGGTGGGATGGGCAGAATGGCGAGGGGAAAGGACCAACATCGCAACCCCGGGAGCAGAACGCAGAGAAATGGCAAAAACAGCGGCCGAGAAATGTAACGAGGGAGGGGATTGAAGAGGTTGCAGCGGTCCGCAGGGCCGAAGTGGCGGAGGAGTCACGGTGGAGTACGACTTGACGGCCGGGCCAACAACAACTGCAGTTAGCAGCACCTCGAGAGCAGCAGGACTGACCGGAGTAATAAGGAGGGAGTGGTCCGGGGACGACAAGCACCTGCGGATCCACCGGGCACAAGACTCGGACAAGGAGCATATGAAACGGCGAAAGGAAGAGAGGGAGAGAGGACGGGAAACTGGAGGTGACGACAACAATAGTATGTAGTTAGTAGTGGCAAGTGACACAAGGTCCCCAGCTGCCTAGAATTACACCGAGTACTCCGTAATCGTCACAATAATAACTCCCCGGCATTATTCGTCTAATCCCCAGGCGAGACAGCGCAGCTGGAACCGGGGGGGGGGACCTGCAAGAGCCATCCATCCATCAATCAATCAATCACCCGCTAACTTCGGCACCGCCAAATCTTTTTTTTTCTGCGGCCCGTTGCGACCACTCCCCGGAGTACAAGCCCTCACCAACACACCTACCTCACCTTGCCACGTCGAATAATACGATTGTTGCCCAATACACCGCTCCTTACAATCCCAGCCTGATCAACCCAAGAAAGGAGAGGGAAAAAAAAAAGGAAACCACCCCGCGCCATTTGTTTATCGACCTCCGATCCACCATGGCTCCCAAGCGCTCCCGCGACGAGACCACCTCCGAAGAGAAGCGGACCACCACCGATGCCCCCGTGAAGAAGAGAAAGGGCTTCTCCGTCGGGCCTGCGAACCTGCCCGACGGTACCTATCGTCGCAAAGGTTAGCTTTGGCCCTGGTCCCCTCGGTTGTTAAATTTTACTGGATCCACGTGCTGACGAAACTTCTCACTATAGCCCAGAAGATCAAGTCTGACTTGATCCAAAAAGCCAAAGTCAGAAAAGCCTACGCCAAAGTACGAGCCGCAGAGCTTGCCGCCGCCCCATCGAAACCGAAATACACTGCTGAGGATGACGACGATGCGAATAAAGAAGACAGAACCCCGGAGCCCGAACCTGCGTCTCTGGAACTTCACCCGGACCGGCAGGCCATGCTAGATCAGCCTGCCCCGGAGCCGGAGCCAACCCCCAGGCCACAGCGCGCGGACAGGCGAGCTGCCAAGGGTCGTCGGGTGCGGAAGCCGAAGCCTTCTGCCTTCAGCAAGGAGATGGAGATTGCGGAGAAGCGCAGGCAGGAGGCCGAGAAGCGGAGGGAGGCGCGCGAGTTCAGGCAGAAGGATCGCGACGCCATGGCACGGGCGAGACGGCCGGATCAGCACGGAAAGAGGAGACTGGGAAGGGAAAGCAAGGTGCTGTTGAGTCGCGTGGAACGGATGGTTGGACAGGCCTAAAGTGATGAGTGGATGGGCACTATGAGGGAGTAAAAGTTCTGAATATGATACCCGCTAAGCAATGGCTACGTTTGATTTTGCACAGATCCAGAGGTTACTGGTCCAAATGAATTATATTCCGTGAGGATGTAGGTTGGGTTTCCCAGAACTAGGCTAGGCAGACGGTTTGTGCCCGGCGCCGCTCCGCGGCTTTCGAAAGCACGCAAATTCTCCTTTGGTCCTTTCCCTCAGCCGCTTCAGGATGCCCCTCATCACGCCCAGTTCGGACTGGAGGCGTGCTCGTGCCTCGTGGGTGGTTCGCCGGTCCAGTTCAACATAGATCTGGCTTTGGATAGCAGACGCTTCATCCGTAGAGAATTGCGACATGGTCTGGGCGATGAATTCGGTATCCAGAGTGGCCTGCATGAGGGCTGCAAGAGTGTACGACGACCGAGAACGGAAGGCGGCCAGGAGCGATGTTGAGACCTGGGTCAGCAAGTAGGTGAGGACGACCGAGAGTAACGGGGACTGGGCGGCTGATGGTGACCGAGTCGCGGTGGTGGGCAGGGTGGAGGGAATGGTTGTGGTGATCTCCGTATGCACCAGCACCAGGTCCAACATCGTAGTGTAGACGTATGGACGAACTTGGTCGGGGCGCGCCGTACTCGGTTCCCATTCGGGGGCAGTGATGGCGTTGGAGATCGTCGAGTTCAGCGCGCTGATGGTCGGCTTCGTGTATGACTGGAACAAACGATCATCGATCTGATTGAGTACATCGCGGACGGTCTTGGCTTCTTCAGTCAATCGGACCGAGAACGAATTCTCAAAGTTGGCCACCAGCTGTGGAACGAGATCGGCCTGGAAGGCCTTGATGTTGGACAATGTGAGGAGGATACGCACGTTCTATAGATCTCATTAGATGATGAAACAACATGTCGCCCATGAAAATGACAAAAGCTTACCCTGTTCCGAGCGTCAACTGCATCGGCAATAAGAAGGGATGGAGACGTATCAAATTGGCTTCGTGTTGCCATCGACCCAGCTGCAATCCATTCGTCCGCATCTTCCGAAGACGTGGGATGTTCGGCATTCTCAACCAGGCCACTGAGAGCCTTATAAACACTCGACACGAACTGCGTGCGCACCATCTGCAGCAGTTTGGCAGGGGGTTGTGTCACAACATCCACAGAACCCGACCTCGCCATGGCCTCAGAAATATAGAGGATCTTCTGCATCCCGCCGATGATCGCGTTCTCGAAGGCGACAAACAGACCAGGCATTTTTGTCAGATCTCTCTTCTCCGGGTCGCGCGTCCAGTCTTCTAGCATTTTGCAGATCTCGGCGTCCTTACCCCAAGCTGCGCATGCGACACGGACCGAGCGCTCGCGTGCCACACTCACCAGGGACTTGAGAAGATCATGGGTGTTGGGACTGTTCAACACGGGCTCTAATGCGGCCATCTCACTAGCCGCCGTGCCGATGAGTACTAGACATTGACCAAGATAGTGCACGCCACTGAGTGAATTCGAAAAGGGTGGCCAGAAGGCATAGTCTTCCCAATGCTCTCCCCGTTTGGGAGTGGGAAATGGCATGTTCTTCGGGTCAAGCTTGAACCGGGACTCCGTCGGAGTCACGCCCCGACTTCCAGGGCTACTGGGGCTCGCTGTTGAGATGGGTGATGTCAGAAGGGAAACATCGTCCACAGGGGGTTCGGCGAACAATGAAAGAACGCTTTCGCGGATGAGATTGACCAGCTCGATAGCGCCTTTCTGCAGGTCTCTCGCGTTACTGGAAGTGAGTCGATGGTGTTTACGACTTTCTCCCTCGAACCCAGCCGGGAGAAGCTTTTGCCTGCTGCCGTCGATGAAGGATTGCGCTACTTCCCAAAAGTCGAAGACCTCGCCAAGAAGACCCCCCTGAGATGATAAAAGTCTGCTCAAGTAGGTATTGATACATTCCCAAAGCTCAATGACTTGATCGGTATCTCGCATTGTCTGAGTGTCTAGGGAGCCGTCGCGTGGTGCCAGTCTGAGATATGATGCCACTGCCTGAGGCGTCGGTTTCTCACCGCTAGCCAGCCGACGCCTCAGGATTTCTATCTCGACCTTGCAACGCTCACAGAAGGCGGTGATTTTCTTCTTGAGGAAGTCGTAGCGACTGAGAAGCCAGACCCAGATAGGATTGTCCTCCACCCCGATTTCCAAGAGAGCACCAATCAGTTCCATGTGCTCCTCAACTGGACCAGTAGCAGTAACTGTCGTCGATGTGGTGGGTGCATCGCTGAGACGCCTCCACAGATCACGTTTGAAGGTTTGTATTTGCGAATCAACATCCATCCACATCCTACCCATGGCCAGAATAACATGCGCTTCCTCATCTGCCAATGGCCGACGCTGGCTTGTTGCCGTGTCCGCAATGTCCTGGGCAGTCTTCGAAAGGGCTCTCGCTCTTCCGTATTGCTCGAAAACAGAGTCAAAGTCCCTCTGTTTGATCGACTTGGAAAGAAGACCGCCTATTTCATAGATATCTCTGTGTTTCTCCATGGTGTCGACTACTGACTTCAACACCTGCTCTCTCTCGCGTCCGCCCAATGCAGGTCCCCACAGCTCCTCCGCTTTGACAGACGCCTCTAACAAAGGGACGCGGATACCCTTCATTCCGTATTCACTCTCCTTCGTTAGAGCGTTCTTTCCAGGCCCAGCGTCGGCAATGGCAGAGGTAGATATGCTGTGCTTGCTTCCCGAAAGGTTCCGAAAGTGGCCAACCGACCGGCGGTTGACTTGAGGGCTCAAGAACTCCTCCTTCTTGCCTTGATTCCTCATCTCTGTATAGACACTATCGATCGTCGCTTTGGCTCGAACGAAACGCTCGAAGTTGGCTTCGACGAGGACTTTCAACGAGGCCGACTTCTGATCAATCGATTGCGAGAGGATGTTGAGCCCGTCGAGGAGGGACCGTATGGATGCATCGGAGTGCACTTGGGAGAGGAAAAGTGCCGGGGAGAAGGACGTGGATGAGAGCAAGAAACGATTCCGCAAGCGACTCTCTTCATCTAGAGACAAGCCTCGCGTTTTGAGGATCTTCAGCACACTGTCTCCGGTTCCCAGAGGATCTGGCTCATCCATTTTGACGAGGTTCTCCCGGCCATTGTTCCCTTTGAATGACCCTAGCGTGACCCCCTTCCTGGTGCTATTGCTGCGCTCAAGAGCAAAGTATCGGGATCTCTCCGAGCGCGAGCCACGACGTTCCAGAACCTCATCCTCCGAATGGTCGCTTTCGTCCAGCTCGGCAGGCCATTCTTCGGGGAAAGCCGATGGTAAGTTATAGTAACTGGCCACGTCGACGTCAGCCATTTCGGAAGAAAGGGCGATAACGGGGCTTTGCTTAGGTGATTGATGGGAGGTGGGCGATCAACCACGGGGGGGGAAGGGAGGGATCAGGGAGGCCACATGCAGGGAACACGCAGCTGCAAGGGTGGGGGGAGGATTTAGAGTGTCAAACTATAGAAACTAGAAAGGATGGGCACAGGCACAGGCACAGGCAGGCGTGAGGATGGACGTTTGGGAGAGCTAGTTTATCTGATCAAGGACGGGAACATGAATGGGCCCGGTGGACTGACGGTTCGCTCAAACACGGCCGAACAACCCAAGAGCGTGAGCCAAAGCCGGTCGGACCGGGTGCGGCGGTGCCGAGATTCATTGGATGGATTAAAGCCTGACTGACTTCTCTTCGCCGTGACCTTTGTTCCCGCACAAGCAACCCGCCGCCGCCTTTTCCTCTCCTCTCTCTCTCTCTCTCCCCTCGACTATTCTCCTCTCCTCTCCTCTCTTCACCCCCCCCCAATTCCTTCTCTTCTCCTACCCTGACCGTCCGACGTTGATCTCGGGGACTTTGTCACAATGATTGCCGCCAGAAACTTTGTCGCTCCCGCCCGCCAATGCTTGCGGACAACACGTGTGTCCCCTAGCATTGCCTCGCCTTTCTCGCAGGTAACCACCGACCTCTTCTCGGCACGACATCATCATAAAGGTGTCTGGGACTGACCAAACATTTAGCTCCGCTCTTACTCCGTCGCTGCCGACGAGCGTGTCGCCAAGTTCAAGGGACAGAAGGGTTCTGATGTATGTCGCGTCCCCGGCAACGCCTGAAACATTTTTTTACTTCACCTTTCCTTTGGTCCGGTACCTTCCGCCGCTACCTGCGACAACGGCCTATATCCAACGACCTTTGCGAACGATTGAAGATAGTGAGACGGTGTTGTTGACGATGTATGTTTTTTGCAGGGAAAATACACTGTGACCTTGATCGAGGGTGACGGTATCGGTCCCGAGATCTCCCAGTCGGTGAAGGATATCTTCGCTGCCGCCAACGTACGCCTCCCGCTTTCCCCGATCGCCTAGAGTGCGCAGGTTTTTGGATGCTAAATTTCGTGTTTGTGTGCAGGCCCCTGTCAAGTGGGAGCCCGTCGATGTTACCCCCATCCTGAAGGACGGCAAGACCGCCATCCCCGATGATGCCATCAAGAGCGTGCAGAAGAACTACGTCGCGCTCAAGGGTCCTCTCGCTGTATGTCATTCCTTTCTTGACTGCGACGCGACGAAATCCCGTCTAACAGCTCTCGTCCATAGACCCCCGTCGGCAAGGGCCACGTCTCTCTTAACCTTACCCTCCGCCGTACTTTCAACCTGTTCGCCAACGTCCGTCCCTGCCGCTCCGTTGCCGGTTACAAGACCCCCTACGACAATGTCGACACTGTCCTGATCCGTGAGAACACTGAGGGTGAATACTCCGGTATCGAGCACGTTGTCGTCGACGGTGTTGTCCAGAGCATCAAGCTTATCACCAAGGAGGCCTCCGAGAGAGTGCTCCGCTTCGCCTTCCAGTACGCTCGCTCGATCAACAAGAAGAAGGTCCGCGTCGTGCACAAGGCCACCATCATGAAGATGTCTGACGGTCTCTTCCTCAACCTTGCTCGCGACATCGCCAAGGAGTTCCCTGACATTGAGTTCGACGCCGAGCTGCTCGACAACTCTTGCCTCAAGATCGTTACCGACCCCACCCCCTACAACGACAAGGTTCTTGTCATGCCTAACCTGTACGGTGACATTCTGTCCGACATGTGCGCCGGTCTGATCGGTGGTCTCGGTCTGACCCCCTCCGGTAACATCGGTGATGAGTGCTCCATCTTCGAGGCCGTCCACGGTTCCGCTCCCGACATTGCTGGCAAGGGTCTTGCCAACCCCACTGCTCTGCTTCTGAGCAGTATCATGATGCTTCAGCACATGGGTCTGACCGAGCACGCTGCCCGTATCCAGAAGGCTACTTTCGACACCCTCGCCGAAGGAAAGGTAAGCGTTCATCATGCGACACGACTTGTATCATAGCCGGTGCTAACTTCTGCAATTCTAGGCCCTCACTGGTGACCTGGGTGGTAACGCCAAGACCTACGAGTATGCTGAGGCCATCATGAAGCGTCTGTAAGGGATTGGAACACGCTGTACTATCCCCCTATATTGTTTCCTTTTTAGCCTGTGAATGACTAGACCAAATATGTAGTGATTTACTGTATGTGCTCTTATGTATCTAGATGCCATCTCTGTTTTACTTTTTGCCTCGGGTTTCACTTTTCTTCCGACTTCCAGTGGTTGTGGGAGAATCATATATTGTGGCTCAGCCGGTGGAGCATATCATGCGTCACAGCAATAATGATTGATAGGCGGCACTCCCCATAATCTTTTTTTTTTTTTAAAAAAAAACCCCCCCGATGAAATATGAAGAATAACTGTACAAAAGTAACCCAAAACGCCTGTCCCTTGCTCCAAGGTATCATTGTCCACGTGTTACAGAGAACCAGCAAATAACAGATAAAGGCACATGTCGTTTAAGGCTGGCGCCGTCGGCCCCTTCGAGTTCCTGTGCCTGTACCTCTCCGCTCCTTTTGCTTCGTTCTCGATGTCTGGGCTCGAGTGCTTCGCGTCGTCGGCGAACCCCCCTCCGCCTCTTCATCGACCTCACTGTCATCTTTTGCGGCGTCTGAAGCTTCCTCGTCGCCTTCTTCATTCGGACCCGTCTCCTCGCCAGAATCGCCCTCATCGTCGACGACCGCGGAACTCTTCGATGGTGGTTCGACTTCGACGTGAAGACGCGAAGAGCGGGTGCCTCGTCCCGCTGGACGGCCGCCACGACCGGGTTTCCTTCCTCGTGATGGTGCGGGGGAAGAGCGGGGTTCTGCATCCGGTTGTTTGTGGTTAGTATGTGTTTTCTCAAGCACATGGCGTTCTGGAGAGATTACCCATATACGCACCGTCTGTATCAGCCACAGTACTTCCTCTTCTGGATTCAGCATGGGCGCTAGGGTCAGGAGATGCGGATCCTTCCATCGCCAGTCGCCGTTCGAACATCAATTCACCGTATTCATCCGCGGGCAGTTCGAATGGACAGTATAATTCTCTTGAGGCATCGATGTCGTCGGGGGTGTCTGTTATTAAAGAGTCTTCCTGTTTCGTAGATGGCGCGTTAGTAAAGGTCAAGGGATCCGAGGAACGAATCTCGATCATCACCTACCCGTTCGTCAAGAGCCGGGAGATTGTACAGTGTCCCCAACTTCTTCCAGATCCCAGGTATCCGTGTATGTTCTGCGTGTGCGGGCGCATAGCCTTGGCTCTTCATGAACTCGGAAATCGCGATCATTCGGAAGTGCTTGTGCATGCCTGTGAGGGCATGGTAACCTGATCAGCCAGGTGTCCAGCTAAGAATGGCCTGGATGAAGCTTCCCACGTACCAACCGGCTTCCATTTTATGATCCCCTTCAATAACGCGGTCTCCTGCTCATCGGTCCAAGGATCTGTAACCGGGTCGTAATCTGTGTTCGGGTGGCCAGCGGTGCTTGCGGAGGGCTCGGTTTGCGGGGTGAGCTTGGCCTTCTTTCGTGGAGGCATGGTGATGGGTGCTCAGAGACGCTGGGTTCGGGTAATAATGAGATGGGAAGGCTAAGCAACCGGATGAGAGAGCTCTCCTCCTTCGCGGTTGAACCGCGGCGAATTCCTCCCGCTTCGGTTTCCCGAACAAGCGGTGGTCCGGGCGTTGGGTGCGGGAAACGCTAGCCTGTTTGAGGCTTAGTGAGGCGTGATCTCGCGCTGCCAACGCGTCGCCAGCCGATAGCGAGTTGATTCACGAGGCCTTGGAGGGCTGTGTCGCCTAAGGACAATGGACCAGGACGATTGCATTACAGACCCATTCTCCAGTCACGGCCTGTGGAAGGTGTCCAAGTTTACCTTGCAGTCCCTGCAGCCGTTGGAGCCCTTGCCGTGGGACGAGGAGTTGCCTGGTGCGTGCTAATTATACACTGAGGACGTCATAAGTTAGCGGTCCGAGGCTAATACATTCTTCTCATAGATCTTTCTGGTGGGGTTTTCAAGAGCCCTTTGAATGTATTCGATAAATATGCGTCCGAACTCCCCGGCCTCAGTACATTCGGTCCCGACCTCTTCGATCCGGATCAGACGATTGGATTGACGACTGATACCTCGAGTGAAAGTCAATTTAATGCAACATCAGATGAACACAGTGTCCACGAGGAGGAAGCAGAAGATATATGGGCTCTTGGGACTTTGGACATCAAGCAGGATCGCGAGGACTTGCTGAAATCTTGGGAGAGATACCATGACCGGGCATCCCGCGAGCCCGTCCCCGCATACTTCAGCGAGTCGGGCGCGAAAGGCTTCGACGCAGCATTGGCACGGCAAGCTGCAAAGTGGGGAATGCAGACCCAAAGATTTATGGTCCAGAAAGATGTTTTCTTTCACGCTTTGCTCAAGCTTGGGTTAGGTTGGAGCTCTATGTTCTTCCGGTATAATGAACAGAAGAGGCAGTTCGAACGCGTGCACAACGATATTCGGATATCTGGAATTACCTCAACTGCACTAAATGGGATAACCGAGGAGCTGCTTCAGTGCGGAACAAACATGCAGAAAATACGGATTTTCGTTGGCAAGGTGCCTATCAAGTCGAATGAACTCTCCGCTCTCTCCGCTCTTTCTGGTGCGGCTGCTGTAGTTGTCCATACGCTCGAGAAGCAGCTTGTTGGGCGATTCAGAAATATCGCCTCGCTGCTTCAGATCAAGGCACTATTTCACGAATGTGGGAAGGTGGTGAGCGTTCTCGCGAATATGGTCAGTGCCATTGATGGGGCAGTTTCTGAGGCCCAGATAGTTTCTGTTGTTTCTGAACGAGCCGCTCACTTTTCGCAAACTTTCGACCACATGGAAGCTCTTTTACGCGAAGTTGTGAATCGAGTGACGGAACCTTGGCTTACACATGTGGAAACCTGGGTTGGCCTTCGTCCGGAGACATCGACGTCGATTGAGCTGGCTTCAAGTGGCAGGAGCTTTGTGGCCGTGGAGAGCCAAGCAGAGAATAAAAAGGCGCTCTCAAAAACGCCGAGAGTTGACTATAGATATTTGCCTGACCAGATGCCCTCTTTCATCCCCACAGATCAAGCATCCTTGATTTTCGAAAGTGGACGAAGTCTCCGGCTTCTCAAAAGAAACCACCCACAGCATCCAATCGCCAACCACGAAAAGCGCGATGCTGGTACGCCCAAATTCGAATGTGCAAGTACGTGGTTCGATATCGAGAGAATACAGAAGAAGGCTTCCGAGTATGAAGCCAAACTCCGTTCTGAGATACTCAAGTATAACCGTGGCGAATACTGCAGAGGGGCAGGGGCAACACCTTATCCCGAGGGTTCTGGGAATGGTGAGGAACATGAAGTGCTCATGGGCACTTTTGAACTCTTTGATCTCGACAATGTGCCTAATGCCACGGGGTTGCTACGCAAAGACGGAACTTCCGAGAAGGATAAGCTCGGGCATCTACTTGACGGAGCCCCGACTCTTGACCCATCCGCGGCTCAAAGCGACTTCGGCCCTGAACTGACTTCGTCCTTTTACCTGTCATTGGCGCCTCTCCTCTCCTCTCAGGCGCTCTTGATCGATTTCTCCTGTCTCCATCTTCTGTTCAAGGAGCATCAGCTCCGATCTCACCTTACCTTACAATGGCGGTTCCAGCTCCTTGGTGATGGCTTTTTCACGTCCCGTCTTTCTAATTCCCTCTTTGATCCCGACATGGAGAGTGGTGAACGGAAAGTCGGTGTGGTACGAAACGACGTTCACGCCGGCTTGCGCCTGGGAAGTCGAGATACATGGCCTCCAGCAAGCTCGGAATTGCGGCTCGTGCTTATAGGGCTCCTTAATGAATGCCACGATGCGGATAAACGCCTGGACACTCCGACCCATGCCGACCGGCGCAATGAGAAAGAGCTACCCGGTGGTCTAAGCTTCTCCATTCGGGACCTAACGGATGAAGAGATCGGAAAATGCAAGGATCCAAATGCTATCGAGGCGCTTGATTTCCTCCGGCTACAATACAAACCTTCTGCTGTTCTGGAGACCATTCTGACGCAGCGTTCCCTGAACAAATATGACCGTCTTTTCAAGCATTTGCTCCGACTGCTACGCATGGTATCGGTTGTCAAGAGACTCATTCGAGACTCAACGGTGAGGGGTTCCCAGTCCGGTGATACGCGGAATGTACTGCAGAAATTTCGGGTTGATTCTCAGCATTTCGTACTCGCCATAAGCGACTACTGCTTCCATGTCGGTATTGGATCTACATGGCGACGATTTCAAGAGGCCCTTTCTAAGATTGAATCCTGCCTTGATCATGGTGACATCGATGGCACGATAGAAGCGGCTCATTCTGTTCCTAGACTACGGGATTATCACGAGGACGTCTTAGACCAGATGCTGTATGCTCTTTTTCAGAGCAAAAAGCACAACGAAGTTGCCAAGCTTCTTGACGATATTTTTGGGACAATTCTCACTTTTGCTCCACTATCCCAGCTGGATGGAGTCGAGGGTGTGCGCCACGAGACTGAGGCTACCGTTCGTCGGTTATACAACCTATTTCGGAAACAAACATCGGCTTTCGTTGGCTATTTGCGCGGCATAGAAGGCGTCAAGACCACGTCAAGGTCCTTAGACAGGTCGGGTATGGCATTCATCCCCAGAGAAGCGCCTACAATTGTTTTCGACCATCTTCTGGCCCGGTTGGAGATGAAGAGGTACTACTGAATACAATCAATGCGAACTATGATATGAGACCCTTCGGACCGCCATTACTTCTTCTCGTAGAGCACGATTGATTGCTTATCTGTCCAGCAAATTGGACCAATGTGAGTGAACGCTGGCATATGTTTCTGGTATGGCAGTCTTCGGTCTGCACGACATACATTCAACCTGCGTAAGTGCACGTGCAGATGTGAATCGCCGTCAATCGGCATTCTATGCATCGGAGAACAGTCCTGCTTTTATCAATTAACATCACAGTTCGTATATCTTGTGACATTATCGTACCTATATACAGTCTAGGGATCCCGTCCTTCTATACTGACAAACGATACTATTTCCCGAAAAGCCACAGCTAAAAGAAATGAAGATCAGACTCCGCCCATCCCTGCTCCAGTAGAATCTTGCGGGCGGATTTTTCCATGGCCTCTGGGCCACAGACAAGCACCATGCTCTTGCCATCGGGAATTGCGTATTCCTTCAATAGGTCTTCGGATATACGTCCACGACGGCCGGTCCAACTGTCCGGAGCCTTGGTTAAGGTGTGTATCACCTTGCACTTCTTGCTGTCTGACGCTTCATAAGCGTCCAGTTCGGAGCGACACAGGATATCCTCCTCCTGTCGATTTCCATCGAAGACGATGCACGAAGTAGGATCTTGCTTGTCCTGCATAACAGCACGTAGGACTTGGAATACCGGCGTGATACCAGTACCTCCACAGATCATCTTGAAAGAGCGAACATGACGCTCTTTCCCGCTCACCAGAATCTTGCCGTTCCCAAGGTATTCAAACCTGCCCGTGGGACCCTTGCAGTCGACTATTGAGCCCAAGGCAAGCTTCTCCAAGGCCATGGTCATCTTGCCACCTTTTGCTGTGGGCGTGTCAAAGTATATCTTGACCAACAGATCCATCGTTCCTTCCTGATTGGTGTCGGAGATAGGGGTGTACGAGCGGATGATGGCTTCTTTGCTGGACGGGTCGGAGACTTTGATCATGAGATGCTGGCCAATCGGTAGACCCAGGGTTTGCTTGTCGTGTTCGAGTTGGAAAGTGAAGATGCGTGTGTCCCAAGACACGTCCTTCCTCTTTATGAGCGTTGCCTTGGTCCATGATCTTGACTGAAGAAAGGTTGCGCGTGGTTCATCCGATTGAGGGATGCTGTCATTCTTGAGCGCCTCCAGAGATGCCTTATCCATGGTTCCAATATGGTAATCGGGCATCATGGCTTTGGCCGTTTCGCTATCTGTGACGGTGTCAGTGCTGACGCGATTGCTTCTTGAAGGTCTGTGAGACATACGAATTGCCAGGAATTCCTCTGAAACATCGGTCCCAGCCGAGGAAATGATACTCTGGGCTCCTCCCGGATGACCTTCCAGGAATGCAGTGCCGTCATATACTTCGCCATTAACGAGAAACCAGGGTTTCGTATCGCTCGAGTTCTTCTTAAACTCTCGGAGATCAATCATCCGATCAACGCCGTCTTTCTTCATGTTTATCTCTTTCTCGGGCTCGGGCTCTGCCGGCTCTTCTCCTGCGTGTCGGTCTCCCCAGTTGCTGTTGGCCAGATCACCGCCCGCCTTTTTGACGCGTTCCATCCACCCTCCGGGACCAGTGGGATCTGTTGGGTGCTCGAACTTGAGCGTTCCATTTTCTTTCGTGATGGAGACCCGGAACCAAGGATTGTTCATCATCCCCAGAACTGACCAGTACATATCGCGCGGTTGAAGGCTCAATGCCTCATCCATAGCTCTCACAAGGAAGGCGTCAGTTTGCTCGAGCTCGGAAACAGCGATATCCAACGACCAGAAGCACCAGCAAAAACAAGCCTCGCGCCAGGACATATCCACTCTGCCGCCAAACAGGTTACCTTCGAAATCACGGTACTTGTCCTCAGCATATGAGATGTTGGCCAATCGCCAAGCTGGAAACACGTTAGCACTGCTTCAAAGAGCATGTTGAATGGCGGTCGTACTTTTGCCTTTATCCAAGGATATCTCGACCCTCGTAATCCTTCGCCCGCCTCCTGCGTACGCATATCCCCTCACGTTATACGACGGGCCTGCCGACGAAAGATCCAGTACCTCCTTGTGCCTGGGGTATACTACAGAAGAGTTCACGTTAAGGTCGTAAATGGCGTATCGGTCGTCACGCCACCAGTTTGGATCACTGGACGACATCTCGGGTGAAACCATAGTTCTGGAGCAGGGTTAGACAACGCATTCGTCCGACGGACCTGGCAGACTTACGGTAATACGCGGTTGTCGTAGATGTGGTACCAGTTATCACTGGGTGCGTCGGTCAGAATGAGCTTCTTCAACCACTTGACACTTCGGCCACCGATTTGACCGGGTACAACAACTCTCAACGGACGACCGTGATCGGGACGGAGGTCCTCGCCATTCATCTTATGGGCCAGCATGATTCCCCTGTTGTGATCCATGGCCCAATTCAGCTTGACTGATGTCCCGTAAAACCCGTTTGGCTAAGGCAACTCGTCAGTGAGTTATCTTCGCGAACACGGAGTGCAACTTACTAGCTTATCCGCTCCCTCCATGCAGACATACTTGGCTCTCCGGAGGGGCTTCGCACTCCGCAGGATATCTGCTATCATTGGGCCAGTCCAAAGGGCCGTCGACAGACCAGCTGAACCCCACGAGAAACCCTTGGTTTTCCTGACCACATTCTGCTCCTTGCGTCTGTTTCCTGCACAGACGAGTGTGATTGGTGCCGTGATCTGATCATATTGCTGCAGGATCTCCCGGAAGTTCAGGACAAGCGGCTTCTCCACCAGGCTGTATATCACTTGTCAGCTGCCGATGCAGACGCTAGCGTGTACGGGATTCCTGACCCTTCGATGCTAATCTCCCAATTGGGGATGTCTTCGTCCTTCACAAATGGAACGGGACCATGGTTTCGGACATAGAAAAGTTCCGGTGACGTCAAGAACCCTAGTGGCTGATGAGTATCACTCCCTCCAGATCTCAAAACAAGTGCAAAGACTATGATCGAGTATGGCAAAAGACAGGACAATAGGGGACAAATCATCGTACCTTCGTCGTACAGAGCCGTGAGGGGGGGCTCGACATTGAACGGGTGGACACCCGTCAATCTGATGAGACGCGGGTCGCGAGGGACATGATGATCCGGGGTGGGTTTGTCTATGCTGAGCACCTCGGTGGGCTGTTTTGAGGGAGGCGGCAGAGGAATATCGGACAATCCAACCACGGGCAGCTCATCGTGGTGGACCGTGATCTGACCCGACTTGATCTGGACGCCTTTCGCGGCGAGAGGCTCCGTCAGCACCTCGGTGACAGTCGCCATGGTCTGCTTATGTGCTTTGATGGTCTGGAATTACAAAATGCATGAGATAGATCGAGAATGGAGACGAGTATAGCTCGATCAGATGCAGGAAACCCAGAAGGCTGAACGGACAGGCAGAACACCCATCCGGAGAATACCAGGGACGGTCACGGAAAATTAATCGCTCAAAAACAGGCTCACAGCTGGGTCCAGGAGAGTGCCGGCATTTGGATTAGCCCAACAGCGTGACAGCAAGCACCCGGGGTCTGGTGAGTCCACGGAGAAAGCAAGTGTGTTTAGGAACTCTCCGGGTTTGAGCACCAACATTCGGCCGGGGCGATTTCCGCGGGACCCGGTGCAATTGGACCACGAAATCGACGAGATAGTATGTAATAGGAATAAGTACTCCGTACTATGTAAGAAGATGGTCGGGTTGGTTTCGTGTCGGGGAGCCGGGAACATTCCAACCGGGGGCAAGTGGACACTGAGTGAAAAACCTGGACCCCCGAGGAGAAGGAGAAGGGAAAAAAAAAATAAAATAAAATAAAAAAATAAATCATAATACCAAAAGGTTAGAGGCAGAAGAAAAAGAAGCCTCCATAGTGTCGAGACTAGTGTAGCTCCTACAGGTAATGAAAAAAGCCCCAGGATAGCGCCAGATCCACCGGGGATCCACCGCCCATTGATTGCAGTGGTATTACGAAGGTATTGACGACTGCTGAGCTTTTTGCCGCAGTGGGGGCCGGGGGAACGACGGTCCTATCGGCAGTCGACTATCTACTCCTCCGGATTCCAACTGCTGCGACTCCATACCTACATGTACTCCGGACAGACTGACCACCTCCTTCACCCTCCTGCGGGCCATGCAATTGCTGCAAGGAGTCTTGCAGCTGCCCCCCAGGGCTCGCTGGTACGTATACTTCCGGTTGCGGCCAATCAGGAGCTTATCGGGGCCCGATGGGGGTCGCGATAAGCAACAGCCTATCTGAATCCCGTTCGTCGCGCATCCTCCACCATTGCATCTCCGCGGAGGCATCGCAGCGCCCAGTCACCAACTGCCGACGAACCCCTTCGCATGGGCGTTTCTTATCCGCACTTCCTTGCTCCGGTCCCCTCCCCCCCTCCCTCCACGAACGGTGGCACCAACGATCGGCGCGGCGGGTCTCGAGGTCCCTGATTACACAGTACGATCGAGCATGGGCCCCAATCGATTACCTCACGGGATGAAGTCAACCCTCCCTTCTAGATGCCACGGAGAAACACAACCATGTGTCTATCTGCTGCGGTCCCGGGCGGTTATCGGATTTCTCTTGGCGAGACGCAACGACGACTGCCATGTCCGGCCCTCGCAGCCGGGAGCCGCTCGGGTTCCCTGTGGCACAAACAAAACCAAGCTGGATTCCTGCCTGCCATTCCTGTCATTGCAGGTTTCCTGAGTCCCATCTTCCGGTACAATGCCTCTGTTGGATGGGTCCGGAAACGGGGATGCTGTCGTCGCTGACAGCATCGCCAACGTCGTCACCCTTTCCCCCGCGATCGACTCTCTACCACGATCCGCCACAAATAGGCGCCAAAAGATCGTTGTGGTAGGGTTGGGCATGGTGGCTATATCGTTCATGTAGGTTTCAGCCACCAACCGACTTACAAGAAGCCTGGATGTCGATGCTGACTCCTCCTGATTGTCTACAGTGAAAAGCTAGTCAAGCAGGATTCCGAGCGACGAAAGTATGATATTGTCGTCATTGGCGAGGAGCCCCATATTGCCTACAACCGAGTCGGTCTTTCGTCGTTTTTCGAACATCGCAAGATTGAAGATCTATATCTAAACCCAAAGGAATGGGTGAGTAATCATCTGGTGTTCCGAACCAATCGGGATGGCGGCAATGGCGATGGTACTAATGCCGATGCCGGGGCCGTTTAGTACGGTTCGATCAAAGATCGGTCCTTCGATTATCATCTCAACACCCGAGTCACCGATATTTTCCCGGACCGCAAGACGGTCAAAACCTCCACCGATGATATCATTCCGTACGATATCCTGGTCCTTGCTACGGGCTCGGATGCCGTGCTTCCCACTCACACCCCGGGACACGATGCCAAGGGCATTTTCGTCTACCGGACGATCTCGGATTTGGAGAAGCTGATAGAGTTTGCGTCAAAACATAAAGGCGAGACGGGAGTTACCGTTGGCGGAGGCTTGTTAGGTCTAGAAGCGGCCAAGGCGATGACAGATCTTCAAGACTTTGGGAACGTGAAACTCATTGATCGCAACAAGTGGGTGCTAGCTAGACAGCTAGATGGGGATGCCGGTACTCTGGTGACCCGCAAGATAAGGGAACTGGGCTTGGACGTGCTGCATGAGAAGCGGGTGGCACATATCAACACCGATGATGATAACAATGTCACCGGTATCGTCTTCGAGGATGGTGAAAAAATCGCCTGTTCCTGCATCTGCTTTGCCGTATGCTTCCATATACTTTGTCTGCTGGTATTGGTATACTGACTCTGAGAACAGATTGGAGTAAGGCCAAGAGATGAGCTGGGTCAGTCTGCGGGAATCCAATGTGGTGGGAGGGGAGGATTTGTCATCGATGAAAGGTAAGCTGCTGTCTTGGATTTCTTTTTTTTTTCTTTTCTTTTCTTGGGTCTCATTCTAATTTAATATTAGTCTCCAAACGTCAGTCAAAGACATCTACGCAGTAGGTGAATGTGCGAGCTGGGAGAGCCAGACTTTTGGTATCATTGCTCCTGGTATCGAAATGGCCGATGTGCTTGCATACAACCTCACCAACCCCGACAAGGAGCCCCGGAGCTTCAAACGCCCAGACTTGAGTACAAAGCTGAAGCTGCTGGGAGTCGATGTGGCCAGCTTTGGTGACTTCTTCGCCGACAGGGACGGTCCCAAGTTTCTTCCCGGGCAGCGACCATCCATGCCGTCTGACCAAGCAACCGATGCAGGTGAAAAGGAGCTGCCTGTCAAGGCGCTCACTTATAAGGACCCCTTTGGTGGTGTCTACAAGAAGTATCTCTTTACCATGGATGGTAAATACCTGCTCGGTGGCATGATGATCGGGGACACCAAAGACTACCTTAAGTTGAATCAAATGGTGAAGGCACAGAAGGAGTTGGATGTCCCTCCCAGTCAGTTTATTCTGGGGGCTCAAAGCGATGGAGAGGAAAATGCAGACGATCTGTAAGTTGGTGAACATTGCGCCCTGACCGAACGAGCTGACTAATGACCGACGATGTAACAGAGATGACAGCACTCAGATCTGCGCATGCCATAATGTCACCAAAGGTGACCTGGTTTCGAACATCAAAGATGGCACCTGCAAAAACATTGCGGAGGTCAAGTCGTGCACGAAGGCAGGAACCGGCTGTGGCGGCTGTATGCCTCTAGTGCAGTCGATCTTCAACAAGACCATGCTGGACATGGGGCAAGAGGTATCGAACAACTGTGGGTCTCTACCAATCATGGTTTTTAGTCTCCTCTAATGCGCATGCAGTATGTATTCATATTCCCCACTCTCGGGCCGACCTATACAATATTGTTGCCATCAAGCAACTAAAGACATTTGAGGATGTCATGAAGACGGTTGGGAAGAACCCCGACTCGCTTGGCTGCGAGCTGTGTAAACCTGCGATCGCCTCGATTCTCTCCAGTCTCTTCAACCGGCACATTATGGACAAGGACCTCCATGAACTACAAGAAACGAACGACAAGTTCCTTGCCAACATCCAGCGGAACGGGACATTCTCGGTTGTTCCTCGGGTGCCCGGCGGCGAGATCACTGCGGACAAGTTGATCACTATCGGGCAAGTTGCCAAGAAATACGACCTCTACTGTAAGATTACTGGAGGCCAGCGGATCGACTTGTTTGGAGCCAAGAAGCAGGATCTTCTTGACATCTGGACAGAACTTGTCGATGCTGGTATGGAGAGTGGTCACGCTTATGCCAAGTCACTTCGAACTATCAAGGTACTTCCATCATCCATCGCCTGGTTGAATGATTTGAGAATATACTGACCCTCCTTAGAGTTGCGTGGGTACTACCTGGTGCCGTTTCGGTATTGGTGACAGTGTTGGCATGGCCATTCGGCTCGAAGAGCGCTACAAGAGTATCCGGTCCCCTCACAAGCTGAAAGGCGCTGTCTCTGGCTGTGTGCGAGAATGTGCCGAAGCGCAGAACAAAGAGTGAGTTCCCCCGATGCTGGTTCCCAGTCCTTCAGCTAATACTCTTCAGCTTCGGTCTTATCTCCACCGATAAAGGCTTCAACATCTTCGTTGGAGGCAACGGAGGCGCTAAGCCTCGGCATTCCGAGATCCTCGCGAAAGATGTGCCGGCCGAGAAGGTCACCTCTCTCATCGATCGGTATCTCATTTTCTACATTCGCACGGCGGATAAACTCCAGCGAACAGCCCGCTGGATTGAGAATCTCCCGGGTGGAATTGAATACCTGCGAGAGGTAGTCGTGGATGACAAACTAGGCATCGGCGCGGAGATGGAGCAGCAGATGCAGGACTTGGTCGACAGCTATTTCTGCGAGTGGACCGAGACGGTTCGGAATCCGAAACGGCGCAAGTACTTCCAACAATTTGCCAACACGGATGAGACCGTCGACACTGTGGAGGTGATCAAAGAACGTGACCAACAGCGTCCGACTTATTGGCCTAACGAGCCCGCCAAGGAGGATTTCAAGGGCCACCAGTGGTCCAGTCTCTCGTGGCAGCCTATCATCAAGGCGGACTACTTCTCAGATGGCTCCCCGCAAATGTCGTCCGCCAATGTGAAGCGTGGGGACACGCAACTGGCCATTTTCAAGGTCAAGGGCAAGTACTATGCAACCCAACAGATGTGCCCTCACAAGCGGGCCTTCGTCCTGTCGGACGGGTTGATTGGGGACGATGACGCGGGCAAGTACTGGGTGTCTTGCCCCTACCACAAGCGCAATTTCGAGCTCAACGGCGAGCAGGCAGGTCGGTGCTCGAACGACGAGGAGATGAACATTGCGACGTTCCCGGTGGAGGAACGCTCGGACGGGTGGGTCTACATGAAGCTGCCTCCTGTCGAGGAGCTGGACTCCGTTTTGGGGACCGAGAAGTGGAAGGTGAAGAAGGGAGAGGCGCCAGATCCCTTCAAGAAGCATGACAAGAAGTATAGGGGCATGCGAGGGAAGAAGGTGGGCAAGGCCCCGGGGAGTGGCACGGCTGCGCCGGCCAAGGTGATTGACTGGTAGTTCGGCGAAGATGATGATTTATGACCGACGCCCAAGCTTCTTTGACTGGGATAGCCTGTGCTTCTATGGAGTCCAATGTAATCTATTCTAACCTCTTCCAACGCACGTTTACCTTCCGTTACAGGTCCCACCGTCGGTCTGTATTAGGCCAGCGAGTTAGTGCCCGGGGAGTCCCCGGACGACACCACTAGAACCGGGCCTCTATATTAACATGGTGCCATATCATGTCCGAAGCTGCAGCCGATATTAGACCATAAGTAGTACGTAGTCGGCCTGCTAGGGAGTTCGCCCCCAGGAACGTTGGGGGCCTGGGGCAGCCGTTCGTAGCCGAATCGCGTTTGCCTGACGTGCCTTGCGTGGCCTAGGGCAGCGGGCGTCACGTTGCTCCCGGTCGCTCTAATGGACGGCCGCCTATTGGCTGGAAGCGGGCTATCGCGGATCAGCCCATTAAGTGGCCCGTGCGTTGCCTCGCCGAGAGTTCATTTGATGATTTGCCTGCCGTGCTTTTTTTTTTTTTTGTTGGCGATTTTGTGCCCATTCTTTGGACCTCCTTATCAGCCAGCGTCTTTCCCGTCCTGATACGAAATCGGATGCTGCGAGCTACGATCCCCCTATATCGGGAGGGATCCCTGATCGGTCCCAGTGCTGTGCAGATCTGCACCCCCTTTCCCCTGGGTGAAGGATGATGGAGACCTGGAGCAGTTCGAAACAGTAGACTGTCGAAGAGGCGAAAGGCAACTAACTATCTACTGTGTAGGACGAGAGGCTCCGTCTAGGGATACGTAGTGCTCCCCGTTATTAATTTCAGGCTGCCCCATCTGGCAGCCTCTGGCAGTGGAAACTAGGCTGCAACTAGTCGGCAGGGGCAGTCAAGCAACGGCAAGCATCGCAGAAAAATTTTCCTAGCTCCCAGCGGTGGTTTGAGGAGGATGACTTGCGGTGACGATGGCCCACTGGCGAGAGTGGGTTTTGGGGCTGTCAGTCCCGGCGTCCGTTCGGGGCTAGTCCGTCGCTTCCTGAGGCCTGCCATCCATTCCATGGATCCCGATAGCTTGAAGCTTCCTCCTATCTACTCCCTCGGACTCAAGTCATGGCATCTCCAGACGCCCGCGGAGTTACTTCTCCAGATTTCAGGCCTTATCGCTATCAGTCCCAGGCCCATGCCAATCACGACCCCAACTGCCGTGCAGAGACCCTGGCTTATCTCCAAGGGATGGCAGGCGATCATTTCGTTGGCCCGCGTCTCCCGATGGGGGGTCAAACGGGCCTGGATCTTCATGGCATGAACCCTGAGGTCATCTTCTGCTAGGCGCATGGCTAGCGATTTCGTGGCTACTGTGCGACCGAGTAGGGAGGTATCCACAGCCACGCTCAAAGCGACAGCCCGGCGGATCCACTGCCATTGCTCCCAGATTGAGTTCATCGGCCTTCCTTGGTCCGTCCGGTTTATCTGGGTGTTTGCTACTGTTCTCTTGTCTCGGGGCTCTGACATTACGAATTCCTAGGAGACATGCCTTCCTGGTCTTGTTTTATCGCAGCCATACGCATCGGCGCGTTGACAGACTGCTGACCCTCTCCTAGGAGATAGATTGATGCCTTGATTCCCTTCCCACACGGGGGTGTCGGAAGATTTTCAACGCCTGCCATCGCGTTCCCACTCCCTGGGGTCTCTATCCGAAGCACTGGTCTATATATGAACGACATTTCCATCTAGCTCGGGCCTAATTCTCCTGCCTTGTCCTATACCAGATTCCCAAGACCCATTACACCGCGCCCGGACCCAGTCGCCCATTGGCCTGTTCACATTTATCCCGCCCTGGAGGTGTTCTTGTGTTGATACCCTTCTCTGTGCATACCTAGAGCTCCTGTACCTTAATTTTCTTTCTTTTTTTTCCCCTGTCTTGTGGTATACCATCAATCTAATCCCCTGGCGATGGATTACGTCAAACTTCTCTTTGTCTCTCCGGAGGTCAACCCAAGTAATCGAAAGGCCCAGTCAATCCCTATTCTCAACCCGTTCGATAAGTATGGCCGGGTCTTTTTCTTCTCGTGGCTGGGGTTTATGGTTGCCTTCCTGTCGTGGTATGCCTTCCCGCCATTGGTAAGTAATCTCCTATCCTCCGAGACATGAGCAAGACTGATATGAGGGCGCATATAGTTGACCGTCACGATCCGTCAAGACCTGCATATGACAGAAACACAGGTCGCAAACTCGAACATCGTTGCCCTGCTCGCGACGTAAGCCTTCACCCGCTCCGTACTCCCATACTATTGACCCGTGTTGACAATGGCCTAGACTGCTGGTGAGATTCGTGGCAGGACCGCTCTGTGACCGGTTTGGTCCTCGCCTCGTGTTCATCGGACTGCTGCTTTGCGGTTCGATCCCCACTGCCATGGCTGGGTTGGTCACCACGCCCGAGGGCCTGATTGCACTGCGATTCTTCGTTGGCATCCTCGGAGGTACCTTCGTCCCGTGTCAGGTCTGGTGCACGGGATTCTTCGATAAGAAGATCGTCGGAGCTGCTAATGCTCTTTCTGGTGGCTGGGGAAACTCTGGTGGTGGAATCACATTGTACGTTGGCGTCCCATGCCTTTGACAACGTCTGACTCACTTTTTCCAGCTTCGTTATGCCTGCCGTCTTTGATTCATTGGTGAACGTCCAAGGCCTGACGCCGCATAAAGCATGGCGTGTGGCTTATATCGTTCCGTTCATCATCATTGTCGCTGTGGCCCTGACCATGTTCTTCGTATGCGAGGACACGCCAACGGGCAAGTGGTCGGAGCGTCACCTTTGGGTGAAGGAAGCCAGTGAATCAGATGGCAACATCGTTGACATTAACTCGGGTATGGTGTCCAGCCCGTCGAAATCTCCCTCGATGTCCGATGTCATGGGCGACATGGAGAAGAAAGGCGGCACCCAGACACCAGTCTCGCTGGAACCCGAGTCCCAGCGGATCGGCCAGTTCGACGCGCTCCGGACGGACACGGTGGTGGCCCCCACGCGCAAGGAGGCGCTGAACGTGTTGTTCAGCCTATCCACGGCCGCTGTCGCCATCCCATATGCCTGTTCCTTCGGAGCGGAACTCGCCATCGAGTCCGTGCTGGCCAACTACTACTTGGCCAACTTCCCCAGCATGGGGCAGACCCAGTCGGGACGATGGGCAGCCATGTTTGGGCTGCTGAATATTGTCTGCCGGCCTGCCGGTGGGTTCCTTGCGGACTATCTGTACCACACCACGCAAAGCCTGTGGTCGAAGAAGATCCTGCTCGTGTTCTTGGGGGTTGTCATGGGAGCCTTCCAGCTGGCGATCGGCTTCACCAACCCCAAGTCGGAGGCAACCATGTTCGGCCTGATGGCGGGACTTGCCTTTTTCCTCGAAGCGTGCAATGGCGCCATTTTTTCGTTGGTGCCTCATGTGTATCCATTTGCCAATGGTGAGTTCTTATTTCTGCCGGGATCAGCAAGTGCTAACAGGGATAGGCGTCGTGTCCGGTGCGGTAGGTGGAATGGGCAACCTTGGCGGTATTATTTTTGCCATTGTCTTCCGCTACAATGGATCCCACTATGCGCGATCACTCTGGATTATCGGGGTGATCTCGCTCGCGGCCAACGTGGCCATGTCGTGGATCCGGCCGGTGGCAAAGAACCCGACTGTGAGCCAATGAAGCGTTGCTTTGATGTGTGATTGTTTATGGTGGTTGAGTATTGATCAAGTACATTGATGAATCAGTATCTAAGTATCTAGCTCAAAAGTCCGTGTATAGCCTCTACCGGGCGCTTTCTTATGCCATTTGGTACCTATTTTGACCACCTGGGTCTATGTATGCAGATGTCAACGACTGCTCAGTATTAGTAACCCAGCATATGCCCAACACCAGTACTCCGTACAAAGTGCGCGGGGAACCAGCATGTGGGGGTGGCGTGCACACAATAGCGGTGAGGTATTTACTGAATGAATGCGCAAGCCACCATAGTCCAGTCTAGACGCGCACACGTGCAAAGTAAGTCGTTCTAGAAGATCTACTGACGAATATCGCCCCCGGATGGCCCCGGATGCCCCCGGGAAGTTTAATCCACATTGATGATCTCAACGCGCATTTAGAGTTTGGGTGATGATGGTATATAGGACGTAGGTAGTTCATTCGTACTTTTTTGAATTTGAAGAATCTCTTCGGAATCGTATTTACTTTTTAATTATTTTCTAATTAACACCATCATTCTTATTCTACATTCATCCGATATAAGAGAGGATAAGGATTCATCATGTCGCAAAGTACATTCACTCATCCCACCTCCCACAAACAACTAAACAACCCATAACTAATAATATAAAAAAAAAACTTTTACTAGACCCAAACCACGAAGGCATCTTCGAAAAAATCTTCGGCCATCACCACTCTCACAACCAAAACAAAAACCAAAACAACCTCCAAGACGATGATGACACTGGGGGCAGTGAGAGGCAATATTCAACCCAGCAGAGCACGGCTGCTCAGCAGGGAACTCAGCCCTCGCATCACGGAGAGGAAAGTGAGATGGATAAGTTGAAGGATTATTTACATGAGGATGAGGAGTTGGAGAGGGAGGGGCAGACGTATGGGGGGTTGATGTAATTACTTCCTTCTTGGATTTGGTTTGGGGATTGGGGATTGGGGACTGTGGTGTTGTAATGGGTTTTGGTTTATGTATGTAGATAAATAGGTCGGTAGGTTTGTTTGGGGAAAATGGTATTGAATCATGGATGTAATGGTTTGGGGATTGGAGGATGGGAGTTGGGTTGGGTTGGGTTCTGTATTTAACTATCTAGTATACCTCTGTCTTTGGCTCATCTCGTAGTTTCACTTTCTCTCATGAGATCATATTGGGATTAATTATCGAACTGTGTTTATATCTCCGTATCTAGTCATTCAATAACTATATAAATACATCCCTATTTAGGATGCTGACACTATTCACCTTCTGTAAAGTTATCTAGTTACCGCACCTTGATAAGTACCAGCCAGTCTCTGCATTTCTTAATCCCTCTATAGATCCATTCTCATCCATGATAACAAGAGTCGATAATTCCTCCTTTGGACAATACTATATTTCATACCCCGAGAAAGCATACTCAGACGAGACATCAATATAGCGACAGCCTAGACCCATGTTCATGGAACAGAAGCTAGCATTGAACCAATAGCTTCTATATACAACACCTCCTTACCATCATATAGTAAAAGAAACATGTCCAGCAGATCTAATCTGACCCTTATAGTACCTAGTAGTAGCCACATTATCATTGAAGTTGAGGAACATTAAGCTTCATGATAATAAATACCCCTAGTTCAGTACTATGTTATGTACCCCTCACTCCAACCCATCCCCCTCATCCATCCTTCGGGTTAATTCACCCCGAGAACAATATATATAGTACTAGTACTTGGTACCACCAGCAGCATCCATCCCCCACACCACTCAATCAACGAAATCAAGCAATCCACCCATCCCAGCTCCCCAAACCCCCAATCCACCATAAAAATGTCCCCCCGCCGCATCGCCCAAATCGTCCACCTCAGGCCGTCCGCCATCGCAGCCTACAAAGAATGTCACGCGAATGTATGGCCCGAAGTGCTCCAACAGATTCAAGAGTGTAATATTCGCGATTGTATACTCTTTCCCCTCCCCCCTTCCCCCCCCCCTCAAGGGAAAATAGAATAGTGACTAACATAAAATGAGGAGGGGGGATGGGATAGATTCCATCTTCTTCGATAATGAGCGGACGTTATTCGCGACGTTCAAGTACGTGGGGGATGACTTTGAGGGGGATATGCAGCGCATGAAGGCCAATCCCAAAGTGCGGGAGTGGTGGGCTATGACGGATGGGATGCAGGTATGTATCATACTTATGGGCTTGGTGGTTTACCAGTGTACTTAGGCGGATACAGGAGAGTCCGGTTCCCGGAGCTGTGGGCAGCGCCGAAGGGCCCGGCTGGTGGAAAGGGCTGGAGGAGGTCTTCTACACGGAATAGAACATCATTCATACGAAAGAATAACACGCCCCTCAAGATTATAAATACATGCGCTTGTCCAAACACAGAAGCGCAGCCCATCCTGGGTCCGAATCAGCATCCAAGACCGTTATACAAGCCATGCAAGAATGGGTATCTTCGCCGGGAATCCGTAGTCGCGAATCAGCCGCTCCAAAACGCCTACACTGTCTAAACAATATATCGGTAACCAATCCGTCATAGCTCATGCACACCGCCAGGGTATGCGCTCTCCTTATTCGGCACTGCCCGGGACATCCTTGAGGATCTCCCATCCGTACTCGTCCTCCGGTCTCTCGGGCTCCATGCCAAGGGCATTGCGGTATGCCCGCACCTCGTTCTGGAGGCCAGCAACAATGCGGATCGGCAGCTCCTCTTCCTCCGAGCGGAGACGGTAAGCCGTGCGGATCATCTCAGCACACTTCATCGTCTGTGCATGCCAGTAATCTCGGTCCAATCGGCTCTCCAGGTGGGAGTCTCGCTCCACTTGTAGCAGGTTATTGTAGTGGCGTTTCTGAGACAGATAGTGCATGTTGTTGTTTTGGCAGTAGTTGCGGATTTGTTCCACCATGGTGCCGAGGGTCGCCTCATATTCACCAATCAACTTCGCATTCTCCGCCTGCTCGGTTTTCAGGATTTCAGTAAGACGCCGTTCTTTGGCGAGGGCACGCTCGAGCTCGGCAATCCGGGCGCCTAAGCTTGTTAACAGGTGTCCACAAGGGTACTTCACATACCACTCACCAGTGATTTCGCCATTCACCTGCTGCAGATTGGGATTGGTTCCCTCTGTAGCAGATCGTTTCTGCCCCTGTCAGCCTGTTAAATCAGATCCCAAAGTCTTTGTGGGAGACATACCATAATCTCCTCTGCGCTGGTCACAATGCTCTTCGTCATTTCGCGGTTGTTCTTCAACACGTCGCTCAATTCAAGCACCATATCGTAAAGGTGATGGAGGTCCATCTGATGCCCCGCATTCATAGGCACTCCGCCGTTCATACCAGGCATTCCGCCGCCGTTAACCTGAGCAGGCGTGTGAGGCATCGCCGGTGGCATAGACTGGCGGGGAACGCTATTCATGCTCGAGGCACTACTCGAGTTATCCCCGTAGCTGGCAAACATGGCCGATCCAGGACTATTGCCAGTTATACCCCCGCTGCTGTTCATCGACATGGTTGCGGCCTCAAAAGCGCTGTTCAATGCCCTGAACTCCGGGTCTAAGGCGGGATCGGGTGGGGGAAGTTTATGGTCGTCGTTAAATCCGAAACCGGAGGTCTCCAAGCCCAACACGTCCTTTCTGAATTTCTCAAGGTCACGACGAGTAACGTGGGTGGAACGGCGGCGATGCCCACGCACAAAGGGTGCCTTGGAACCAGGGGGGGACGTAGACGTGCTGATGATGCCGGATGTATAGGGCTCACTTCTGCTTCGGCGATCGGGCGGCGCAGTCGCGGTGCAGTCGAGGAGGGGGAAAGGGACCGTTGCGGTGAGGGCAGATGACCACGGCGAGGAAGCAGTCAAGGCCGGGGGATGGCGGTCGTCATCATCGTGAACCGTGGCCGCCGAGGGTCCAAAACAGTCAAGCGTCGGGAATTCGGAAGAACTGAGCCGAGCATCAGCCTCCGCCGCGCCACGGCTTGAGGCGGTGGCCGCGCGAGGATTCTCCATCGCCAGTCCAGAGGCTGCCATCTGGGGGGTGCCGAGCAATGTGGGGTGGGTGGGAAGCTGGCTGGAACTGCAGATGGTCGAGGGGAGAGGGAGAAGAAGCAGAAAAAGAAAAAAAGAAAAAAGTTGGTGGGCGAAGAACTGCGAACCACTGAGCGAGAAGGAAGTTGCTGCTGCTGGTGTTGTCCAGTCCAAACAACCGTTTGGCTCTCGTTTTCTCCCTTCTTCCTGTCACTGGCACCTGCTATGAATGGTGCAGCTGCAGGCAATCGCCTTCCCCCCCTTGCGACTTCTCAGAGATCCGGCAACCGCATGGGATCTCCAACTTTTTATAGCTGCTTGGGTAGCTGGCAGGTAGATGCAGAAATTGGGATCTACTGATTATCCAGTGCAATCTTTCCATGCATCCGTGTGACCTCTCTCGGCAGGGCCACTTCCTCATATCCCTAGGCTATGTAGACGCCATGTTCCGCGAGTTTAGGCAAGGCATTCGATTTATTCGGGCATCCTTCCTTCAATGTAGTATGATCTAGCCGGGCCCTTCCTCACTATTTGTCATCACGTCATGTCCAATAGGGCATCCAGTTTCTGGTCGCACCCCAGATACGGCCTGCCATTCTCCTGGACCCTCATTTTCTTCTTCCCCTGTTCAACCCGGCCGCCGACGCGCGCCACCAGCATCCTCATCTTCTCCAACTCTTGCACCAGCTCTCCATCGCGTGTCACCAAATTAGGCTGGATATTTTTCTGTGCTTCCTGGAACGGCTCGAGTAATCGCTGCAGCTGTCGTAATTGATCGAGGCGCCGTTGTCGCTGTTGCCGGAGACGGTCCAGGTCAGTGAGACGTTCTCGGAGTTCTTGGTACCTGTATCACCATTAGCCAGATGAAACCAAAACTGGCCATTGGGGTAACCCAAACCTCGCCCGCTGTTCCTCGCTCGCAGATTGGTCCTCCAGCTCCAATGGGAGTTGGCCGATATTCCTGCAATGTCAGAATCCACCATTTTGCAATAGGGCAAATTTGAGGCTCACAGATGACTGGACAGGTCCACTGATCTCTCAACACCCTTTAGCAGAGAGCCTGGATTGGGAATCGCCTGGGTCACCGAGGACCAGTATAAACTGGTGATTTGCTGTGCAACATGCTGAACGGCCTGGGAGGCGTAGACAATGCGACTGTGCTGTTTCAATGCCGCACTTACTGTAGCCCGATGGGTTTGTCAGAGACATGCCCAAATGAAGACGCAAAATGCTTTTATTGGGCATGATGCACATAAACCAGAATGCCAGGCCAGTGAATAAGAGGGACCACTTATGACTCTTGACTTACACTTCTGTAAGACATCGCCGACCACCTTATCGCTGAGATCATCCTCCTCAGTCTCCGCCGCGTAATTTCGCCAATCCTCGGGGGGCTCAAGACTTTCGGATAGGATTCGCACCTGCGTCCTAATGAAGGACGATTTCAGCTCGGAAATGGTACGAGTTGATTCCATGGCTCCATAGTGAGGAGTTGCGATCGCCTCGAGACGTGAAAGAGGAACCGAACCTCTTCATCGGCTTCCTGAACGCGTCCGTGCTATCGATAACGCACACGTGACTGATGCGCATCCCCCCCCCCTTCCGGGGTGTCATCACAGGACTCCAATCCAAACCAGTCTCCTTGCTTCCTGGACACTTGTAGATTTTATGCTGTAAACATTGCAGGTTTATGCAGCGCATTTCCGATTTCAGGGTCTAGATCCTTCAACAGGGTCTGTATTGCCTCGGATTCGGTCGCCATCCAGGAGCGCCGACTGATCGGGCCTATCTAACCTCGGCAACTCGCGGCCCCAGGTTTAGCTGTTGCTCCGCAGACTGCCAGACAGGTATCAGACGACGTCCCCATCTGTGGGTTTAGAGCATCCTTGACGGTGTTAAGTCTATCTGTTTACTTCTTCCCTAACTACAAGTCGACCAGTGCAGTGTTACTATGACTGACAGCCGACGGCCCCTGGGCCTGCTGTTCGACATTGGAGGAGTGTGTGTAAGACTCAGCCATTGGACCCCTCGAGAGTGATTGTGCATTAATAAAGCTTCAGGTTGTTTCCCCATTCCAAGCCATTCTGGACTACGAGCTGGCCCACAATATCCCCACAGGATGGGTGAACTTCAGTATCTCCCGCACCTCTCCGAACGGTAGTTGGCACAAACTCGAACGGGGCGAAATCAAGATGGATGCCGACTTCTTTGCGGCGTTCAATAAGGATCTACGAGACCCTGGGCTATGGATGGCGTTCCATGAGAGACTTCAGGGAAAGCACCCGGAAAATGCACCAGCATCGATCCCACCATTGCCCGAGGTCGATGCGGAGGCCCTCTTCTGGGAAATGATGAGGGTGGCTCGGACGCCAGACCCATATATGTTCCCTGCATTGAAGAAATTAAAGCAATCGGGGCAGTTCGTCATGGGTGCTCTGTCCAATACGGTCATCTTTCCCGAAGGGCATCCATACAATGCAGACCTTGAGGACAGAAAATCGCAGTTTGACTTTTTTATTTCATCTGCGCATACCGGCCTCAGGAAGCCGGACGGGAAAATATATCAGGTTGCGCTGCAAGAAATGGAAACCATAGCCCGGAAGAAGGGGATGGACGGGATGCGCCCGGCTGACATCGTTTTTCTCGATGATATTGGGGAGAACCTGAAGGGTGCGAAGAAAGCCGGAATGCGAACCCTCAAGGTTAATTTGGGGCGAACCCAGGATGCTGTCCAGGAGTTAGAGAAGATAACTGGACTCCGGTTGTTAGACAGTCCAGACAAGCCCCGGCTCTAAGGTGTTGTTGAACGTCTTCCTGTATGCTTCTAGCGCATGAGCGTCATATTAATAGAGTCTGTGAATATCATAACTAGTCCTACACGATTTTCGTTATTTTGGGAAGGGTAGAATGTCGAGATTGTGGTGGTTGTCTACTCCGTAATTGTAGATGTCCTTCAACCCGCCGCTCGTGGCCAACCGCAGTTTGGCGCCGGGATGCAGCCACGCTAAGCGAAGGCTTCCACAAAAGTCATCCCACGAAATTTCCCGCCTCTTCCTTTGCAGCCCACGTCGACAACCCAGTTATCAACTCGCGGCAACCGTCAAGATGGTGAGTTTTGCTGTAATTCCATGTGGCTGAGAGCCGACATCGTCGCAAATTCTCTTCGCCTGAAATCCACGTCGTCCACATGGGCGATCGCACAATGGAATTGGAAATGGGTCTTTGCAAGATGCTTCGGACGGTCTTTCTGAAGCGCAAATTGCTGACTCGCCTGTCTGTCTTGTAGCCTTTCCACAAGCTCGTCAAGAACAGCGCTTACTACAGGTAAGAATCATTCCCTTCACACCTTTCGAGCCTCAGAATTCCCCGACTGACAATTTTTGCAGCCGCTACCAGACCAAGTACCGTCGTCGTCGCGAGGGTAAGACCGACTACTATGCCCGTAAGCGCTTGATCACCCAGGCCAAGAACAAGTACAACGCCCCCAAGTACCGCCTGGTCGTCCGCTTCACCAACCGCGACATCATCACTCAGATCGTCTACTCTGAGATCTCCGGTGACAAGGTCTTCGCCAGCGCCTACTCCCACGAGCTCAAGCGCTATGGCATCACCAACGGTCTGACCAACTGGGCTGCCGCTTACGCCACCGGTCTCCTCCTCGCCCGCCGTACCCTCAAGAAGCTCGGCCTCGATGAGCAGTTCCCCGGTGTCGAGGAGGCCGATGGTGAGTACACCCTCACCGAGGCTGCTGAGACCGACGAGGGCTCCCGCCGCCCCTTCAAGGCCTTCCTTGATGTCGGTCTTGCCCGTACCTCCACTGGTGCCCGTGTCTTCGGTGCCATGAAGGGTGCCTCCGACGGTGGTATCTTCGTCCCCCACTCCGAGAGCCGCTTCCCCGGTTTCGACATCGAGTCCGAGGAGCTCGACGCTGAGACTCTCCGCAACTACATCTTCGGTGGTCACGTTGCTGAGTACATGGAGGGTCTCGCCGACGACGACGAGGAGCGCTTCCGTGGTCAGTTCCACAAGTACACCGACGCCGGTATTGAGGCTGGTGACATCGAGGAGCTCTACACTGAGGCCCACAAGGCCATCCGTGAGGACCCCTTCAAGAAGGACGAGGATGCTGGTGAGAAGAAGACCAAGGAGGAGTGGAAGGCCGAGAGCAAGAAGAACCGCCCCGTCCGCCTCACCCGCGAGCAGCGCAAGGAGCGTGTTGAGCAGAAGATCCGTGAGCTTGCTGCTTAAATGGCTGGCTAGGCTAGGTCCGTCGTGCTTGATGCTTTACTGAGTGCGATAGTCAAAAGTTTATAATTCTCTTTGAAATATAGGGGAATTAAGGTTCTTCTTGCCCAATACTTTTGTGAATTGTGATATCCAGTAGTCTTGATGAAATCTCATGACCGGAGTTATGGCAGGGTTATTTTATGGTGCAATAATGGGATGCACACAATGGGAGTTTTGATTGACCATGCACAAGTGCTCCGTAATGGCCGTCGTAGATTCTACTGTAGAGCTGACACTGGAAGGCACCGCACATGGTCATGATACCCCCTCCTTGCATTTGGAAGTCCATTCGACAGTCCTATGGATTGTTCGAAGACCATTGGATCTGTGGGGAACCAAGCAAAATTCCCGCGGTCAGCAGTGTGTACGTCGTATGTAGTGTGAGGAGCATTCTACCGCAGTGGGTCACATGCATCGCTCGCTAGTCTGTTTCGGGCATAGCCCTGAAGCCCTAAATGCCGTTCTCGTGCCCGTCACTCGGAACATGCTCCTCAGTCCGCCGGGTGCTTTGGGTACAACTGGGAATAAATGTCCATGGACAATTTGCCATCACATCCGGAATCCCTCGGAGGATGTAACCTCTCCCATCTCATACCATCATCCTGTTTGACTGATTCTGTGATGGGAAAAAAAATAAATATGGTCCATGACTATTTGACTTTGTCATGGGCATGGTTCGGTCGTTGGACCACCGTCATGGTTCTACTGGATCGCTTGTTGCTTGTTGGCAGGACCACCCGGCCCTTACCTACTCAGATCGGGTGCTCTATGTGGGCAGGATCACGTTTTGCCCCGATCCAGTTAGGCATGACATGTCATTAAGCGAACAGCAACGCGCCAGGGATGGGGCAGATGATGTCATTTTTCATTTGATGGTGAAGGAGTTAGGCTTGAATTTGATCACCCTCTAGGTTGATCTGTGTAACCATCTGTCCTTCCCCGCCTCATACGTCTTAACCAATGCTGGATGAGCCTGGAACATCCCAGGTACTGTCAAGGTGTGGTACAAGCAATACTCGATGAGTCGCGCACTCGCTGGATGGAGTGTATGATCAACATGTTCTCCTCTCGGGTTCCATAAGTGGATCGAGTAAGTTCAATGGAACAAGGCACCACGTACTATGACAATCCGGTACTCCGCACTCCGTATTTGCCATGCAACGATCAAGTCTGAACATTTTTCTTCTTCTTCCAGGGCTCGGCTCCTCTTACCTTCGCCCGATGAAGCCGGCAATTGGTGCATGTTGCAAGAACGCCACTCTGGGCGACTGGGCAGTGGTACGCGGGATGGCCGGTAGCTGCTGTGCAAGCGTCGGTTTGGGAGATCAAATGGACCTATCATTCGATCCGCTCTCGTTGGACTGACGTTTCCCAGCGCATATTACTGTGTAGCCAAAGGAAAATAAGCTCCGGCGGAAGTTGAAGCAATCGTGTCAGGTGCTGGAGGGGGAGCATCATGTACACAAGTACTACGGAGTACGCATCAGGTGCTTTGGATAGATCTGATAGGACCAGAGCCGACAGGAATGGCAAGATGGACAGCGCATACACGAGCTAATCAGCTACTCCAGAGTCTACCTTACTTTTGCCCCTAGTGTCGGTCGCTGGATGCGACCATCAGCCCCAAACGAACCACCAGGTCTCGGGACTAGCCATGCCTGGGTTAGAGCATCTGGATATCGATGATTTGCGGGTTCGCGTACGCACTTGTAACTTCAGCGCCGGTTGAAGGTGGGCTTGGCAGGGTGTCGTGTGAGGGTTTCCATCCTCCTCGGTATTATCAGGCGGAATATGCGGAAGAGGCATGGGGTGGCAAGAGGTCAGGCAGTTTTTCAAGTCTGTCAGTCCATCGGGGGGGAGGGGGAAGGTTGTCGTGCACCCGTCATCCGACTGCGGACCGGGCGAGGCATCATGAGTCGACTTGAAGGTAAAGCGAGAACGAACGCAGGACCAAGCGATTATTGCTAAGCCAGGGGAGTAGCAGCAGTACTCCGTAGAAAGGACTAGTTGTGTCGAAGATAATAGATACAGGGTCGGTACGGGAGGCGTAATGGGTGCGGGAGTGGTCGCTACGGGACGCCGCAGCCCGCCCGATTGGCATTCTCCGCAGCGGGCAAACTCGAGTATGTAATCAATCGGGCTCCCCACCGGCGGGAATCATGCTACGCCCACTAAGCCCAGTTGAGGAACCTCCCTCCTCATCCCCCGATCGCCTCGCTCGTTCGCTGTTTGCCCGCACCCTTTTCTCCTCCTCCCTTTCTTTTCGAGACCCTTTTTAAGATAGTTCCTCTTCCGCCTTACCCCCTGTGTTTCATCGCTCTACCCCTTCTCAACCTCCTCTCCCCTTCCAGTTCGCCTTCCTTACGCTCTCGTCCCAGTCTATCTGCTGTGTCACCATGTCCGCAGTACTTCGCCGCAATGCCATGATGGAATGTACCCACCATCGCCGTTCTTAATCATCCGTTGGCCAAATCTGCAATTTTCTCGTCGCGAGGCATAATCAACCTGCTCGATCATTCTATTCTTGACTACTCGTGCAGTGATCTCGCCTCCGTATACCATCTGTACCCACCATTGTCCCGAAAGACCCAGTTTCCGTCCGAGGGTCGTTCCCATTACGTATCATAGATCAGCGCCCTACTTGGCCCTTCATACGCCCGTTCAACCAGCACCCTGCGATCAAACTATACCCGAATTCAAAATGGAAGGAGTTGAGACTGTGGATGTCAGCTGGCTGCATCATTCGCAAAAGGGTAAGTTGCACGCCGCGCAATTGGTATCGTGTCTGCGGTGCGTGCCGTCTTCTAACGCGACCACAAGACCATCTATCCCGTTGTAAGTCAGCATCATCTGTGGTCAGCGATAAGTCTGTCGCCGATTCAGAGGTCACAATTGCCCAACAACGGGCCACCGAAAAGACGACCGACCAGAGCTCACTATCCTCGTCCGTTCCCCCTTCCGCGCCCAATGCAACATCACAACAAGATGAGTCGAACGCCGAGAAGGAAGTGAGAAATGAAGACAAGTCAGTGGAAGGAAAGCCCACTGGCAACTCGCCAGCATCTCAGAAAAGTTCGCCGCGGCCTGTTACCGGGAGAAGGAATTCTTGGATATCAAGCATTAGCTCCAAGTTTTCCTCTGGCTCTACCCCGCCGTCGCAGTCGAATATGAAGGCCCAGCAAAATACAAAGGCAACCTCTCCTGTTTCGAAGATGGATATGCACAATCCTTTTGGTGCGGCTTATTCCCCCAAGGATAAGGAAGATGAAAAAACGAATGAAAACAACCCTTTTGCTTCGACATCTCCAAAGGGCCCTTCGTTCCTTCAAAGTGCTTTCCGGAAACTCTCATCATCCGCATCTGGCGGGGCTAGCAAAATGGCTTCCACTGGGACCGTTTGCCAGCGTCGCGTGATGAATATTGACCAAGATCGAGATAGATGCAAGATTCCAGATTTGAATCCCGCCAAACTGCGGCGCGTCGCTTTTTGCGTCGATGTGGAGATTGCCGGTATATCCTACAAGGAGTCTGATGAAGGTAGCCCACCGGCAAGCAGCAAGCGACGTACTGTCCCGGAGGTCAATGGCCAGAAGTCCAAACGATCAAGTGCCAAGTCAAAAGAGAAGGATGAGGCTGCAACGTTGAAGAATCCACAGGCTGCGGTTTCTTCCAAGGAAAAGACTGGCCAGACGAATGGAACGGATGAAAAGAATCCTTCTGGATCTCCAGAAACGCCCGCAACTGAAGCCAATGCCAATGGCGAAACCAAGGAGCCCACTCGAAAACAGGAAAAGAAAAAGAGATCAGAGGAAGAACGCCGGGAACGGAGGGAAAGGAAGCGGAGACAGGCAGAGGCAAATGGTTCCATACCAATGCAACTGACAGCCGACGGTCAAGAGTATGGGTCTCGGACACCTGTATCCAACACGAGCCGTACAAAAACACAAAGTCATCCGACAACGGATCCCGTACGGATCTATCGACGCTGTTGTCAATTGCGTGAGACACCCGTGCTTAAGCGTATCGTGGACGAAATCTCGTCGCCTTCGTCCACGTTGGCGGAGTCTCCAGGTACTGTTGCTGTACTGGACCTGAGCGACTTCCCCATGACGACCGAGGACATTGCCACTTTCTGTGACTGGCTGGCTGTTGTGCCAGTCCGGAAACTCATCCTTGAAAGATCTTCTTTGACGGACGACTCGGTACGATCAATTCTGGCTGCACTGCTTTCCACCAGAACAGTAGAGCAGATGATGCAACGGCGCAGGAGGGACAAGAAGTCAGAGACTCAGTCCTTAGAAAAAGAAGAGAGGTTCAGTGTTATCGAAAAACTGTCCCTAAAGGATAATGCGAAGATTGGTCCCGAGGGGTGGCGTCATATTTGCCTATTCGTTCACCTCTCAAAGTCTCTGAAGGCGATTGACCTGTCGGGCATCTCACTTCCCAGGACGCCTATTACTGTCAATTGCTCCAATAAAAGCACCCCTCAAACCCAGAATGTCACCGACGTGACGACCCTCTTCGCAAATTCGCTCGCACAGCGCCTGGGTGGTGACTACCTCGAAGAATTGTTGCTGAGCGAATGCCAACCTACAACTGAAGATGTGAAGAAGATCTGTGATGCAGCTGCAACTGTTGGCTTAAGGAGACTTGGCTTCGCCAATAACGGACTGAACAGGGAAGGCCTGGAGCACATTGTTGGTTATTTAAAGGCAGGGAAATGCGAAGGGTTAGACTTGGGCGGAAACCCCATTCGGGACCAGTTGGACTTGATCACGTCCGCTCTCACGAGTGACCACCCGTTATATGCGCTGAGCTTGGCTGATTGCTCCCTGACACCCGCCGCCGTCTACCCATTGTTCCAGGGGCTGACACGCCTGCCTGACCTTCGCTTTGTCGATTTCTCCCATAATCCAGACCTTTTCACCATTGAGCCCGATGCACTAGCCACTTTCAGGCGATTCCTCCCCAAGATGCCTGCTCTCAAGCGCATTCATCTGGCTGACGTCAATCTGTCTCCCGATCAAACCATCGCTCTTGCCGAAGTTCTTCCAGAGTGCCCCAGTCTATGCCATTTGAATATCCTCGAAAACCCATCCGTTACCTCGTTAGCCTCTGCAACGGACCCAGCCAGTCAAGAAGAAGCATGTGCTGTTTATGCATCCTTGATGGCAGCGGTGCGAGTATCGAGGACGATTATCGCCGTGGATATTGAAGTTCCGAGCGCGGAGAGCAATGAGGTCGTCAAGGCCCTGGCCTCCCAGATAGTTGCTTACTCCCTTCAGAATCTTGAACAAGGTGCTATTGCGGTAGAATTTTCCGACCCGACGGATACATCAGCACGACCGACTGTTCATGTCCCGGAAATTCTGCAGCACATCGTCGGCCACAGTGTTGGGGACGAGCCAGAAGAGGATGACGAACCTGCACCTGATGAGGATTATGTGATCGGAGGTACCGGGGTGGTCAAAGCTCTCGGCGTATGCCTCGGCAATCTGGATCGCCATATGCCAGGGGACCAGTCCGGACCTCCAAGTGGCACGACGACACCCAGGCACCGGAAGTCCAGCAGGTCTTTTGTCACCAAGCGGCCCCGTGACATGTCGAAGAACTTACTGGAAGCGGCACGGAATATCCGGACTCGCATCCAGTCTGCTCTTGTGCGCGAAGACAGGGCCGGCAATGACACCAATTACAGTACGTTTCTCATCTCTTTAACTCTCAAGGGTAATACTGACCAAGTCTTCTACTACAGGACGTCTTCAGTTCCTTGACTTCACCTTGCAGAGAATGATCCAGCGATTCGAAGACGAGTACCCTGAAACGCGCATCATACCCCCGACCATGCCCTCGTACGCTATCCAAGATACTAGCTCCCAGAATTCCGGTGACGATGGATGGAACGGCCCTGCGCTTGACAGCAACCATCAGAATGCTACCAACACCGATGCTGAGGTTACAGTGGACGACGAGGAGGACCAGTATGCTGTCCGACTATCGCGAGCGAGCTCAATCACGTCTCTTCATTCACGCGCAATGACCTCCGAGGAAGGACACGTTCACCGTCTCGGGCAAGGCATCCGGCGCGATTTCCTCCGACCTTCCTTCGACCAAGCCGATGATGATATGACGGCCTTCTCCTTCGACGAGTCCCATATGGCCGCCTTGCGCGATAAGCTCGACCGTTTACAGGAGGAACAGACACACTCGCGGTTTGAGGGCGCTGGTGCGGATAAAGCCTTGGAGGATCTGGGCACTACTGTGGAGGAATTGTGGGCCGCTCGCAAGCATGATACGGAGACCTTTGAGAAATTCCGACAAAGCCAGATTGCCGCGCAATTCAACAGTGGCAAAAGGTCGTCGCCTGCCATACCCGGCGCAAGTAATGGAACCAAGGCTGTGCCAGGCCAGCAGCCTTCGTTATGAGGTGAAAGCTGGGCCACCACGCTGTGGCCTATATAAATGCCATGTGGGGCACCGACAGCGGATGCCCCGGCGCACATCTACTATCTACATTGGTATCTCTGATTGACCAGGATCTCTGCCGGCAGAGGATAACCCTGTATATAGGTAGTCACCCGACGCGCGTGACATTATATGTATTGTAATCTATCTCCCCCGATCTGTTGTGTGGCCATCTCTTTCTCTGCTTCTTGTTTTGACTGTTTCTTCTTTGGGACGGGCGTTGGCTCCTCGGGGATATTGTCAGTCCGGAGCCGGTAACTAAGGGGAGGGTTAGTTGATTTTGGTATTGGTGACGATACGATGAAATGAAGTGCTTGACTGTTGGTCAGCCTCTCTCATAAATGTGTAGAATGGGGATAAATAAGTATTGGGGAAGCCCCGCTTAGGTAAGGCGGGCATCCTCGGCAGGCCCCGAAATCCGGGGAGGCAGTTGCGTTCACATGTCAAGCCCCCCCCCGTCGTCATTCATCACTTGCGCGCTCTCCCTCCTAGTCTCCTCCCCCTCCCCTTCGCTCACCCTCCATTCCTCCTCCCCCAGTCCTTATCTCCCCTTCCCCTCCTCATTTATTACTCCCCGGTCATGTTGGCCTTCGTCGACTCTGGCTAAACAACCCGGGTTCTGTCTCCCTCGTCGCTACTATGGCTGCACAGTCCAAACTACTTCCGCCCGAGCGGTCCATACGACACCTCTTCTCCCGCCTGGCGGCCACCTACCTCCGTCACCGTAAGCAAATCTCCCGCACCGTTTACTTGGCCCTCTTCGCCGCTCTCGTGAAACGCGTCCATAATGCCATCTCCGAGCAAAAGGCCGCCTCCCACCACCAGGAAGCACTGCGGAAGCGTCCCGGAACCAGCAGCCTCGGCGAGGAGGGCGACCGCCCGCGCAAAAAGGTCGAGGTTAACCGGGAATTTTTTCGGAACTTGATTCGCCTTCTCAAGATTGTGATCCCCGGTTGGCGGAGCAAGGAGCTACGGCTACTTTTCGGGCATAGTGTCTTCCTGGTGCTGCGGACGCTGCTGAGTCTGTATGTGGCCGAGCTGGATGGGCGGCTGGTTAGTAATTTGGTGAGGGGGAGAGGGAAAGACTTCCTGCTGGGATTGGTGTGGTGGATGATTGTGGCAATTCCTGCGACGTTCACGAACTCGATGGTAAGTTTGCACGATGAAACATCATTGAGAAAGAGCCCAGGAGCTAATTCAAGCTGGCTGCGCGGTAGCTTTCTTATCACCAATGCAAGCTCGCCCTCGCTTACCGCAAGCGCCTGACAGACTACATCCATGAGAAGTATCTGTCTAACATGACGTTCTATGCGATATCGGCTTTGGACGATAGGGTCAAGAACCCCGACCAGCTTATCACGGTCGATGTCTCTCGATTCTCCGATAGCCTAGCAGAGCTGTACTCCAACCTGGCCAAGCCGATCCTGGATATGGCTATCTACAACTACTCTCTTTCGAAGAGTGTGGGTGGAGAAGGCCTGTTCATTATGAGTCTCCTTGTGCAATTGTCCGCGAATGTCATGCGTGCATTGACACCACCGTTTGGCAAATATGTGGCTGACGAAGCCCGCCTGGAAGGAGAGTTCCGGTTCCTACACTCGCGACTGATTGACTACAGCGAGGAGGTGGCTCTATACCACGGCCATGAGGCAGAAAAGGATACCCTGGACAAGGGGTATTTCACTCTGATCAAACATGTGAACCGCATTCTCCGGAGACGCTTGTACCACGGGTTTATGGAGGACTTCGTCATCAAGTACTTCTGGGGCGCCCTGGGCTTGATCTTGTGCAGTATTCCTGTCTTCTTCAGGATCCCCGGCCAAGTCACCCAAACCATGGGCGACCGCACCGAAAGTAAGCATTTAGACTCAGACCAAGCTATAACAGACAGCACGTCGGCTAACAAACCTCAAATAGGCTTCGTTACAAACCGCAGAATGCTACTTTCCTCATCCGACGCCTTCGGGCGTCTAATGTTCTCCTACAAAGAAATCTCCGAACTAGCCGGCCATACAGCCCGTGTCTCCTCACTGCTCGAGGTCATGGACGACCTCTTGGCCGGCCGCTTCGAGAAGAAGCTAGTATCTTCCGCCTCCACGGAAGAAAACACAGCCATCCTGTCCGGTCGTGGGGTCGTCGAGGAAAGCGACTCCATCGAGTTCACCGATGTGCCCATCGTCTCACCAAATGGCGATGTTCTAGTCCGCAAGCTATCCTTCACCGTCCACCCCGGCGACCACCTCCTAATCGTCGGACCCAACGGATGCGGCAAATCCTCCCTCTTCCGCATCCTCGGCGGCCTATGGCCCGTCTACGGAGGAAAAGTCAAGAAACCTAGATTCGATGATATCTTCTACATCCCACAACGACCATATCTTTCGCGAGGCACTCTCCGCCAACAGGTCATCTACCCAGACGGTGTCCGCGAAATGCGCGCCAAGAGCATCACCGACGACGACCTCTACGACATTCTCTCCGTCGTAGAGATCGCCTCGGTCGTCGACCGCCCGGGGGGTTGGGACGCCGAAGAGGAATGGCGCGACGTGCTATCGGGCGGTCTCCAACAACGGATAGCCATGGCCAGATTATTCTACCACCGACCTAAATTCGCCATTCTTGACGAGTGCACCTCCTCCGTGACTCTGGAGATTGAACGAGTCATGTACGAAACAGCCAAGCAGCTGGGAACTACATTGATGACCGTGTCCCATCGACGCAGTCTCTGGAAATATCATAAGAAGATCCTGCAGTTTGATGGACAGGGAAGCTACGTTTTCACTGGGTTGGACTGGGAACGGAGACTCGAGTTGGAAGAGTAAGTGGCTCTGCTATCGTCTTCATATTGTTTTGCCAACCCTGTCAAACATAGGATCTGGACTAACGCTGCTGTCATCATAGTGAGAAGGAGGAGCTGGATCTCCAACTTCGAATGGTTCCAGAGTTGCAGAAGCGCATGGCTGAATTGAGTGCCGCGTAGGGATCTTATACAATCTTGGTTTAGTTGTCTTACAGGATATAGAGTATAAGTGGATCTGAATGTCGTTCTTGTGTCCCCAGCTTTGTCATTACTGTGTTGTTCAGGTATGTCAGCCCGTACGGGGCAGCTTACAATTTTAGGACTGGTGTAGAGAGGGGAATGGAACTTTGTAAGAACACTAACTTGCATAGGATATAGCTGTCTCATAATGCCTGATCCAAACAGGTGGTTATTGTCAATGAGCGAATGGCTCCATTACAAAAGTCCCTTCCTGTTCCTTGGGAACCGCCCAGTAGGATCCACGTACAGAGAAATCCAACTCGCCAAAAGGAAGAAAGGTGAAAAGAGCGGGTGATAGACGCAGCAAGCTAAATAGAACAACTGATGCATGATGATGCATCACTCAACTCCAATCAAACATTCTAGTCCTTCACCTCGAGTGGTTCCACGTTCCAGATGCTTTCGGCGTATTCATTGATGACTCGGTCCGTAGAGAAGAAGCCCATGCGTGCCACACTCGTGATGGACTTGGCTATCCACTCGTCGCGGTTCTGGAACGACTCATCAACCAAATCTTGGGTCGTGATATATGAATTGAAGTCGTCGGACACAAGGTAGTAGTCTCCGTGTTCAACAATGGAATCAAGAAGCGCGGAGAAATTGCCAACGTCACCGAACATGCCACCTCGGATTGCATCAAAAACTTTAGCCAAGTGAGGATCAAGTCGGAAATCTCCATAGAGATGTCGGTGGCGAAGCTCTTCGACGTCTTCCGCCAGGTTGCCAAAGAGGAATATGTTTTGCTCTCCGATTTCTCTGGTGATCTCAATCTACATAGAGGGTGGTAAGTCAGCATAATATATCATAGATCCGTCGGCATTGGGCCTCATACGTTAGCACCATCGCAAGTTCCAATGATCAATCCACCATTCATAACAAACTTCATGTTGCTGGTTCCGCTTCCTTCGGTTCCAGCAGTGGAGATATGTTCGCTGATGTCCGATGCCGGACAGATGATCTCGGCCTTACTGACGTTGTAGTCTTCAACAAAGATCACCTTCAAGAGGTCACCGACATCCGGATCGGTGTTTACCACAGAGGCGACTTTGTTAACCAGATGAATAACGGTCTTTGCCATCCAGTAGCCCGGGGCTGCTTTGCCTCCGAAGATAGAAACACGCGGCAGGGTCTTCTTTTTCTCTTCCGGGGACATGGACTTGATCCTCAAATACCGGTGGATGACACCGAAGATGTTGAGCTGCTGCCGCTTGTATTCATGAATGCGTTTGACCTGAATGTCAAACAGTGCATTTGGATTTACACTGTAGCCGGTGGTTTCCTTAATATGCTTGGCAAGACGGAGCTTGTTGGCGACTTTAATTTCCGCCCATTCCCGTTGGAATTCCTTGTCATCGACGAAAGCCTCCAGCTGATCTAGAAGCGTCAAGTCGGTCAAGAAGTTATATCCTCCCAGTCTGGAAGCAATAAGGTCAGACAATCGTGGATTTGCCTGGTGTAGCCAACGGCGCGGAGTGACTCCATTTGTGACGTTAGTGAACTTGTCAGGGCCATAAATTGTGACAAAGTCCCTGAACAGTGTGGTCCGCAACAGGTCGGAGTGCAGTTCTGCGACACCGTTGACTTTATGGGACCCAATGATCGCGATGTAAGCCATCCTAACCATCTTTGGATGCGACTCTTCGATGATTGACACTCGCGACAGCAATTCTCTATCCTGAGGAAACGTCTTCTCAACGTGCTGTAGGAAATACAGGTTAATGTCGAAAATGATCTGCATGTGTCGTGGTAGCAGGTTCTGCACCAACGGAACAGACCATTTCTCCAAGGCTTCTGGCAAAACGGTGTGGTTCGTATATCCAAAGGTATTTGTTACAACGTTCCACGCCTCATCCCACTCGAGGCCTTCGTTGTCAATCAAGATGCGTTGCAACTCGACGATAGCCAGCGTTGGGTGGGTGTCATTCAGTTGAATAGCGACTTGCTCGGGAAACTCGCTCCATGCTCTTTTTGTCTTCTTGAATCTCCGGACGATATCGTACAGAGAGGCAGCACACCAAAAGTACTGCTGCTTCAGTCTTAGTTCCTTACCCCTATCCAGGTTGTCGTTCGGGTAGAGCACCGCGGAAATTGTCTCCGCACGCTGTTGCTCGGCGACGGCACTTTCGTAATCGCCGGCATTGAACTTCTGGAAGTCGAATTCTCCGCTAGACGCCTTGCAAGACCACAATCGAAGATTATTTGTGGTACGGGTGCCATAGCCCGGGACAGGAACATCATATGCCACTGCCTGCACAGTTTCGCCGCCTTCCCAGGAGTTGACAATTTTGCCATTGTCATCCTGGTGCCTTTTCACCCAGCCATAGAACTGTATGTCGACCGTGATTTCATGTCGAGGAAATTCCCACGGGTTGAAATCGAGCCAATAGTCAGGGACTTCCATCTGATATCCATCAACAATCTCCTGTTTGAAGATACCGTATCGGTATCGGAGACCGTATCCCCAGGCTGGATAGTTCAACGTCGCCAAACTATCGAGAAAGCATGCAGCCAAGCGTCCAAGGCCTCCATTGCCCAATGCAGCATCATGCTCCTGGCTGATGACGTCTTCGATCCGGAAGCCTAGGTCCTTAAGACCATCTTTCCTCATGCAATTAGTGAAATGCTTGTATCCTATTGGAGCTTTGTTCAAGTTCCTACCTCTCGCAACGTCCTTCAAGCCGACATTGAGCATGGCATTATCCAATGCCCTACCCATGAGGAATTCGAGAGAGAGGTCTGTCGAGAGTGGTCAGTAAGTCTGGTAAATAAACCGCTGTCTAAGAACTTATTCCAAAGATCTACATACAGTACACCCTCTTTTGGTCAGCGGAAGCCTGCCGCTGTTGTGTCTTATTCCACTCGATGATCAGGCGATCTCGAAAAGCCAGAGCGGTTCCAGAATAGGCAGCCCTAGTACATTAGCGCTATGATTGACTGGGTTTTATCAAGAAGAGGGTAATATACAGCTCATCACAGTTGTACAGTGAGCGAGCCAACGTAGTCTCGATATGGCGAACCAGCTCATGCTATTCAAATTGTGAGTAGGATGCTCAACATTCTGAGCGATGGTACATCATATGTAACGTACTTCGAACTCTTCCTTGTTGGTAAAGCCACTGGCGGACTATGAGAGGCAGTGATTTAGCAAAGTGACCTGGAAAATATGGACTGACATCCACTGTCTTACGTATTTTCTCCATCTGGAAGACAATATACGTTAGCAATAATCCATCAATGGCTGTGCCCATGCAGGCCTGCAGCTACTGGAGAGCTATGATATCACTTGTGACACACAAGTGAACCAGAGTCCATGTACTCACTCTTCCCTGAGATGTTCGGGAATACTGGCTTCGACGCTTTTGATCTCTGCAGGTCCGAAGCCAGTGAAGGTCCGCCTGTGCTTGGGACGACTGAAGGCCGGACCAACAGGGCCCTGAAGCTCGGAGACCGGGGCTCCAACAGATGGCCTTCTTTCACGGCGAGCTTCAGACATTGGGCCTGAAGGAGCGAGAAGTGACGGGCAACTGGATTGGGACGAGCTATAGGGATGGATAATTCAATAAGCTTATGACTGGAGCGACCAAGGTTGAACCAAAAGACAAAAAAGAGCGAGGGTCAGAGGACAGTGTCAAGTGCTGGTAGGAGAAAGGGGAAGGGGAAGCTGAGATGGGGAGGAAGAGGACAAAGAAGAGGAAGGAAGTGGGAGGGGAGGGAGGGAGGGGAGGTACTAAAGATTCACTCACCTTCCCCCCGGTCCAACCGCGTGACAAGGTGTCTAGTTCCAGATGCTGGGATGAAAGCAGGGCATGCAAAACTACCGGGAGGGGTATAAACGAAGAAGTCGATGATCACAGATGGCTATGCCTGGGGGGGGAATCATACGTTCATCCCCGGTTGCTCATGCATGCTGTGCGAGTCGAGTGTCTAGGCCCCCATGGAACTAGAGCTAGCTCAATCGCGAATCGGGCAGTGGGCCGGGGCGAGTTGAAGCTGCCGTGTAGCTCCCTGGATGTCCAACGGCATTGGATAGGAGGCCAGGACGGATTGCCCGGAACTGGGCCTGAACTCAAGAGAGGATGATGATGGCAACATTCCTTGGATGAGGGGAGGCACGACCCGAGCTAGGCGACATGAGAATAACGTACACAGGACCCTCTGTCTTCGTCGTCTGATACTGGTCTGACCGTGGCTGCCGCTATGACGCATGGCATCCGAGCATGCGTGAGATGCGAGTGGGGAAGAGGAGGAGTTGCTGGTGGTTATCGATGGGCGGCCAGATCCCTGCCTCCCGGAGTCCCCGTCCAGTATCCGTACCGTACCCTTCTTCCCATTCCTCCTCACGGTCGCTTGTCTCTACCGAAGAAGATGCATTCCGACCATGGCAATGAGAGAGTCCAGGTGTGTAGATTCGTGGAATCCCTTCATTCCCTCTTTTTCCAGTGTCTACAGCCAATTCGCCGCCCGCAGCTCAGTCCTCCGGCCCCCGTCCATCTCCGGCCTCCCCCCCCGCCCCCGCACTGCAACCTTGTGGCAGATCGGCGGTCATCGACTTTCTCCGCCATCCTTTCAACGGGCGCTCGAGTCGGGAGGTCTAACCTCGAGCCATTCCGCGCAAGCTATGTGTTTCCTAATGACCTCTGCACGGTGCAAGCCTCGAAACGCCTGGACTGGATCGGTGAACTACTGTAATGACTAGTGTACATGGGACTAGCATGGGCAGTCTTTATTATCCAGGTAGGGAGGGGTTGGGGACCCGGCGAAGGCAACAGTACACGCTTCAAACGTGGAAAAGCACGCGTCCCGGGCTCGAACCACTCACGAAGAGGGGGGTTGTTGCTGGATCAGGGACACTGGAAGACTCAAGGGTGAGAGATTAATTGCATGCATAAGATCGCTACAACAAGTGGCTTGGTATAGATGAAGGACAGCAAATCAACTGCAACGATGAAACGGAAAGGCTGGGCATCAGCACGGAGGATTAGGATAGTGAGTAATGAGAGATCGCCATTAGATGCATGAAGTCAACATGAAGGAAGCAAAAAGGAAAAGGGTCTCAGACAGTACGAGACAGGATATCAGAAGCCTTTGCACGTGGTATATGCAAAGTAGTGCCGAGGCCTGTAACTTTTTTAGCTCGAGGCGTTAGGCTCATGAAATCTCAAGCCAAAGAAGAGTTCGGAGGTGGTCAATTATGGCCAATGCAGACAGAAAGCCCCAAAAAGCATATCATCCTGAAATGATAACAAAGGAAAATAAGGGAACACCATGCCACAAATTCCAACGACCATGATCCATCCCAGCGCCAGGCATATTGAACTGTGAGGTGAAAGTAGCACCATAACGCCGATGCCTACCGACTGAACACATGTGTTGAAGCAGACGAAAAAGGAAAAATATGAGAAAAAAAACGAACGCCTAAGCTGTGAACAGGGTGCAAATCGTAGAATAAAAAAAAAAAAATAAGAAAATAGAAAAGAAAAAAGAAAATATTCGACACGGATGATGTTCATCAGTGCAACCGGGGCATGAAGATTGACTGATAGGGTGAGGAAGAAGAATGGCTAGCCCACTACATAACATAGGCAACTGCCAAAGTGGGGTCTGGGGGTAAGGAGCGGACATTGTAATCGAGATGGAAGCGTCCTTCGCTAGGCGTTGACGTTGGTCGGACAATAGTTACTTCACAGGATACCCGAATCCTTGAGAGCGTTCTGCAGGATTGTCTCCTTTACAGCCGCGAAGACTAGGCGGATATTCGTTGTATCGGTGGCCTGAGTTAGACTATGGGTGGGATTAGAGGCTAGGCCATGTCAAAAAAAGCTGACCGATCCACTTACTGAGGGTAAAGATTCAGATGCGCCCTGTTGACTTGATTGAATCTCCAAAGAAGATACTTGGCCGCTCGATTCACGTCGTTACCGCCTGAGTAGTCGGGGAAGTATTGGTTCAACGGAGAGCGTGGGAGCTTTTGTCGGAAAAGGTCGACCTTATTTAGAAAGAGGATAATGCTTGTTCGCATAAACCACCGGGAGTTGACCACAGAGTCAAACAGTACTAGGCTTTCCATCATCCGGTTCTTAAAGTGAGAGAGGAGATTAGCGGCGAATACCAGCGACGAAGTGCGCGGGGGCATACTTGATTGCTCTCTTCTAGTAATACTTGATCATACTCACTGAGCGCCACACAGAAGATGATGGATGTCACATTTTCGAAACAATGAATCCACTTTTTCCGCTCACTGCGCTGGCCACCAACGTCGAACATACTGTATAGTAAGTGAGTAAGATGCCGAATGGACAGAACAGGGACTGCAAGGTGAGGAAGTTTCATACTGTATGCTTAACTGGCCCATTGTAAATCGGGTCTCGTAGATACCTGTTGTTTTCGTCCGCGCACGAAGCACATCATTCACGTTGGGAATGTAATCCACGGATGCTATCCGCTTTGCTTCCTCGAAGAAGCTAGAATGGGTCGTTCAGCAGGCATGTCGGGAGGCCCCGGGGTGACGCTGGCACTTACTATGGTGCTGAATCCATTAAATAGAATTCGTTCTGATGTTCCAGTACATTGGACGTACACGGGTCATTCCAGAGATAGGTTATCGCATCGCCCACCTTGGCATCCAGGGGTATGTTGGGGTCGGGGTCAATATTGTAGTCGGAAAGGAACTGAATGTAATCGCGGACTTTTTGGCTCGATGGCTCTAGCGAGAACTGATGGTAGGCAGCAATGAGAGACTTGGTGCAATCGAGGAGGTTCTTGTAGACTGTCAGACGATACAGGGCGAGCTCTTCAACTGTGTAGCCATTTTGGTGGATAATCTTCATCTGTTTCACGATAGTCGATTTCCCGCTTTCTCCGGAACCTGAATCAAGAGACCACCGTTAGCAAGACTTGACTTTTGAGAGATTACCAACTGCACATTGAGCGGATGAAGAATTGCAACGAACCAAGCAATAAGATCTTGCACTCTCGCCGTAGCTTCTTAGAATCCTCCTCTAGCTTGCGGTCGATCGCCTGGCTCTTTCGTTTCGATTCTGCATCCCCTGCCGCCTCTGTACTCACACACGAACCCATGTTCTCGGTATGACTCCAGACAGTGGAAAGCTAACCCATTAGCTGCCTGCGGAAGGGCACGGCATCCACCTATCAGGACACTGAGACCCGAAACCGTCGGGGGGGAGAATTCCCAGACAAGGAACACCCGTAAAACCCAAGCAGATATAATCGCGGAAGGAGTGTGTAATCGGCGCAATGGAAAGGCAATGCAGAGGTCGGAGAACGAGAGCGAGGGCGAGGGCGAGAGAGGAGGTAGGTATGCGATCGACGATGGAGCTTCGATCAGGGATCGAGGCTTGCGCGCGTAGTGGTCGGAGGTAGAGGCACAGCAGATGGGTCAAGTCTGGGACGGAGAAGGCCGGAGCGACGACTGCAAGCTCCCGGGGTCGGCGGTGTTGGCTCGTGACGCAGGGAATGAAAAGCCGAGTGACAGCGAAGAATGGGAAGACACCGAGGCCAGGCGCGGAGTAGTATGGCTCTGCTGGAAGGTTGACCGGGGTGAGGGGTGTCAGGATCCAACTGCGGAGCAGGAAAGCGAGCGAGAGTGACGACCTGACGCTAAAAAGGGTAGTTAAGGTCGATCGGGGGGGATGATGTGGGAGAGTGGACGGAAGCGCGGATCTCGAGTGAGATAATGTAAGCAATGAGGATCAGTCGTCGGTCGGGGTCGATCAGGCGGGAAGGGAGGACGGAGGAGATGCGCGGCGTGGACAGGAGGATTAGATATTATTACTGGTCATTCATTATAATGAGGATTAAGTCGTGTGCGTGTGCGTGTGCGTTGAAAGGGGAAAGGAGGGGGGGGGGGACAGAGGGGGAGACGGTGATGGTAAGATGTGATTGATTGATTGATGGAGGTACTAGGTTGGTGGTGGTGGTGGAGGAGGAGGAAGTGAAATGGAGTGAGTGGATGTTCCCAATCGTCATCTAGACAGGTGGAAGTGGAGATGGATGGCAGAAAGAGGAGCCTGAGGAGGATTACATACTCGCTCGATCGTAGGGGCGCGGGTGGGTATTTGGGAAAACGTGGACCGGCGACCCAAGCTTAGTACCGCGAGTGAAGGCATAAAGGGAGAAAGGGCTGGCGCTAAAAGGATGAATGGATCAGATCGATCTATGTATCTACTCCGTACTGTGTACTGTGTACTGTATATACCACCGTCGACTCTTAGTACCTAGTACACAGTAGTGACTAGTAGTCCTCCGGAATAGTCAATCCCTCCACGAAGGTCCATTTACCATGAGGTACCTCCGTTGCCCCTAAAATCACGGTTTTCCTTTTTATGGCCAGTTTTTCGGTCGGAAAGGTGGGAAATGGGACTAGCTCCAGCGCCAGTGGCAGCGGTACGACGAGTCAGGCCAGTATCCCTGGGGACCGGCGGGCGCCATCGCTCGTAATCTTTTAGCGTGCCTCCAACAAGTACCAACTCACAACATCGAGGAAGGCCTTCTTTCTCCTTCGTTTCCCTATCCTATCCTTGTGTCACGTCTGGTCCAGAGCCGATTCGGTTGCACCCCGTGCTCCTCCTATCCAAACCTTCCGCCTTTTCCGTATCACACAGAGAGCGCATATACCCGCTTTCTTGGTCCTGCGTATGGGTTTCCTTTTTTAGGTCTGTCAGGGACTCGTCTCGCCCCGGGCATACTTCAGGTGAGGCTGAGGCTATGTCACAGTAGCACCTGAGTGGAACAGAGGATGCTTAGAAGAGCATAAGGCTACCGACTACGGAGTACTCCGTACTGCACCTTGCCATCCAATTTCATTTCACCCAAATTACACCTTTCGAATGTAGAACTAGATACATATCAGTATCAGTACTTGTCTGAATGGATCGTTACCCGGAGATAGCCGATCCTTCGGGTAGGGTTGTATCCGTGGCCGCCTTTCCGTGAATGATTGTTTTCAAAAACAATATATCACCCATGGAATTGGAGCGCAAGATCCTTGGCCCGATTTGGTGGGTTATATGACCAGTCTTTCCTAGACTACTACCATAGATCAGATCATGTATCCGCTTGCAGAAGATCTTCGATAGAATACATCCATCTGATTAATATGCCATATCGAGTCCCTCTGCATAACATTCACGGATTTCATGTGGCAGGTAGCAGCCCTAAGTGGAAATTCATGTCTTATTTTAAGGTTTTCCCACCACCTGCTTTGGTTGTTTCCGGCATGCTGCGCTCGCCTTCAGCGTTAATAATAGTAAGGTTCGGCGGACTGTTTGAGACAGCCATGTGGATATGAAACACTGGCTATAGCTAGTACAGGAAAGGCCCCCCCAAGCCCTCTTTCTTCCCCTCACCATTGTTACATGAGGATTTTTTTCTCCAGGTTTCAAGTTATGGTCTCGATCAATAGTGCAGATCCCAGACATCTTCTTCAGAGAACTGAACATGATGAGAAATATATGGATATGTACGACAAGGGCTTAATATGTTGCCACACACAGGGTCAAAGATGAAACCTGGCATTGTATGTATCTAGTCAAACCTAGTTCGGATCACTTGATGGGCTGAAGCGCCTCCTGTTCCATGTATGACTGTGGCCTTTCAGTATCTCGTGCTACAATCTGCATCAACTCTCCACTGGCTAACCCCGTGCTCTTGAGGATGAAAACTCAAACAGAATTTTCACGTCCGACATTTAACTTCGGGTCTTCTTTGAGGGTTTTGCTGCAGGTTATATAACACATGGTGATCCATTGAGCTTTGCAGCATATATGGAAGCCCGCTTTCGATGGAATGGATGAAATCATAACTACTATTCTTGATGTATAGTATTTATGCTGGCGAATGACAAATGAAATTTTAATATACGCGGCTTTATGGGGCACAGAGGTGAGATCAGGAACAATCCCATATCGTTTATTTGGAAGCTGTCGATATCCCGTGCCTCCGCAGCATAGTCAACCCTGGGGTATATGAGAAACTTCCTATTGAGTGATGTGATGAGAGCTTGCAGCCTGTCCGATAGAAGCGTCACATCGTATGGAGTAAGCTCGGGCTCTTCACGGTGACATGAAACCAGTTTGTTGTAGTACAGCAGGGATGACCGTGTCAAAGCGGGTGTCATGTGGCATTTCCCACATTGTAGCTAAGTCCCTCCTCTTTGGAACATGACTCCTTGCAGAAGGAAAGCTAAAAGAAGCCTATCTAACGGCCACTCCAGATTACCACTGCAGCGAGGTAAAGTAGTTGTTTCATGCCAGAGCATGTCAGAGCGCCGTTGATGGGTTGACTTATCTCGGGTAAATTAGGATGTGTCGGTGCGTCTGGGTGCCGATGTCGTAGTCATCCTGCCACCACCGGCTTTCAGGCATCATGGCCTGAGCCTTACACTAGCTGTGTTGGCACTCCGTGCAAATTTTAGTATAAGAACGAAACCTGTCTAAGACAATCATCTTGACAAGATAGCCTTGCTCCAACCCGGAGATAATTTCCATACACTAGGTAACTAGGTATCACTCAGTTACCCCTCCTTTTTGCCTTCCTGTCCGCCCCTCTTTAAGGAGTTTAAAAGCTTTGGCGGATACAAGATTGAGTACCTGATCGTGGTCCGGCCAAGATAACGTCGATATAGGGTGTTTCGAGTGGCTGGTAGACACGAAATTGATGGAATTGATTGGAACCTGGGGTGCCCCACCGGGGAGGTATGATGACATTGGGGGGAGCACACTGCTTGATGCTACTCGATACTAGTATGGTTCGCCCCGATGGGAATTACGTAGTAGTAGTAGTAGTAGTAGTAGTAGTAGTAGTAGTAGTAGTAGTAGTAGTAGTAGTAGTAGTAGACGCTTCCCCGTTGGCCATGTTGGATTCGGATCGATCGCGATTAAATAAATAAATATGGCGCATCGTTTCCTCCATTTAATGGGCTGATATCTCCGTATTGGGTTATCTTGAGGGACTGTTAGTTAGTCTGTTACTCGCCAGCCTCGAGATAAGCGGCAGTTCGATACTGTCTATCTATCTATCGGAGGTGGGAATCGCTTCATGTTGCTGCTGCCTCCACAGACACGGGTTCTATACGACAGCACGGCGGGAGTCCAAGAGAGGGAGTTACACTTGGGCTGTGTCGCAGTGATCTATGTTCGTTCCGACTATGTACGATGTAGTTGCCCTTGCCCCTCTCTGGAGAAATTCTCCCCTCCCCCCGACTGTTAGGTAAGCGTGACGGGCTGCTTCCCTGAAATTGGAACCCTCTTCCGGCCAATGGGTATGACTCAAGAGTCTAGACAGGACTGCGTAGGCGCAAGAATCCATGATCGCAAATTGCAGAGCTGCTTTAGTAGTCGAGCCCACCGGCCAGGCGGACCTTTCGCGATACCCTGCTTCCGTCGCGGACGTCATCGGTCTTGTTTTGGGCGGTCCGGAGACTGCGAACTCAACGGACTAAACTACTAAGAGAGTGTCGTTTCCCCACACACCCTGCTGGGCGCCACCTACGGCTTTTGCTGCCTCTTCCTCTCCAACATCGGTTGTACCTCGTCCCTCCATCTCGCGTTTGCTTCTTGCTCCTGTCATTGTTCACTTAGCCTTGCCTGCTACTGCCTTTTTCACCTCCTCGCCCGCATTCCCGCTCTTTCTCCCACTTCCCATCGCCCAAATCTCCAGAGAAAAGTTCCGAGGCTCCCACCTCCCACCTCCCTGAGTGCGGTGAACCGTCATCCTTGCTCCAAAAATGGCGGAATTCGTGCGTGCCCAGATCTTCGGCACGACCTTCGAGATCACAAGCAGGTACGACCCTCGAGGAAAATCTCCTGGCGGTCGACGCGGTCTCTCGAGCAGTTACTCATCCTCTCGCAGGTACACAGACCTACAGCCCGTAGGAATGGGCGCCTTTGGTCTTGTCTGGTATGGTCGACAACCCCTCTTCTGCATTTCGCCGCCACGCGGGTGGTTCCTGTGGCCCGCCGCACAGCACATGGGCTGACATTTGTGATGGGATAATTCAGTTCTGCGAGGGATCAATTGACAGGACAACCGGTCGCCGTCAAGAAGATTATGAAACCGTTCAGCACACCAGTTCTGTCCAAGAGAACGTACCGCGAGTTGAAACTGTTGAAGCACCTCCGACATGAAAATGTTGGTCAATGCCGCCAAACGGCACTCCGCCTTCCGCCATACCGCAATGCTGACTAGGCGCAGATAATCAGTCTGAGTGATATCTTCATCTCTCCGCTCGAGGACATGTAAGCACAGTTGCCTGTTTGGAGTTGTATCTGGGTCGCCTGGTTTTCTGATGGTCGCCGCAGCTATTTCGTTACAGAACTCTTGGGAACCGACCTGCACAGACTTCTTACCTCCCGACCCCTGGAAAAACAATTCATTCAGTATTTCCTATACCAGATTCTGGTATGATTTTCCGCCTTCCCTGTCGTTGGCCTCTTTCTCTAGCGTACGCTGACCATCTACAGCGGGGATTGAAATATGTCCACTCGGCGGGTGTCGTTCATCGTGATCTCAAACCTAGCAACATCCTTATCAACGAAAACTGCGACCTGAAAATTTGCGACTTCGGCCTTGCCCGTATCCAAGACCCCCAGATGACAGGCTATGTCTCGACCCGGTATTATCGCGCCCCCGAGATCATGCTCACATGGCAGAAATACGACGTGGAAGTGGATATCTGGAGTGCCGCCTGTATCTTTGCGGAAATGCTGGAGGGAAAGCCTCTGTTCCCAGGAAAGGATCACGTCAACCAGTTTTCTATTATTACAGAGCTTCTCGGAACCCCACCGGACGATGTTATCCAGACTATCTGCAGTGAAAACGTGAGCACCTGCCTGCGCGACCGTTAACTCTCGTCAATGACCCATTGCTAATGCTTCGTGGATTAGACTCTGCGATTCGTCAAGTCGCTACCCAAACGCGAACGGCAACCTTTGGCAAGCAAGTTCAAGAACGCTGACCCAGATGGTATGTGCAGTGCCCTTGAATACATCAGTAACGGACTGGAACAACTGACGCATTGTAGCTGTTGATCTCCTTGAACGAATGCTAGTCTTCGATCCGAAGAAGAGAATCCGTGCCGGCGAAGCGCTTGCGCATGAATATCTCGCACCCTACCATGACCCTACGGACGAGCCTGTGGCGGAAGAGAAGTTCGATTGGTCTTTCAATGACGCTGATCTGCCAGTCGATACCTGGAAGATCATGATGTATATTCTCCTACTGCCCTGATTGCTAGATGTTGGACGCTGATTCGGATTAGGTACTCGGAAATCCTTGACTTCCACAACATTGACCAGACCACCGAAGCGGGTCAAGTGCTCGTCGAAGGAGCCGCCGATGGACAACAAGCCTTCGCATGAGGAGGGTCGAGCGTATAATGCCATGGACAAGACGCAGGCAGCGATGCGATATGATTATGATGTCGTCAATTCCTTCGATTTTTCTTGGTATGTAGACTGGGAGCGGGGATTGTGATATGTTTTTGTCTTGAACAGTCTACTTGTGTTCGCTTTCCCAAGGTTTTCCTTTCCTTTCCCTTTCATCAATCTTACTTCCAGGCGTCTATACACGACTCGCGTTTGGAGAGATTTCAACTGCGTTGAGAGTCGGACGAGCTGGCGATTGAACCCGTCTGTAACACGACTAAATTTTGTCTTCCATTTCTGCTATATATACACTTTCCATTTGGTCCACGATTGATGAGCTTGCGTGTCTTAAATCCCCTTTGGTTGACTTGTGAGAGTGAGAGAGAGGAATCTGGTTGATTCCCGTGTGTGCGCGATAGATATTGCTTTGGAAAAACCATTATATTTTTTTTTAATGAGGTCGGGGTTGGTGTCGTCGTAGTATATAATGCAGGCAGGCATTCCTCCCCCATCAGCACCTTAAACAACCTTAACGCCCTCCTTTCAGCCGTGGGGCGCCCTTACCCGGACGGGCGCATGGGGCCTTCTAGTTCTGTCCGTTCCCTCCCCGACTTCTGTCACCGCCCGGCGGGGCCAACCAATGGGGGCGCCCTCTGGGCCGAGCTGGGCCAACCTACCCCTGGTCGGGTCCAGTTTAATTCGAAGACTACCACCTACTTAGCCTAGCGATCCCTCCCTCCAGTCTTGCATTAATTGTCGTCGTCCCTTCGTCCCACGTGAGGCGACGTCCATTTTATTGGGTTCTCTTCCAGGAGGGGCTTCCTCCTTTTCCAAGGTGGAAATTGGCTTGGAACGTGTCACTTCCCAGTCCCCGTTTTCTATGACAGTCCCCACGCCATGTCTCGCAGCCGCAGTGGTCAGGAGCCCATTGTCATGGTTATAGATTTTCACCATGCAAGGTGAGTCGTCGTCACCCGGAGCGAGCCAGGGGGCCTGAGCCTGGGTCTAGAAGGGAGGATCCAAATTGGATACGATCCAGACCACTGTGAACATTCCTCAAAGTGCACTCATTCCTCCTACCGGCTATGGACTCTAGCCGCCTTCGAGCACTAGCACTGGTCCCTCGTCTCTGCTTTCTCTCCCCCCGCGGCGCGGAAGACTAGCCTGGCTAACCAGTGCGTTCCACTCTCTCAGGGGCCCCGAAATAGAATTATGCTTTGGAGACGATGGAAGCGATCCCGTAGCGGAGAATGACTGGTCTTTGTTGCCATTTATGGCCTTATCTGATGGAGCGCATATGTACGACCCGAACCACCCCGCCCCCTCCTCGTGATCGATGTGAGTTGACACAGACTGTATCTTCTAGGTCTACCGAAGAATTCTCCTACTTCACTGTGCGGCGAAAGGAGACCGCCACCGAACCGGCAACGTCACTTTTCGGTATCTCTTGTTCCAGACAAATCGACTCTAACCTCCTCGTATACCGGCCTCCCGATGTCACGAGGTCTACGGTACAAAAGGCGGTGGTTGTGGTGACAGACAGCCCTCGAAGCCTGGGACAGCTGAGAGAGAAACTGTCGGTCGTGACGTCGGCTTGGTTTGCGCAGCGGTACGTCTGTCAACCAGGGCCTGGCAATCGAATTGAGGCCATGCTCTTCCATCTGCATTCATGGAATGAACTGTTACATACACTTGGGGAGTGGCTCGGCTGACATGGCAAGCAACAGGGACTTTTCGGACGTTGATATTCTGAAGGTGCGCTTTTAGCTGACTGTTCACCTCTGCTTATACTCATACCCTCATAGAAATTCAGAGAAGGACTAGTGATCAGCCTGAAGAAGGATGAGGGGTCGAAAGATCAGAATCTAGGTGAGATAGATGGGCTTTTAGTGTCGCGTACATCACTAACTTCCGTCTGATTCTAGGGCTTTCCCTGCGGGAGATGATCCATGAGTTCAAATATCAAACCCTAGTCCTGTTCAAAGCTTTGCTTCTACAGCCTAAGGTCTGCAGTCACCCTCAACAATAGCTCACATTGCATGCTAATATTACGCAGATGCTTTTCTTCGGCTCCAGATGCGAGCGGCTGTGCATGATCCAATTCTCCCTTGTCTCCCTGATCCCGGGACTTATGAATAAGTTACAGGACTGTGCCGACCCAGCATTCGACACCTATGCACAGACTGTGGAACAACCAACTTCTCTAAAAACAAGTGATAGGAATTCTTGTAAGTCACTCAGATGTCTTGTTTTTGTCTATCTACGATGCATGCTGATATGACTGCAGTATTGGCCTATATGGGCCTACCCCTGCAGATTTTCGGCAAGGTTTGCTGGACACCACCTGCGGATTTTTGGATATCTCTAACTTTGTCTAGGGGAGCATGTTTGGGCCTTACACGCCTTTGCAGCAGCTGGATCTGCTGGCAGATTATGGAACAAAGTCGTATGTTGTTGGCTCGACGAATTCGCTGCTCTTGCAGCAAAAGGATCGCTATAGCGACATTCTAGTTAATGTGAGGAGACCACTGAAACGGCCATCTTATCATCGCTAATTTTTTTCTTGTTTAGCTTGACGAAGACACCATTAATATCTCATCACCCACTCTCCGGAGTGCTCTAGCTCTTTCTGTCGCAGATCGGCGCTGGATTGACCTTCTCACCCAAATCATCAACGATACATGGGATGAGGCGCATCCGCAGCAGCCTAAGACTCACGGATACATGGGATCGGAGGAATTTATTCGACTTCAATTCGAAGAATACCTCCTGGCCCTGCTTGCTTGCATGCAATATCATGAAGAACTCAACTCTTTCAACGCTGATGACTTGGGCCGGAGGAGCCGAGCGCATCTGGAAGCGTTCAACATTGAAGGCGACCCCGCATTAGAGTTCAATACGGAATTTCTGGCGCAGTGGAGGAACACCCCTAATTATTCCCTTTTCAAGCGTCTGACCTCTGATGCGCTTCTTTTCTCGATCGTCGAACCTCGTCATCCATGCGCAGGAGGGCTCACCATCGACGATGTCCAACGACGTCTGTCTCAACAGGTCGCGGAACTTCACTTGGATGAGAGAGTTCGCGAAAGTCGCGAGGCCCTGAACCGACATATTTCCACTGGGCAAAAGAAAGTGAGTGCAGCGTTTAACAGCTTCTGGGCCGATATCGAGTCCATGCGGGAGGCTCAGCGCAAGAAGAATGAAGAAAAAGTCTCCCAGTCGCAGCGATCATCATTGGATAAAGGATCTCGGAATTCACCACCATTTTCGCCTTCCGATACAGCATCAATACACTCAATTGGAGGCTCTTCCTGGTTCTCTGGGCGTAAAGCTCCTGCTGTGGACATCACTCAGGCACAGGCGTCCGTGAGCGCGGCGAGCCAGAAAGCAGGTGCCTACCTAAGCTCATGGGGTTCTTGGGCAACTGAAAAGCGAAAGGAATGGCAAGATAAGAAGACCACGCCGGCATCACCGCCATCCGCTCCGGCCTTGACGGAGACCGGCGAGACGGACAGAGGAAGACGGCGCTCCATGCAGTCTCGTCGTAGTGAAGACTCCACAATCTCCCGCAGTGGAAGCAGGAGAAAGCGGTGGAGCAATATACTCCTGCGGCGGGAAAGCGGCGAATTCAGCTCTGCCTACCGGAAAGACGACGAGAGCAGCAACAATGGCGAACAGGATAATTTGTATTCGAGATCGCCCCTGTCGCGTACGGCCTCGGTTCGTGATGACGACGACGATGCTTCAACACCAACCAAACAATCTAGCGAACCAATAACTCATTCCGAAGTCAACGAGCCAGCAACTACTCCGGCAGCGGATTCTCAGCCATCAGCTCCCGAGGCCTCCCACACCAAGGCAGAGGAAGATCAAGCCTAGGGTACCCCCTTGCAACCGTCTCCTGACATCAAGGAAGTGCCCCCAGAACCGATCGAGCCGCATGCAGAGAAATAAACCAATACTCCCATGGCAACTTAAATCACCTAGGCGAGTATCAGCCCGTCTATTGTCTTCTTCGATATGTGTGATTATATAGAAACAGATCTCCTTCCACCTTGTATGTATGCCCACACTTCTGTCATGACAGGCTCTTCCTTTGCATTATCCTCTCATTGCTCTATCGAGCCCTGATACCCGAAGAGGACAACAACAATGCCTGCCTGTATGATGCCATCTACAACAGTCATGTATGCTCTCCATGTCACAGATACATAGCCAGCTACTTCTTTTTGATACCATTTATATAAATAATAATACCAGTCAATACTGCACTACACACTTCTTATAGCACCCTCGATATACTCGAAGTTATTCGTCCCATTCGCCTCATCCAGCAGTGCTGCTTCAAACTTGATTTTCCACGTGGAAGGAAGAGGAAGAGAAAGTCCAATCTAAGTTGTATACCTGGGTTATCATTTGTCGTGGCAGCGCTGTGAAAGAAATACAAGACGTTTCCCATCCTCCCGTTCCTTGATGAGCCATATGGGGAAGTAGATCAAGATGAAGAAAGACTAATAGTGAAAGATATCGCGCTAACGGGACACTTGAGAGGATGATACGGTGAGAGGGAGGACCGCAGAGACAGACAGAGAGGCAGATGGGGACAGAGAGGTAAAGAGATCGTGAAGGCGAGAGAAGCGACAGACACCAGTTGTATAGAGTTCATGCAATGTAAGCGATTTCGTCACCATCCAACCGCTCTATATAATCCTTCTCCATAAGTGCTTCGATGTTCTTCTTGATGTCGGGGACTTTCGGAGGGAAGCGGGATTTAACTTGCTGGATCACTTCCTGGACAAGTTGCACGTGCTTCATCTTCTTGCGCGACTTCATGATACGGACGATGGCAGACTAAGGGGGAAAGTTAGAAACACGGTGCTTCTTGCGGGTTGATGGGTTCAATAGGGACATACCTGAAGCAGCAGCTTCCGATCCTCTTCGATTGTTTTGTGCGTGTCGTCGGACTCGACCTTTTGCTCAGACTTGATCTGGATGTTGAGGTTAACCTTGATCTTCTTGTTCCTGAAGTTATAGTTAAGAGAGAACGATGCGCCTGGCTCTGGTTTGGACCCTTCTGGATTTATGGTGAGCACCTTAGCCTTCAAGAAGATGCTCAGGTTGGGGTCGAGAATCTCGGGTGCAAGAGATGTGGCCTTCTGAATGTCCTCGTAGGACAATGTGTCGTGCTCATTAAACAGCAAGAGAATGCCCATTTGGAATGTCGACACCTGGAACGTGTATGGAACCTTAGCGTTCTTGATGTAGCTAGCCTTGATTTCTCCTTTGCATAGTTGCCAGAGCCATGTCAGCTTGCGACCATTGTGCTTGTCAAAGTAGAAACTCTGAAACCGCTCAGCAGTCTTGACGATTTCGGGAGGTGCTAGGAAGTCGGTCGAAGGCGCATTGAGAGGCCAGAAACCAGTTCCCAAAATCTGGAAGTGTGAGTCTACCAGCTTCCTTCGATCATCATCGTCCAAGATCTTCTCTTGCCAATCTCTGTAGCTGGCGTTGAGATCCTTCGAGATCTGGATATCTTGGAACATGCGCTGCAGCTTGTTGGTGTACTCAAATCCACAGGCCTCCTTGAGTTTGCTAATCATACTGGTCTCGGCATCATCAGAGACGGAGCTGACATGTACCAATCGTTTAGCAAGCATCTTGGAGTAGAACTTCTGGAACACATCCTTGTCTTCGATGTACTTGAAAACGGTCATGATCTGTACGAGCATCTCTTCCAGCTCGGACTCTTCCGCGGCTTTGGATCCCTTCTTGAGTAGCGAATCGGTATAACGGGCCAGTAGTTCTGGCGTTTTTGTTGATCCCGACTTGCAGATCTTGTTGCGATTAACAAACTCACGGCAAGCATTATCCAGGGACCGGACAAATTCTGACTCGCCGTTGAAGGCTTCGCTGACCAAACTCTGATACCTCGTGTGTACCTGCAATAGGGCATCCACGTATAGTTTAGGTTCGAATGTATCGCCATCTGCAGCAACCTTCTCCACTGCGGCCAAGCCTGCCTTCCTGACGTGGGCCTCAAATTTCGTGCGCAAGGGGTCAAGACCGTCTTTGATTCGCGATAGCAGTCTGTACATCCTCGCCAGGTCTTCTTGGCGTTCATTATCCAGCAGAACTTGGAACTCGTCCCGCAGTAGTTCCGAGTGGGCTGTAACAAGCACATCCAAACACGTGTCAGTGAGGTGCTTAGAGATGTCTTGGTGCAAATACAGGCCCACACGGGCCTTTTCTTCATCGAGGCGGGCCTCTGCCTTCTTCATGTATTCAACGACACTGTTTTCCGCAACAAACTGGCGAGACTCGTTTTCGTAGTAAACTCTTGTGGCGGCAATGAAAGGCTTCTCAAAGTAGAACCGGTAAACCTCGAGTGTTGACTTGCTACTGTCACTCTCGTCCAGACCAAGGGAGACGAACGAGTCGACAATGCTCTTGATCTGAGACTGCTCGATGGTTTCACCGTTTCTCTGTTTCTCGACCAAGTTCAAAACGGCTTCCATCACTTTTTCGTGGACCTTCATGAAGAAATCATCCTTCCACTTGACCAAGTGCAAGGTATACACATCGTATACATTCTTCTTGCCTTCGTCAATTTCCCGCTTGACCCAGTGACGGTTCAAATACCGGAAAAGATGGTTGATATACTTAGCCGCGGTCGTGTAACGGAGCCATTCCCGGATGTAAAATCCTAGCAGGGCCTCTTCCGCATGGCCCTCCGACTCTCTGTATACAGCGTCAAGGTGGCGGGAAAGGTACTCTCCAAGCAGCTTGTACAGCTCCTCTCCGAGTAGATGTGCTGCAAACGTCGTCAACGATGATTTCCAGGGAATGTTGTATCGCTGTAAATATGGTAACCGACCTCCATGATGCGCTTTTATGTTTTGGCTACTGCCGATAGCTTTCTGTGATGTGCAAAAGTTATGGACCGCGCTTGATTTTTCGTGTTAGCCGTTGCATGATGGCGACCAGACGCCTCGGGATATAGACATACGTGTACAGGGCCATGTACTAGAATCGCGAAGTCAAAGGTCAGCACTATCCCACCAAAAGGGAATGCGTATCCCGGCAGGCAAGTCGGGAGAAGATATTGGGCACCGTACAGTTTTCATGTCCACCCCCTCCTCCAACTTGAGCATCACACTATCGATGCCCTTCTCTAGGAACGTCCATCTGTCCACGTCAGCGGAAGTCCTTGGTGAAGTCGAAAGAACTCACGTTTCATCCAAGTCGTCCTTGTAAGGGGTCTGGGGGATAATAGCAGGCATCCTGCGTGTTACGGCCAGCCGGGTTGGAACCTTGAACACGCGTCTATAGAATAACCGGGAAAGCATTAGCCTGAGCGGGCAAAAGAAAATCGTACAGAAGCGGGAGGAGGGGGGGGGGGGGGGGTTTTTAACTGCAGAGACACAAGGGAGAAGAGTTGAAAGGGGCAGGTATAAAGACCCGTGAGATAAAGAAATACGGAACTTACCTTAACGTCTCAAGAATATAGTCGGCGACTTCAGGTTGAGCGGTGGGCGGTTAGGTTTAAGGCAGCGGTGATGAGTCTAAATACACCTTTGGTACCTCTGCCTAGCGTTAAGGCAGAAGGAAAGCTGCGCGCTGTGGGACGATGACAAGGACCGCCCGGAGGATAGGAGGAACAGGCCACAAGGTCCGAGAGGCAGATTCCCGAGACTCGAAGGGAGTTGACGCGCCTGGAGGGGGAGCAAAGGGAGGGGGGGGAGGAGGAGGAGGGAGATGAGCGACGAGCAAGAAAAGGCGTGGCGTTGGGCGGTGGTGGTAGGTAATGGTAATGGAGGAGGAGGTCGGCGGAGAAGGTGTCGGTGGGACTTGACTGGTCGCGGGTTTCGGGTCACTCAGCAAGTTAACTGGAAGAGGGGGGCGCTCGCTGCTTGGGGCAGGCGGTCAGCCCAGCTCGATACTAGCGATCTAGATTTCGATTCCCCAGGCCGCCTTGCAGCCTCATGAGGTTGGTCTCGCCATCTACTATCTATCTACTATCTACTATCTACTATCTACGTGGGGTTCCCCTGTCTCCTGTCTCCTGTCTCCTGTCTCCTGTCTCCACCCTCGAAAGCAGACTGTACCAGCCCAGCTTCATCCGTCCCTCAGCTTCCAGTGTGGGTGTCCAATCCCCCTCATTCCAACACTCTTTGGGTAGGCCGGCACGGGACCCGACCCTTGGAACAGCGCTACGTAAGTACATACCTTTGCACAGCCAACCCCCGAGCTGACTGGCGCAGCGCCCCAACCGTTGGATATGCATCTCTGCGCTCCGGATAGCGTAAGATGACATGGCTAATGCGAGAAGAGCAGGCCGTTTAGCGACGGGAATCGTCGACAGGGCCCATCTTGACTACTCAGCCCAACTCAACTCACTGGCACGGATGACGTCATGCCTGCGCATTCTGAACCCGGCCGATGAACCCTTAAAGGGCCTTCAGTTCCGGTTCCTCCAGTGAGACACACAGCGTCGGACTCCGGATTGGAATCGATCAATCATGTCGTTCACGCCTCCCTCCGAGATCTCGGTCACGTCTCGCCAGATCCCCAAATGGGGTGGGATCCCTAATACCTCCGTCCAGTTTAAGCCACTCATGATCTACCACAAAGCTTTTAACGCGTCCGCTAGCGACCTCGCGACGCACTTGGAGGAAATTGGCGAGGTCAGGCCACAGTGGGTCTATTCCATGTATAGCCAAACGCACTTCCACAGCACCACTCACGAGGTCCTGGGAGTAGTTTCCGGCCGTGCACGACTTTGCTTCGGTGGAGAAGCGAACCCCGAACGCTTCGAGCCGACCGTCGAAAAAGGCGATCTGATCATCGTGCCCGCCGGCGTCGGCCACCGGCTCCTGGACGACCTTGGCACCGGCCACGAGTCTTTCAAGATGGTCGGCGCGTATCCACCCCAGAAACAATGGGATATGTGCTACGGCGAATCAAGGGAGGAAAACAAGGTTTCCAGGAACATCCAGGAGTTGGATTGGTTCCACAGCGATCCCTTGTATGGGACAGACGGGCCTGTGCTGCAGGTCTAGGTAAATCCCGTGATGATTCGGGTAGTAGCGGCCGTGCATTCTTTACCATTAAATCTCATTTGTACATGATTATCGTATATGCACAGCGATCGTGTAATCCAAAAAGCCAGAGTTTCCGTTTCCGACCCAAAGTTCAAACTCCAGTCGACCGGCACAACAGGTATAGAACGCCCATAACTAGGTAAACTAAGCAAAGATATAGCGCCAAGCAAGGTAGCCCAAAGGGGGAGGGCCTGAAATCGTAAAGGGTAAAAAGGGGCAAGCCAAGAAGAAAGAGAAGACCCGAACAGCAATCCGGATCTTATAATAGCAAGAAGGGGGTGAAGAAAAGATACCCAAGGGGGTATAGATTGAAGAAGTGAAAGGGGGAGGGGATAGGGGTAGGTGATTGCTGCCGTTCATGAGGCAACTCGTTCGACAAGTCTATTCCGAAGCTATCAGTATATTCACTTGCATAAGACTGCGGACTCTCGTACCTGAGGACACTGATCGAGAAGGTGGTGAGCCAGGCTATCAACGCGACCAGTAGCACACAAGCTAGGGCTATCTGCCGGTCGCATATTGCGTCGTTTTTAGGTGCAACCTCCTGGTTAACCTCGGCCATCGTACATGCGCCTCTCACGGTGGAGAGTGATTCAAACGCCAAACTTAGATTGGCCGAGTCAAACACAATGAAGAAAATATCCAAAAGAATGAGTCGTGCTTTCGCGGACGGAGACCGAAGACCAAGCGGTTTGGATGTATATTCGTCAAACGTAATGTATATGAGATAAACCAGCGCGACGGCATCGACGATGATTGCCATGAGTGCAGAGGGGCCCTGAGGGTGCTTGTACTTCCCCGAGAGATGCTGAATAGAACCCCCGAGAGCCAGCGCTGTCAGGGAAAAGAACCATACCGTAAGTCGAAAGATCAAGGGGACCATAGGACTCTTAAGAAGAGTGTTGTGGAAACGCTTGAACCAGATTTGTCGGCGCCGTCTCATCCTCAAGGGGTCTTCGGTATCTTCGTCGGGTGAAAGCTGACCTCGCCATGGTTGAGAATAATCGCCGATGTTCTCGTCCAGCCAGTCGGGCGTGACAGCTTTCTCTTCGACCCCTTGTTCGCGAGGATATACAATGTCTCTGGAAAAATTCTTCCAGCGCGACTCACGTCCTCGTCCGATATTGCGCCCGCTACCTTCGCCCTGTCCGCGTGAAAAGGTGGGTCTCGATGTCGCATAGGGCGAGTGATTATGCTGAGCGACGACGGCTTCCCCGGGTTGCAGAGGGAGAAGCCTATCTGTGACAGCAGTTTCTGCATCATCATCCTCTGTATACTCGACCGACCGGATCCATGCTATATGGTGTATCAAAAATTAGCGAGTCTGGCTAGGTAGAACAAGAAGGGATAATCACCCGGTAACGTCCGCGGTTTCTTCCCCATTGCCGGGCTGTTCTCAATCTCCCCCACTACTGTACTCTCTGGCGAACGCGAGTTTCCAGCTGAGAGATCTACTGCGTCATGGTGACCAAAATCGTTGTCGCTGTGAAGCACGCCAGTGGAATGATTGGATTGCGCCGACATCCACTCTGGAGCGGAAGGTTGCTCCGACAGCTGTTCATCGGAGAGAGGGCCGGCCTCCAGAGGCTGCAGTCGTGTGTCGCGCACATCTTGTGCCATTGCCTTACAGTTCAGCGGTTGTTCCAGGCAAAGTTGCGTCGGCGGGTCGGAAGCTGGGGGCAAGCCGCGGATCTAGTCTGCATCGCCTCAATGTCCCTCGGAAGTTTGGCGGGCAGAGGGCTGGACTGAATTTTGGGAAGCCTTGGCCCTTGCGGAGGACAGGATCATCGAGAGGAGACCAGAGCCGTGAAAAAAGGCGACAATCAAGTAATTTGAGTGGGATACCGGAGCGGGAGGGGAAGAGGGAAAGATGGGAGGCTGGTTCGAGAAATTCGGGATGATGGGAGCCTACGTCGTACGCCGAGTATCCGGTTGGAACTAGAACTACTCGATATTAGCTCGCTATGTAACGGGTTTACCAGGTACCGATCGTACTTACTGTACAGCACCGCCCGCCCTCGCAAATCTGCCAGTAAGATGCATACGGTATGGGGCGATTGGAAACTTTGAATACCCCGATGGTCATCCATTCTTACCGCTAACACGAAGCGGAATGACGTCTGTGATGCACCGCGGCAGCAACTAAGCATCCATCATCATCATCATCATCACCACCACCACCACCACCATCACCAATTAATGGTCGGTTTACTTCCACGCATCCAACTCCGTTTCATTCATTGTCTCCACAGAGAGAGAGAGAACCACATAGCAACTCCAAGAGCCAATTCAGGCCCCGTGACTTCCAGAGACCGTCAATAGACCAGAGAGGCATGCCACTTTCATCCACGCCCTTGGATCGGTTATTTTCTCTGGTCGATCGCTAGCTCTCCCTGGCTGCTTACCAGACTCCCCTACTTAGCGATCATCACTGATCCCCGAAAACACGCCACGGCATCGATAATAAACATACGGACACGAAGTCCTCCGCAGTTGCTATGCGACTCTTCGTCATCCCTATCTCGACGCGACAAGCTCTGATCTATGCTCGGCCCCTCCGCCGCGGTCCCTCGCAAGCACCTTCGATACACGAGAAGATCACGCAGAAAGCCGCAGAAACATGGGCCAAATGGGAGGAGGCCGATAAGGGCTGGAAGAAGCACCTGGTCTCGTGGGGTAATCGCGTCCAGCAACGAATCCCATATCAAGAATGGGGCCTGAAAAGCATTCCATCGCTTGAGTCGGCGCGCCGAGTTGATGAATCCCACGGGACAAAAAAAGTGGATGTGCTTTTTCCCGGTAATGCGATCCGGCCTGAAAAGCTCCGAACGATGCTGCAAGCGATTGCGACCGAGAGACAGGACTTGCATCGCCGGAGGATGTGGTTGAGCCTCCTTGTGACTCCTCTGACCATTCCCATTGGGCTCATTCCTCTGTACGAGGCTCCTCCTATATGACCCAGCCTGGGGCTCTACTTGACTGGATTTGACTAATCATATGACTACTCATGCAATATAGTGTACCTAATGTCCCTTTCTTCTACCTCGTGTACCGAGCATGGTCCCATGGGCGAGGTTGGCTTTCCCCACATCTTCTATCATTGCCGATGACAACCGATGTACTGACTGGTCTAAGCATTGAATGGCTCCAAGCATCTAGAGTTTCTACTGGAGAAGGATCTCTTGAATCCGACATCACACCGCGGGCTTGAAGAGTTGTATGCGAAGCGGGTCTCCTACGCGCTGGAGAGCACGTGGATAGACAAGCCGATATCGGAAATGGTGGAAGAAGTTGAGAAGAGCGATGACCGGCTACTACTCCGTATGAAGGATGCAAAGAAACTGGCCTCGATCCTTGAGGCGCCTGACCTTGCGTTGGAAGCTGAGCGAGCCATTATACAAGTGGAAGAGGAGCTGAAGACGGAAACCAAAACCGATGGTGAGGATGGAACTTCCGACAAGAAAAGGACGTGATTTATGATGTCTCTGAGTGGGATGGAGGGAGTCCCGAGGGAGTATTCTATTCTCATGGCTTAATGGCTGCCGGCTGCCCTGGGGCTTCCTCCGGTGTATAATTGTAAATGGTGCATGGCGAACCCGGCCTGGAAGCGCACCAACTGCTAGAGGGGCGAGCAATAGCTAGACATTCTCCGATAAAAAAATATGAAAACACCCGACTCGACAAGTAGAAGATGACACTGACATGATGGCGGAATGTACCTGGACGGAACTAACTTGTTCCGGCAGCCCCATGGGAGCCACTGCGGGACGCCCGAAGCGGATGACGACCAGCAACTCCCCCCCAATGCCATATTCCCAGTAATTCCTAGCAATTCCTAGGATTGTCCCTATCATCTCCTATTGCTCGGTGTCCCCCCGCCCTGCTGCACCCTGCCACCATGTCAACCAAGAAGATCGAGCAGTGGGAAATCGAACGGTACTGGGAGATCTTCGCATCGCTCGCAGGCGGCCAGCCCCGTCTGAACAACTCCCAGGCGGCCTCGGTGCTGAGGAACAGTCGGCTTCGCGATGACCAACTCGAAAAGGTCTGGGATCTGGCCGATGTCGACGGAGATGGCGAGCTCGATTTCGAGGAGTTCTGCGTCGCCATGCGATTGGTTTTCGACCTGGTGAACGGGGTATGTGAGCTCCCTCCACTACTGCCGCGGCGCTTGCAGCATGTCTCCTTTCCCGCCGCCCGCCTCTGCATTCAATGCCCCCCGTCTCTCCCTTCAACTCCCCATGTGCTAAAAGACTCCACTCTCACAGGAACTCCAATCCGTCCCGAATGTTCTGCCCGATTGGCTCGTTCCCGAATCCAAATCCCACCTCGTCCACGCGACCCGTGCCTTGAGCGATCGCCCGGAGCAATTCGAACGCATAGAGGACGAGGACGACACACCCGGGCTGAAAGATGGGTTTGAATGGTACATGAACCCGGCCGATAAGTCGAAATATGAAGAAATCTATATGTCAAACAAGAACCACCGCGGGGAAATCTCCTGTATGTTCCGATGATCTGTTGCTGCTCCCCCAGCCACTAACATGGTGCGGCCTTGTATAGTCGAATCGCTACAGCCCCTTTACGATTCCCTCGACGTTCCGGATACGGATATCCGTTCTGCATGGAACCTGGTCAACCCCTCTGCATCCCCGTCCATCAATAAAGACGCCACCCTTGCGTTCCTGCATATTCTGAACTACCGCCACGAGGGCTTCCGCATCCCACGCACCATCCCCGCCTCGCTGCGTGCCTCGTTCGAGAACAACAAGATCGACTACCAGCTTGATAATGCTCGTCCGGCCCAGAAATGGGGTGCAGGCGGAGACACGGAGACCCGCACGGGCCGGAAGGCCAAGTTTGGAGATACTTATTTGAGTCGGTTGGGCGCTGGCGGAAAGACATCCTACACGCCCAAGGGCACGGATTTCAGCGACACCATTCAGGACGAGGAGTGGGAGAAGGTCCGGCTGAGGCGCGAGCTGGCAGAACTCGACAGCAAGCTGGAGTCCGCGAAGAAGGCCTCGGAAGGGCGACGGGATCGGCCTCGAAACGACGGCGGGCCTAACTGGGTTCTAATCAAAAAGGAGGCGCTTCAGCTGCTGGAGTACAAAGAGCGGGAGCTCCGAGAGCTGCAAGAAGGAGCGGGGCGATCCAAAGACGGCCAGAACGTGGAACGTCTCAGGGATGATGTCAAGACCGTTGGCGAGCAAGTCGAGGGATTGAAGAGCCATCTTGCGCAACGGAAGGAGGTGCTCTCTGATCTGCGGACACAGGTCGAAGAAGCCAAGTTGTCCCGGTAGTCTGTTCCATCATTCCTCCCTTCTTCCCCTTGTCCCGTTTTCTTGAATATACTTCCACCTGGGTTCTTCTGGCACTTCCTTCGTCTCCGGGGGAGTTTGTTCGCGTATGAGCTTTGCTACTCTGTTGTTGAATAGCCATTTTCTTGGCGAGGAGCATCAGGCGCTAAATGGATGTTTCGTGTCTCGTGTCTCATGTTTTTGCATGCTTCGATTCCACTAGACGTGTGATTGATCTTGTTCCAACTCATATAGTCCGTCCGTTTTCGGACTCTTGTCGCATTCCTCTCCTCCTATTCCTATTCCTCCTCCAGCCACCCAGTCTATCTAATGTACAGTACATAATCAGAACGCCTGATAAAGGCACAAACCAGCCTGATGTCAGGTTTCGCTTTCCCTGACGCCGCGCCCCGATTCTCACCTCCCATGGTAGATAAGTAGATGAAGGGCCAAATCGCCAGAACGTATCAAAAGTAAAATACAAAGAACCTAAGTAACCTTCCCACCGCCCAATAGAAAATACAAGATAATGAAAAGCTCACTTCCCAATAATCTGCGCCATCAAGCCATCCCCACCCCTCTTCGTTTCCACGGCCATAAAGGCCCGTCCGGTGGTGTCCAACCCCTTCTCGGCGCGGGCATACGCCTCCTCACTCCGATCCGTCAAGATATCCAAATCCTTCTGCGAAAGTAGGGCTGACGGATCCGCCCCCGTCTCGAACCGCTCATATTCATCCTGTCCGAGAGCTTTCTTCAAATCATCAATGTCGGTATGACTGAGGCCGGAATCAAGCAGACTGCGGAATTTTCCTTTCTGGATGACCAGGCGCTCGAGACGACGCTTCGAGTCCGCTTTCTCGAGCAGGGTCTGCTCGACGGTGCCCTTTGTCGCAAGGCGGTAGACGATGACGGGTTTGGTTTGGCCGATGCGGTGGGCGCGGTCTTGGGCTTGCAGATCTTGTTGTGGGTTCCAGTCTGAGTCGAAGAGGATGACGGTGTCGGCGGCCATGAGGTTGATGCCTTGGCCGCCGGCGCGGGTGCTGAGGAGAAAGAGCTTGAAGGATGGGTCGGTGTTGAAGGATTTGATCTGAGCGCGACGGGATTCTTGGCTCACGGCGCCATCGATTCTGCAGCAGTTCCAGTTGCGGAGCTGCGTGGCCCAGTCTTGGAGGAGGTCGAGTTGGGTTTTGAATTGGGAGAAGATTAGGATTTTGTGGCCTTTCGAGATGAGGCAGGGGACGAGGCGGTCCAAGAGGAGCATTTTGCCAGAAGCTGTTACGAGGGTTTCGTCGATGCTGGTTGGGTCGTCCATCCAGGGCCAGTAGAAGTTATGTGGGGAGTTGCAGGCGAGTCGGGCTTGCATCACTGGGTTTTGCATTTTCTTTTGCGCAATTTCTTTCTCTGGGGTGGGAAGGTGGTTAGTTGTTTTTATGGGAGTGGAGATGGGATGGGGAGTGCTTACTGGCAAGTCGGATTGTTTTGGCTCTCTCCTGCTCCTCTTGTTCTGTCTCGCTGGGTTCGGCGATGTCCAGGTCTTCTTCCACTCCTTGCTCGAGTCGGCGCAATCTCGCATTGAATTCGCGGTCGCTCAGTTCTTTATAGCTTGACACCTTGCCGCGTCTCCGGGGCGTAAGTAGTGAACCGGCTGGAGTGGAAGAGCGACTAGATTTGAGACTTTTGTTTGGAGACGAGGCTTCACTGGTATCGGCGCTGCGTTTCAAGCTTTGGGATCGCGAGACTCTTCCGCTCTTGGCCATGAGTCGTTCCGTGGCTTTCTCCTCGAGGTACTGGCGGCCAGTACCATTGAGGATTTCGCGGTAGAGATCCTTTTGCTCTGTTGTCAGAGGCGCATACAGGATGTATTCCCGCTTCTTGGGCAGCGATGTCTCAACGTCAGTCTTCACCCGTCGGAGGAGAAAAGGCTTCAGAATCGAGTGCATCGTGGAGACCAGAGTGCGCTTGCGACGCTCCATGACATCCGTCTGGCCATTGTTATCCAGCATGGACGAAAAGTCAAACCAGCTCTGGAAACTACTGAGGTCGTTGAAGATCTCCGGCAGCAGGAAGTGCAGTAGCGACCAGAGTTCGGTGATGTTGTTCTGCAATGGCGTACCCGTGATGAGGAGTCGGTTGGCCGAGTTGTAGGTGAGGAGCTCCTTGATCAACTTGCAGTTCATGTTCTTCAGGCGATGGCCTTCGTCCTGTGTGCTTGTTAGTGACCCTGCCTAGATGCACAAGAAATGCGAGGCCAAACATACCACAATGATATACCGCCACTGATACTGCGCAAGGAACTTGCGGTCATTCATGCAAATCTCATAAGAAGTGCAAACAACCGGGAAATCCGAGCTCCGCTGGTCCTTGATATTCATAAACTTCCTCCTGATTTCTGCGCGGTCATCCCTCGACCCATGGTACAAGACCGTCTTGATCTCTGGCGTCCACTTTGCAAACTCGTCCACCCAATTGCTCACCGTGCTCAATGGCGTAGCGATCAGAAAAGGTCCAGAAACATTATTTTCCTTGAAGAAAGCAATCAGCGAGATAGCCTGAATAGTCTTTCCAAGACCCATCTCATCTGCCAAAATGCCACACAGCCCGTTCATCCAAAGCGACTTGAGCCACTCCAGGCCCTCCAACTGATACTTCTTCATCTTGCCCCCGGTCACCAACCCCGGCTGCTGTGTAGCGACCAATTCCTGACCACCCAGCGCCGTGGGATTCGCCTCATACTCATCTGCAGCATGCTCCAATGCCTCCTGAACCGTGGGCTTCTCCTCGTCGACTTTCACATCCGCCTTCTTAAAGTAGCTCGAAATGGTATTCCCATTCGTAGCCGCCGATGCAGGCTTCCTTCCTCGGCCCCTCCTCGTCTTCGTCATCTCTTGTTCCTCCTCCTTTTTCACCTCCTCAGCCGGAGTCTCCGTCGCCGTGTTTGCCGATTGCCTCGCACTCGTGCGCGTCTGTCGCCGACCAACCGGCTCCGCAGCCCCCTTCGACTTAGGCACCGTTTTCTTCTCCGGTTTCTGCAGCTGCTCTTGCTGCCTAGCTGCTTCCAGTCTTGCCTCCTCCTGCTGCTTCTTCATTTTATCCGCCATAATGGCCACGAAAACCTATCATCGCAATACAAACTCATCAGCAACAGTTGTTCTGCGCCACCGCAGCCCACAATCCACAATTCGCACCTCACTAGTATTCAGAAGGTGCATGAGCGCCTTCGCCTTGACATCCATCCCCTCAATATCCTCCTCGATATCCATCTTGTCCTGCGCTGCGGTCTTGGTGTCCTGATCCGTCATCGGGGTCGAAGAGCTGTCTCGAGGGGCGATCATCTCATCCAAGGAATCGGTGGCGGTGATAGGCGTATCCGGATTGGACATGATTCCAATTAAATCCGGAACTTACAGGCGGTGCTTCAAAAAAAGGAAAAGAAACCCCAATCAAATCACCGAGAATATTCTTTGCGGCGAATCCCTGGATGCAACGCAACGGAGGAACTCCAAAGTAAGGTAAAGCCCGTGAGTCGATAGATCCAATCCCCAGACCAACCAGAAAAGGAACTGCTCCACCAGACAGCGAACAAAGAAAGAATACCCACCGTGCAGTGGATAATGGGTCCAAAAGGGCTTAATAACACTGGACGGTTTGCCTCCGGCGCCCTGGTGGACAGACAGACAGACAGAGGGATGAGCAGCGGCGGCGGCAGCGGCGCGCCTTTGTTCGAGCAACGCGGATTTTCGCGTCGGCGCACGGACCACTTTTAGATGGGTTTGGTTCTGCACATGACTGATAGGATTTACTTGTCATTTATTCTATTTTCTTGAGATATGGACATGAGAAACAGTGGATTTGGATTGTGTCAACATTGTGGGTCCCATGGATTTGATGGTACTGAGCAATCTGATCAGATAATCTAAATGAAGCAGGCTCAAGCACGTTTATATAGGCGGGGCAACATCCTACATTAGTACCTAACCTACGTGGATGTCTCCTACCTGCGATATATAGGATCCGTAGGTATTTTCCGAGATGTTGACACTTTACATGGATTCTGAATGGTTTGTGTATAGCATGTTGAGTGTGATTCACAGCGTTCTAATGCTGTGAGTGGTTGACTGCTATAGTAGGCGATAGCGGCCATCGGGCAAAGCGAATCTTCTTTTTGCTGAACACAACGCTTCTCATGACATGGCGTATAAAGCCTGTCCACTCTAAAAGCTTTCACTGGTTATTATTGTGGCTGAGAACATTATCCAGTTACTTCTTCTTCACATTTCTTCACCATAAAGAATATTCCTGGCTTCCCTGGTGGCTATGTCTGGTGCCACTCATCTCATTTTATGCTTAACAATTCTGTCTCGGTCTCAACCTCCCTGATAACATGTACTGGGAAAGGAAGAACTCACCGCCACGTCAAGGAACCCCGGAACATCACATAGGGCTGACCCGGACATGTGGCCATATCCCTGACGGTCTGTGTTACCACGGTAAGCTTCTCCTTCTCTCGGCGTATTTCATTGGCAGCTTCGGCCACCATTAGCAGGGAGGATTACTGGGTCTGTCACTTTTGAGCTCTTGTTTCGGCAACGAAGACATGCCCAGAGGGGTCTATAGGATGTCTCTATCAGACTGGTATACTCGACATGGAGGGATGGTTTCCTCGCCTGTTCGCCTCCGCCATTGGGAAGCTCGTGGAGGACTTGCAGTCTCAGGCGGGATAGCTTCCTCGGTATATCCTTCCTCTTTCATTGTCGAGAGTCTGTGCGACTTCCCGGCCAAACTCGTCGTAGGTTTGTTGAGTGGTCAGGCTTTGATTGTTCTGTCCGTCCTGGACATGAATTTCACTTGGGAGGTCCACATCGTTGTACGTGAATATGACTCGTATCTTCTCTTGTACCGACTGCTGGAGCCTTCCATTATGGTTATCATCTTGGTGCTCATGTCTTTGCCTATGTATGTCCGTATAGAACTGTAGCTTGCCTGCCATCGGATAGGCTGACTCACTGGAAAAGCTCACCGCATTTATCTCAATCGTTTTGCCAGCCAATAGGCCTGAGGGTGAATACTGTCGGTTCTCTGCATTATAAGAGCTCTCAAGCCGACGTACTGCCGTGGTTTGGTCGTGCTGAAAGACAAAACTATCACCCGAGCACTCTAGGTTCGTAAGAACATGATCTAGTATTGGCCGGTGCGCTGATCAACTCCGGCTTGGATGAAGCTGGCAAAATTCAAGCCCTGGGAGTAGAGTGTGGTCTGATGAAAGGACATGATGATCACTGATGCTCGTCAAGAAAGCTCGTGGGACTTCAGTGGACTTCGTTCTAAGACGTTACTCGATCGCTCTCAATCTTTGTTTCGATTATATAGGCGCTCCCCAAGTTCTATGCACTGACAATGTGTGGCGTTAGATGTCAGCGGAGATGTTAGCCAGATTCCAGTTCCCCCCTCATTCACCCTCAGGAAGATAATACCTTTCTTCAAGCTCCAGTCAGACAGATTGCAACACTGAGGCATGGCAAAGCTTGCGCACCCCCATAGCCACGGAGTCTGGCTCCGCCCCACGCAACACTGACTCGACCAAGGCCAGCAGTGAATATTCTTGGGTCATGGGCCATTCCACCGTCGGTATGCAAATCTGTTCGCAGTCTATGTAGTTAGTTGCTGAATGCAAGCAGTTTGTCGCTCTATGAAGGGCAATACAGACCATGGACTTGACTTTCTGTGTCCTGCTAAAGACAGACGATATGTATTTTTGACGATGATGTTGCCTCTGTATGTGGTTGGAGAGCGCTGAAGGTGCTCGTAGGTTGGAGAGATACGATGCTAGTGACTGGGTACAGAGTGGAGAGGTGCAGCTGCCATCCCCCACGGGGTCAGATGACCCAGCCTGAGAGCCTTAGACATTCACATTGTAACTAGGGGAGCAATAACAAAGCAATGTTTGCATGCAAGCGCAGCCTAGAGTATTTATATAGATTAGATTTTTCACCCTAGTGAATACAAGCAAGCCAGTATATAATCTACCAAAACCAGGTACTTATAACCCATCACTCATGCCGATAGATGCAAAAACTCCTTTATCTTGTCTAGATCCTTCAAGTCTTTGTCAATAGCACCATCCATCGCTTCAATATCTTCGATATCCGATGGCTCGCAGGTGAGCAGACTTTCTTGGAAATTCACAATCCATGCATCCCCGTAGTGATCGATCAGAACGTTTGATGCTTTTGCCCCACCCCAGGCGATGCCATACTGATGAAGTTTGCGGACAGTATCCCCGATCTGAGCCGTCCACTTGCGGCGCTCATCGAGATCAACCACAGCCATATCAATATCAGAGAGACGCGACTGATGCGGGATGAATGTTTCCAGCATTCCCGGGAGCTGTTCTTCAACCCCCACAAATCCCTTTAGTTCGGGCACGCGAAGAGACAGTCCACATTTCTTTATTTTTCTCAATACGTTGAACTCATTTTGGAACAGGTGGTCATGTCTGCCCGGAGCTATTCTGCAGAAGTAATTGGTCCCATCGATAGAGACCTCGTACGACCTGCGCTCATGAAATGTCCTGACCCTTGTAACGGCTGAAAGCTGATAACTCGGGAGATCGGTCTCAATCTTATGTCGAATGGGATACTCTTCGCAGGGTTGCTGGTCCTGGGGAAGTTCGGACAGTTGTTTATGGTTCAACTGCAAGAAAACTTGCGTATTGTTCCGCAGCTCCGAATCCAGATCGTCTCCCCTGTAACGCGCGTGTACTCTGAAGTAGGGTTGACAAAGTGACCCAAGAAACTCGACCAACTTCCGAAGGGATTCTCCACTGGGTTCATACATCTGAGAGACCAATTCATGAACATCTGGTTGATGAGCGATCCGGACTCTGAATAGTGTCTGCAGGACCTGTAGTACAACCTCGGCATAGCTGCCATTGGTATATGATTCGACTAGGCCATATTTCATGACCGAGGATGAACTACTTTTTGGCATATTTGGGGCAATGAGCTAACGATATGTTTTCTTCAAAACAGGGTCCAGGGGACACGTGATAGGAGCTGAAAACCCTGGCAGATGCTGGATATCTTGGGCCGATATTTCAGGGCATTTGAAGGGAATTATATACCTTGCACGTCATATCGCAAGCTTGGCCACGGTGCACGCGATCAATTTATTCAGGAATTAGCAGACTCGAGCATCCACAACAAGCTTAGACATCCACCGCTGTACTGCTTTGTTTACGGAATTGCTTTGTCTTCACCAGGTAACTGCCTTGGAGCTTTTCTTCGGGACTTGCGCCAATTGCCTTCTTTGAACAATGCCTTTTAGCCTCTTCAGTAACTACACCAAGTTTTCCGGGCTTTCTACTCTGTTCTTTGGGATGACTACTTTGTACTTCTAACAGAGCAGTCAGGATGATAGACTCTGGAATTTAGCCAAGTCTCTACAAGTCCGTGGCCAAATCCGGGTCGAGAGCGCTCCACGCTATGTTTGCTTTAGCGCCAATGCCCTTTGTCGGAATGTTCTCTTTGTGTAGGAGGAAGCACTATCATTACCAACCGGGGGCTTAGTACTTTATGCAATGCCCAATGAGAAGCGATGTTGTCGTTCCCAGTTATTGGTGGAAAACTACCCTGTATAACTGGTCGGTCTCCGGCGGCTGTCCGGGGGGTCCCCGGGCCGTGCCATCACTAGATATGGTGATTCTATCGCTCTATAGGGCTCAATGGAAGTCTCTCGGGATCTCCAGATAAAACAGACATTTGAACAGTTGCTCATCAAGGATCATGGACAAATTCACCCCCGATATTATTCTCCACCTTGGACCCTTTCTCACCACCGGCGATTATTACCAGCTGGTTCTCGTTTCCAAATCCTTCTATTATTCATTTATCCCCTACCTTTACTACCATGTCCGAATTCCCCTGAATGATTTCGAAGATACGTGGTACCGACGCGTACGTTTCAACGACCTTCCCGTGCGTCGGTTCACCCACGCCATCATTGAAAACCCAACTCTAGCCACCCTCATCCATTCCCTAGAGCTTTACCCTGATTACTGCCGGGGGACATGGCGCGGACGATCGCAGCTGGACGGTCTTCCCGAAGAGGCCAAGTATCGAGCCTCTCTGTTTCCTTACGGTGAATCCAAGCGGAAGTACTGGCGGAAGTACTATGCATGGAAAACAGACCTTCTGGACAAAAAGATCCACACCAATTCCCCGGTTGAACAGGCCTGGGTGGGCCTCCTATTGCTCCAGCTCAAGAGCCTGCGCCGACTTTCCATGCCGTTACAAGAAGAGGGCCGCTTTTATGACCATACGCAGAAGCTAACGGTTCATTTTGACCGCGTCATCCAATGGGCAGCCAATCCAAAACTAGGGATCCTTAAACACTTGACGCATCTCTCACTCCGACCAGCCCCAATAGAACAAGGAATTGATGGGGTGGAGGCAATTCCCTTACGTCGTCTGATCCCATTCTTGAAAATCCCCTCACTGCGATATTTGCAGGTTCGAGAGGTGATCGAACACGGAAGGCCGACTCTGCCTGATCACATTACAAGTTCATTGGCCCATCTCCGCTTGGAACAGATCGACGAGAAGCTCTCCTACATGCCGCAGTTTTTATCAATGTGCCCAAGGCTCGAATCGTTCAGCTGGAAACAATTTAGGCTTCACTCAAAGGACTCTGAACACTATTACTTGAATACAGCCCGCTTCTATGCGCCTCTTCAAAGGTCCCGAGACACCCTGCGACGGCTTAGTATGTCTTTGGAGCTAAAATCTGGGAAAGAATTCATCTGGCAGGATGTGGAATTCCCCAGGCCAAACTTCTTCGGATCCGTTTTGGAAACCATTCACATGCGCCTGAGTGATCTGGTGCTTTTCCATGAAGGAACTCATATCCCTATCATTCCTCTGTGGGAGCTTCTACCGCAATCATTGAAGTTTCTATACATTGAGGATTGTCTAATACAGTCTTCACCCATGTTGTGTGACGAGTTGGAGAGTCTAGCAGCACATCTCTTTCCCAATTGCCTTCTTCTACAAAAGGTGTATATACAATATGCCTTGCAAGAACAAGAGCCCGGGCAGAAATGTAATTGCATGCCCAATCGTCGTTTTCCAAAAGCGGTCGGGAAGGCTGAGCCCGTAATAGAGGAGCGGCTCATAGCATTGAAAACAAGATTCCTTGATCTCGGGGTTGAATTTCGGGTTATTGACCGGGGTGACACGGTCCCTTTTCCGTGAATTTGAATCCGATGTCCCCGTGGAGATTAATCTAGATTCAGATTGTAGATATACTCATACATACCAGTGCGTTGGGATCGGTCTTCACAGGAAATAACATCCAAATTGTGGTTCTCATCATTGATTGCATTAAGAGTTAAATGATGGTGTCTAGTCAGGATGAGGCAGGTTCTCAGCGAAGTCGGTCTTGGGGCGAGAATAGGGGTGGTTTATGTGTTTGCTCGAATGAGAAAGAAAATTGTGGGGTTTGATACTTTGATACAAGAATACAGATATTGCTTATTAGCTCTGATCAATATGGAATATCTCTCGAAGTGGGTTTATCGTAATATTACTGACAGCATTAAAGAGGACATGATGTGATAGGATGGAACCGATAGAAGAAGGGCGGATCACTTGTAAACGGTATACTATTTATGATTCTTCCTTTCTATGAGTTCTTGTAATCTCTATGTAGACATGAAGCTTTTGTAGAAAAATTCTAAAATTTCTCAACATCCCACTCCGGCTGGTCGCTGCAAAACGCACTGCGTTCTCTCTTTACAAACTGTCCAAAGCCTTTTTGGCCTACAACACCCCCGTTATCCCGGTCCCATATGACTTCTCCGCGGAGCAGGGTGTATCGTGGCCACTGGGTAATCATATGGCCTTCGTACGGTGTATAGTCCACATTATGATGTAAGACGGAGTTCGTGATAGGGAAGGGCTCCTGCGCGGACGGATACCAGATCGTAAGGTCCGCATCGGAGAGTCCCGGGATGAGGGCACCTTTCTTCGGATAGAGTCCGTACAGCTTGGCGGGATTGGTGCTCGTCACTTCGACAAACTTCTGCGGGGAGAGCCGGTTGGCGTTCCACACTAAGGGCAAACGGGTTTCAACTCCTGGGCAGCCGTTGGGGATGTATCGAAAACGACCTAGGGGGGCGTCTTCGGTGATGGCGGTCTTTTTCCCGTTGACATTGTCATCGTAGAAAAATGGACAATGGTCAGAGGAGAGGATAGTGAATGTTCCGTTTTGTAGGCCGGTCCAAATGCTTTCAAGGTCGGTTTCGCCATCGCGTGGCGGCGGTGAGCATACACATTTGGCGCCCTCGAATCCAGGCGCATCCAAATCCTTCCTCGTCAGGAAAAGGTATTGTGGGCAGGTCTCTGCGTAGACGGGAAGTCCGCTGGTCTGCGCGTTGCGGATCGTGTTGGCTGCCAACGGAGAGGAAACGTGGACGATTAGGATCGGGGTCTCAATCAATTGGCTCAGAGATATGGCTCGATTGGTGGCTTCGCTTTCGAGAATTTGGGGCCGTGAAGTGGCATGGTATTTCGGCGCTAGTAATTTGCGACTTTCTAGCTGTTCGGTCATCCAGGTGAGCATGTCGCCGTTCTCAGCGTGGATCATGACGGTCACTCCATCAATGCGTCCCTGCAATAAAACATCCAGGACCTGATTATCGCGTAACTGCAGAGCCTCATAGGTCATGTAGATTTTCACAGAGGATACGCCGCGCTCGCGGAGCTGGGAAAACTCATTGAGAGCCTGTTTGGTTGGGTTCGCGACCAAGAGGTGAAGGGCGTAATCACAGTATGCAGCATTGGCGGCCTTCTTTTGCGTGTCATCCAGCGCCGTAAGCAGGGATGGGTCGGACCGATTCTGCGGGGCAAATGCGATGATGGTTGTTGTGCCTCCAGCAATGGCAGAACGACTGCCTGTCGTGAAATCATCTGCCGCTTTGCCCTTGCCGAAGAGTTGGGGTTCAGACAAGTGGACATGCGCATCAATGCCTCCCGGCTAGTAAGCTGTCAGTAATCGGGTCCTGTTTATTTCTTTTTTTAGATTGATCATACCATGACATATGCACCTTCGGCGTCAATGACTTGAGATGCGCGCACTTTGGCCAGGGCCCGCGCGGGGGCCAGTAGGGCAATCTTGCCATCCCTGATGCCAATGTCATACCGACCAATATCGGCGGCCGTCACCACAGTGCCGTCCAGCACAATACAATCGAAGGGAGTGTCGAACATCCTGGGGTTCGAGAAGTTCTTTGAACTCGTGTGGTATTCTAAGGAGGGGTCTAAAGAGGTATCTAGGGTATCGGAGTAAAAGAGAAATAGATGAAAGCCGTTGTCCGGGGTGAAGTTCTTCATTATGTCGGCCATCGCATCGGGGGCCCCATCGGGAGAACTAGGCGAGTGAACACTAGGCCGATAAGAGTCCGATAGCTCCATCTCGCCGAATGCTCCTATCTTTTAGTTAGTCAGTTGGAAACGAGTTGGTTATTATCGGCTGCCGGGCGATAAGCATCAGGAGCCCCACTGGGCCGAGGGAGCTTTTTTATAGGCCTCCCTCCATCCCTACCCACAACTATAAACCCTATCGCCCGATTCCTCTCAACGTGAAATCATGGGTGCTCACGAAGCCGTCAGATGGGAAGCATAGGACCCTGATTGTATGTCAGATGTCAGAGCAGGGCAACCCAGTAGAAAACCGGTATATTGCCCGTCGCAGATTGTATCCCCATGACCAGGCCAACGTCATCTATCCACCAGGTGGCGTCGCCGTATATAAGGTTATTTCCTCCAGGACCACTCAAATTATTGTGGGCATTGGTGTCTTCTCTCTCTCATGAGAATGGAGTCGTCATCCGGTCATCGGGGCCAAGTAGCTACCGGGACAGGGCCTTCCTATTCAGCCGGCGCTGCATAAGCTCGGCGAACCATGCTCAAGACCGCCATAACATTAATCTACATAAAGGAGCTCAGCCAGTCCGACGACGCAAACATGACACAGCCGAGAAGGATCGTCTGGCGTTGCAGGGCCGTGGCGACGAGCGACTTGTTAAGGGATTGCGCGTATTCTGCCAGCATCTCTCCCGCTCCGCAGTTGATATCGCCTCCTTGGCTTTCCCAACCGTACGCCCTAGTTGTCTGCTCTTTCTTGTTTTGTGCATGTTGGAACAAAAGCATTAGCAGTTCAATGTCTTTCTGTCTTGTTGAGCCTCGGGGAATTGTCAAATGCCGGTCGGGTTCTGCTGTTAGGCTCTATGTGCAAATTGGTTTCTTTCCTACTCCATATATTTGAGTTGGTCTGAATACCACCTCAGCTTGAAAAGTCCGTGGGTGGAATATTGGATCCGTAGAATTTCAGTGATATCTTTATCTGGTAGTTGAATCTGTTAATTCACGTCTCAAGGGCAAGTTCATGCGAGAGACTGAGTTAAGAACCATTCATACCTTTTTTCGCCTGTTGTCCAGCTCCGGATCCAGCTTCAATGCATCTAGCCTGGAGATTCAAGAATCATTGATGCGCAGATTCGAATGCCATTCACTCCAGCAGGGTGAAGGAGGCAAGATGGGGTGGAATGAAGAACGACGGCCATCGAGCCAGAAAGGGGCGGCTTCCAGAATTGGCAGCTTGCAGGTGGTCCTCGTGGACTTTTAGCCTCTGGCAATTACATTGTTAGTGGATAAAAGACATGTGAAGAATTTGACTGCGATCAAAAATTCAACGGATGGAGTCTGGTTAAGCTATTTATCCATACATGCTAGGCATGTACTACTGGCACCAGGAGACTGGGGCTGTCGCTACAGTTCTAGCTGTGAGAAGGAGAGGATTTCAAGGTTTCAATCACATTATGAATCGCATATTTGTGGTCCAGATCCCCTCTTTGCAGTAATAAATCGCATATGCGTCTTTGATATGTGCAAAATTAGAGCGATGATGAAGACAAAAAATGAAAGAAAAGAGGGCAAGGGAGATGGGGGGAAGAAGCATCCAGCAGCAGCCTAGAATGAGCTCCTAACAAGGACTGCTGTTTCTTCCGAGAGTGCCTAGCAGTCTAAATCACGTAGCACCACTCTGGAGAAGTGCAACTATCGCTTGTCACGGTCGATCTTCGCCTCAATGGCCCTTGAAAATGCTGAAACGGGCAGAAGCACCACTTCGTCGTCGTCCTGGTCGTCCTCTCCTCCGTCATCCCCGCTGCTATCCTCCTCATGTGTGTGATTCATTTCTTCCTGCGTGGCTTCGAGTTGAGCTGACCCTTTTGAACATCTGTCTGGACCCGGGTTGTCGTTTGGAAACTGCTCTACCTCATGACCAGAGCCCTCTTCCACAGATCCAGCGAGATTCTCCTTGGCATCCAGTGATAGAGCTGGCTTCGTGCTTGCGGATGGGACTCTATTCCTATCTCCTGTAGAGAGGCAGTCTGAGCCGGTCAGGGACACTGTTTTCTCTGGGGTTGCTTGTGGGGACCAGATTGTAGGACTAGAAGTTTGCCCTGACTCGGAAAAGGTAACATACATTCTGTCACTGCTTGTCTTTGCCGGTACTCCTCTCTGTACTTCTAACCTCGATCCATCGTGTCGCTGTGCCAGCCTCAAAGAAGACGTAGTCTGGACTGCGCGGCTGTGAGCTTCGTTTCCACCTACATTTGTCTCCGAAGGCCGCGTCGAGGGAACAAAAGCCGCTTGCTGGGGTCTGTTTGGCTCGGGCTTCTTGCTGGGGAGTCCATAAATTTTTTCAAGGCTTGGTGGAGGCTTCTCGTAGAATAGCCAGTCTAACGGCGGCTGCTTGAACGTCCATTCTGGCTTGACATATTTCCATCTGGGATCACTAAAATGAGCGAATCTCTCTTCGGTGACACCCAGACAAATTATTCCATTCTCCCGACGAGTATAGTAGATTTTCTCCGGCCTGGTCTGGTGGTTATTTGGGTGCCACTGCATCGGGCCGTTCGCGTCACCTTTATAGAGTTGCCGACTCCTTGCAGGGTTGGGACAGTATCTAGCCATTATATTGGTCGAGGATACCGTACAGCGCGTAGGTAACTCAGGCGCGTCAGCATTCATAGCTCCATGCACTGAGTCTTTTGCGGAAATGTCGGAGGTACCCACAGCGCATGGCTCAGGTCTCCGATCATCTATTAGGTGCAGCTCGATGTCATGATCCTCGGGACCCCCCCACGCAGATATGCCGCTGCTCCATTCTCCAGCATACTTTCGATCGATTCCACGTGTGTATAAAAACAATTTGGCATCCAAAACTTCGCTGGCATGACATAACAAGAAGTCTGAGTTGCAAGCGTCTTGCAACTTGCCCGAGAACCGGCGGGAGATCTTGCTGAAAACGCCCTGGTACGGAACTCGATTATGTCCTCGAGTCGCGTTGTCAGTCCTCAGAAGTGCTCTCAGCTGCTTCGATCGCATCTCCTCCAGGTGTAAATCTTCCTGTTTCGCCTGCTGCTCTCGCCGAAGGATGTTTTTCTGGACCTCCTCACGCTCATCTGCGGTGAGCCCCAATAAATGGCACATCGTTAACCAGTTGAGATCTTGAAGCATGTTTTTGGCAATCTCAACTTGAATCTGGGGAGAAAGGTCACTCCACTTCGGATGGAGTGTCGGTGAGGAAATCTGTAAAAACTTTTGTCAACCCCTGGTAGAAAGAGAGCTTATGGCCGACGTACCTCCGCCTCCTCGTAAGAGGCATCAACCATAACATCGTCTATATCACTATCGGCCATAGCTCCGTCAATTGGCGACTCTCGGTCCATGGTGGCCAAGATGGCCATGTTTCTCATGTAGACTGGGTTAAGCTCCCCGTTACTTGCAATCAGGTTTTCGAAGGATTCTGGGGGATAACTCTGTAATCGTGCCTTTGCATCCTCCCCCAGCTTATTCTCTCCATTGTGATCACTCTGAATATGCTCCCTGAGGGGCTTGGAATTGTTGACATGTCGATCTCGTTCGTATTCTTTTTCGTCTTCACGCCTCGGGGGGTGCGCATTGCTTAAGGTGGGAAACGCCGCAGGGGGGAGATCGGAATTGAACGGGATAAATTCGGGACGGTCTGGCTTTTGAGTCTCACGTAGGGGCTTTTGCGCGCATGGGCTGTAAAACTGTTCTTGATTGAAGCGCTCTGGTGGACGAATTCTTTCGCGGAGTCTCATGGCGCTCTAAGATGAGATAGAGAGTAAGGTCGATAGTGATATGTAACGTCACTATGGTATAAGGATGAGGCAAAGCGGAGTGTCGGCGGGCGACAGTTTAAGTCTGTTCTGAATGGGAGTGAATGAGAGTGAGGAATTTTCCGGCCCATCGGCCAAGTGAATGAATGCTACTTCCTCATTTGGTGGAGGGAGCCTGAAGTCAAGCCGGGGATCTGCAGGATTGAATGGCTTCAAAGTGGGAGCCAAGAGAGGAGAAAATGAAATTGCCAGTATAAACACAAATCCTCGGATAACAGAGTAATCTAAACGTGAAGTTTTAGGCCGATACGCTGACTCTACAGGACTGCAGGAACATAGGGGCACGGTATGTTCATTATCCTTGATTGTATGCACATAGTAAGGAAACATAAGAAAAACACAAGAAAAGAAGTAGCAGTCCCACCCAGCCGTCTTTACCAACTACTCATCATGACCCATTTCTCCAATGCAATATTCCTACCAGCGGAGCACGGAAATACAAACCAGTCGGTTACTAGGCAGGACGATCCTGAAACGGTGCCAATGGCCTTCTATCCTGGTCCAAGGCCATGTACTCATCGACACCAGTCTCGTCGGTATCTCGGTCGTGGGATCGCTTCTTTGGAGGAACCGAAACATCCATGGAACTTGCTCGGCGCGCTCTCTCGACATCCCGTTTAGCGTCAATGATAGCCTCGAATGCCAACAACAGCTGCGTCGCCGACTCATCCACATCGATGCAAAATCGTTGCGACTGGACCACCTGCAAGGCCTGCGCTACACTGAGGTTGAACATCACCATCAAATAGGTCACGATCACCAACACTGACGAGCCGTTTCCCGTTTCACAGAAAACAAGGACCTTTTTCTCGGTGCGCCCGCTCAGGCCCAAGGGGGCCGAGGAGGCAATGTGTTCGTTGATGCGACAGATGGTCTGAGGGAGTGCGGTTATGAGTTCTTGGTAGTCCTGGATGTCGACGGAATCGGCTACGATGTCCAGGTCTGCGGCGGCTTTCTCGCCGGACACCAGGCGCGCCACGGCCAGTCGTCTGTCTCGGACGGCTAGGAGGAGAGTGAAACCATCTTGATTGAGCCAGCCTCTTTCCGCGAGGCAGCTCCAGGGCCCCAGATGGAGGAAGGGGAGGATCTGTTGGGCTGTTCTGCGCTTCTCATATGACCATTCGACTTCTCCGGCGGGCAGCTTGAAAAGGGCCGGGTTGACCTTATCGAAGAAACCCACGGGAACGAATTCACCCTCTTGAAACTGGTGCGCAGTAAGACCGACAGGCTCGATCTTGTTGAAGTTTAATTGCTCGAAAGTAGCGCCTGCGTAGATAGGCTGCTGGAAGAGGCGAGACCCCGAGTTGTACTTTTGGGTTGGAGCATATTGGACCTCAGCCCGCTGGGACATGGGGACCTCCACCGGGCGGGATGATTGAGCCATCTTTGGCCCTGTAGATTTGGTTTCACGAGAGGCACAATTGCAGTGATGATTAAATGAGTAGTAACGGGCCGGACTTGGGTGACAAGAAGTTGGGGGGAGGGGGAAAGAGGGGTGACGAGTATAAGAGACGAATTCGAACAAAGCGGAGTTATTTTGGGAACGAAGAGAGACGAGGAGGAGGGTGAATCAGTTTCAGGGCGGCGACAATGGATTCATCCCGGTGGTTTGGGGCCTTTGCATGTCACTATTCCTTCACCCCTCCGTTCCTGGGGATCCCGTGCCTTTGTATGTTTCCATTCTTCAGGGTCTCGTATTTCTCGGGTAATGACAGCTTGCCACAACGGGCTTAGCCCGGGTTGGCTCCGCCGGGGGCTTCCCTCGTCACCTTCCGCTCCCTTCTCGACGGCTTCCTGTCTGCCTCTCTCACTCATGTGGCGTTGCTCTACGGGGCGAGTCCTTTATATGAAGACCCCCAGATATGCAATTTCCATCCAACCTTACTTGAAGGGCGGTGCGAATTTAGGCATCCGCCCGCTGTGTGAGCTATCCTAGTACATCGGAGCCAACCGTTGGGCCGGAATATACTTGCGTTCCGGCAACTGGAGCAACTGTGAGGATCCCTTGGAAGCACTTTAGAGTGTCTCTGGGTCGGTATTGCTGGAACCCATGTTGGATACAGGTAATATCATCGGCATTGCCTCCAGATCATTCCTTCTCCTACTGATGAGTTCCAGGTATACTAACAAGGATGCTGCCCTAAGTACTACACTCGTCTGCCATTTGTGGCTGAGTTTCGGCTGGTGCGCTGTATCACCACCTGGCTCGTCGTGGAAGATGTGCTGGGTCCGAGACTCGTTCCGTATTATCGTGGAACAATTGTGTTAGCCGGGTATTTCGGCAGGATGGTCATCATTGTCTCATGCATTGCAAGCTGTTTCCAGATCTGTCCCGGGGACACCAGAATATATACTAAGCACACGGAACGCCGGACAACCCCAACAAGGCGTACTACCCGCCGCATACAAAACGGTGTTTTGGTCATCGAGGAAGCTAGTTCCGGCGCATCCGTTTCGCCCACACCGGCTTTTACAGCAAGATCAAACGGGTTGGATGGATGGCAATGCTCGATACCTTGGACGGCCCTCATAAAGTTGCATTGATGTTGTCATCATTTCCTCCAAAAAATCAACAGTAGTCAGTGTGGCCGAGTGGTTAAGGCGATAGACTAGAAATCTATTGGGTTCGCCCGCACAGGTTCGAGTCCTGTCGCTGACGTTTTTTGCTTTTTGATTCTCCTCAACAAGGCAGTACTAATCCAGGTGATTCCAGTGAGTAGGTGTGTATCTTGTCCTCCTGGAGGAGGTTGGCAAACATAACAATGACCTTATACCCAACTAGGTTTATTGTACCCCGTACCTCAACCTGTCAAAACTATCAATTCTTTTACTCCAACCTATTGGTTTTAGGTCTCCTGTTGCCCATTCCACTGCAGTTTTCAAGCCATACTTTACTGGTACCGAAAACTTCGCCGCTACAGCATACAAAAGAATGTGGGAAATCCACACTTGACCAAGCAGCCTTATCCAATAAAAGCCCCCTCATATCCACAAAGAAATGTCAGAATAACAAGCGACAGTCAGTGTGGCCGAGTGGTTAAGGCGATAGACTAGAAATCTATTGGGTTCGCCCGCACAGGTTCGAGTCCTGTCGCTGACGTCTTTTTGCTATTTTTGTTTCTACCCGTTCATGCCTCATATCAGTCCACTAGAACGTCCAGGCACTGTCTCATGCATCCTGACAGGCCTACTCCACTATGCAGATACAAACACCACAGCGCCTGCAAGTCCTCGACGAGCCAGCGCTGCCATAGCTCGATGGAGATCCCACGCAGTCCACGCAGCCCACGCAGCATGGGATCGTTCTTCCATTAAATTTCCCAAAGGCAAGGTTCAAATCTACCCAGCATCAATCTTGAAATGTCTCTGGATCACATTGCAACGCTGGAGTAGACTGGTGTACCGAGCAACCTAGCATGTAGACCATATGAGTCGTGGGTGTCAGGCAAGACGACCCAAGAAAGACAACTTCATGCCGCGTGTATTCCCCGAGGTTGATTATCAGAAGACCATCGAACCGCCTGTCGAGCTAACTGAGGCTGACATGGCTTAAAATGGGCCTGCAGAGGTCAACAGGCCACAAGCTGCTACCGAAGGGGATCGATTCAAACCATCGCGCAACTATCACTAGAGGTGAGGTACAAGGGCTGTGACTATATGGTGCAAACCGCTAGCTAGGCTTTAGTTCTGGCTTCTGTTGGCGATACTTCGTTCCGTGTCACCTTAACATAGCGCTCTTGATGTAGTGTTACCTGATGGAGTAGTCCAGGAGACCAGCAAACCCTTCAAACCAGAACAGTAAGTGTAAAGAAAGGAACAAACATACCATACTGGAAAGCGAACCACATAGTTTGGATGAGTAGAGTGCAGCCGTGCTCTGCATCATCCCATACATCCAAGAACTAGAGTCATCACAAGGCCTAGAGCCCGTCAAACCAGTTCAAGCTCGATCTGTAGGACAACAGAACCCGACGGGCTAACCTGAACCCGATCGTCCGCGTAAGTACGGAAGAGGGAAGAGTCTATGAAACTGAAAGTCCACCCAAAACAAATATTCTCATCACCAGCAACGCAAGAATTCGAAGTGAATACAACCCTGTCCAAAAATAACCCACGCGTCACCTTGACACGTCCCCATTGGACAGACCCTGAAAGTGGTTTTCGCGATTGCTTTGACGTTTCGCCCAGTTGGGGATTCCTATTGGTCTGAGATATCATATCTGATTGATCTCTGATCTAGATCTGAGGTCTAGCCCTTCACCATGACCTATAGATAAGATCTATGTCACCGAAGGTGCAGATGGCGTATTCACTGTCGGCTATTACCTTTCGCCTACCTACCAGCCATCAGATTTCCTTGTAGATCAAACCTGCCAAATCTGATGATTTTTGTTGAACCCGATCAGATCTCCCAAATATCCCCATATAGAGGCAGAAGCCTAACCTAGTCCACCCCATTTCTCAACAGGTGTAAGAGCAACAACACCGACATAGATTGCTCCAAACATCACCAGTGAGTGTGTCACCTCCTTCCTTAAAGCTTAACAAAGTCGCGAATGAACTAACATTACTATAAGAGTAAAAACCACCAGGCTGGTCAGCGGTTGTATTGCGACGATCATCATCCTATTGAATGCCATGGCGAGAAACTGGTCGCTGAGGAAGACTTATGCCACTGAGTCAATACTATAGTTATTTGCTCGGAGATTTTTATTACCTGATGTAGAAAATGGAGTGAAAGGTATTGTTTGATGTATAGTTGATGATGCGAGGGAGAAGGATAAAGCCAGGGCTTATATAGTGGTATTTTATTCCCTGGAAGGCTTTTTGCACTGAGAAGAGGGTCATGTCAGGGCAGGCTTATAAAAGGATGCTTTCTATACGTGACCGGCAACTGACTTTCACCCGGTAATTTAAGCATTATTGGAAAGGACCTCACTGGACAGTGTAGCTAGATAGTCCTGAGTGATAGGGAGCATATGCATACCGACGCTGCATAGTGGTCTCCTTATTTGTGGTCCGTAAACCTCAAACACAATGCAGGAATATCTTTCTAGTCAAGATATGCTGCGAGCCATGCTAATCTACGACGTATCAAGTCAATTATTCGATTCGAATCCCCTTCCCCACATTCGGACGTTTTATGTCGTCCGAGTTCATATCCTCGAGAATACTAATATAAGAGACCTAGACAAACTTTAGCTTAACCGAGAAAGATGCTGTATGCTCTGCTCTTTTTCTTCTTCCTACTTTTGTCTTACAGTTAAAAATAATTACTAACCCAACTACTTCATAGATTTGAAATGATCTCTCAAGGCACAGTACTCAATAAAACCGGAATCCTGATACTTCCAGATACTTTTCTAAAACCAGGGACACCCGACAGACGTAATAAAAAAGCCATGCTGCTACCAAGTCTCATTGAAGGATACTGCATCACGTGTGTTAATGTCAGTACTGGTGCTATAGCGAATGCTCTCTTATAGCACTGGCGTTTTAGACTCTGCAACCAGCAAGATAGCCCGGTTTAGAACAGATTCCCATCACTTCGCAAGAAGGGTGTATAGCAGGAGTTGATGCGCCACATATTGTCCACCCTTGGATAGAAGTTCTACTCATTGGATCAATCATAGATCCTTAATCCCAACAACAGCGGTACTGACAATCGATAACGCATTTCATGACCCCGAATAGTACAACCCTATCAACCCAGCGGATGATATTTGATCAGAAGCAATCAATGACCTACCCACCGCGGACAGGATACAAAAGAGCAGCAGGAGAAAAAGAAATAAAAGAAAAGGAATAAAAATAAACAACATCGGCCAAATCTTCCAGACTCAAGATGAAGAGAGCCAAAAAAACGTCAGCGACAGGACTCGAACCTGTGCGGGCGAACCCAATAGATTTCTAGTCTATCGCCTTAACCACTCGGCCACACTGACTATTTGATGAAAGAGGACACTCCAATTAAAACCATCAACTAATAATAAATCATTTGCATGCACCTCACAACAGTATAGCCAGCCTGAGCATCACCAAGCATTCATTACATCTCAATATCATCAACCCCACACCACCACATCCACATCCACTATCACAACATACCCCCACTCACCATTGACCAGCCTTTTTTTTTTTTCCAAGTCCCCCACTCAAGCGCCACACCCCAGCACCAACAACCAAACCCACACATCTCCTCACAACAATCCATCTGGCGCAGCAGGCGCTTCGTAACCGCCAGGCTAACGCACCTGAATCACATCCGGCGCAACATTCACGCTTCCCACGCTTCTTACGTACATCATCTCCGATTCAGCTTCCCATCCATAGAATCTTCCGCGTATTCGCCACCCATCGCCACCCCAGATACACGTAGCTCCTTCCAGCTTCAAATAGATATCCAGATATAGCCGCCATGAATCATTCTCTATCTGTCTATCTGCGCCACCTAGCATCCATGTATCTAGCCTCACAATCCATCCTAGTCATCCAAATCCCACTCTCCCCACCACCGATATGACATCCCCCCCCCTCCCCGCCTCTCCCCTCCCAACACCCAACTAGCACTAACACCAGGCTACAAGACCACTGACTGCCTAGACAGCTATGCTACTAACCCATCTCGGACCCCGACCCGACGACCCAACACGTGAACCACCAGATACTTACTAACTACTGACATCGCCTTGAGTCAACCTGAGTCATTACCCGTCTTTTCCGTCAAGATAAGGATCGAATCTAGGCTAGACTAGACGGGGCTGCTTACTACATCCCACGCACTAGGACTAACCACGGGAAACGAAGTGTGAGTCATGGAGAGTCAGATAGTCAGTCAGGTGTGGGCTGGACCGGTAATAGGTAGGTAGTCCGTGGGTGGTGGTGATGATGATGGTATGTTATGTAAGGGGGTGAGGGGAGTGACAGCCTTTCATGCCTACACTATGTATTAATCATCTGGGTAGGTAGGTAGGTAGGTTGCTAGCTAGAGGGAAGGAAGGAAGGGAAGGTGATGGGAGTGGAGCATGAGTGATAGGTAGCCTTGTGGTAGGACTTAGTGTGGGTGAAGGATCACTAGAAGGATGTTTGTTGGGTGGTGTGTAACGGTCTGTGTATGCCTTGGGGGCAAGGCAGAGACCGATCTAGATAGGACGCATGTGGTCGGCCGGTCACGATTGTAACCGCGATACGAAAGGAGCCTTGGCAGCCAGTGGTCATAGAGAGAAAAGAGATGAGATACATCTTATGATTCACCTCGCTGACGTGGAGGGACTACGCATCTCAGGATCGACAACTACGTTTCCATCGGAGGATAAGGTAGAAACACAACAGGATCAGCAACAAAAGAAACAGGGTCAAACGCCTGGGTATATTTCAGGGAATAGAGAAAATAGAGAAAGGGTAGGAACCGTCAGGAAGAAGAAAAAACACCACCTGGTCTGTATCAACGACCTCGAGCAAACGCCATAATCTTCAGAGCTGCCTGATCTTATCCATGCGTTCCGAGATGGAGACCGACCCATATGAACCTCCCGTTGATGTTGTAGACAGAAGCGCGAAAACAACCAAGGCCCATAATTTGCATAAGTGAACGCCCATAGAATGCAAATTTCATACAACAAACCATAAAAAAAATGTAGAGATTCTGAGTCTGTGAAGAGGGATGGAAAGAGGAGAGGGAAGATAGAAATGATAAAAAAAAAAAAGAAAGGGAAAAAAAAAATAGAAAACGAGCGATGAACGAATACCACTCGAAAACCCGGCTAACCTTGTGACGTTGCGGTCTGGGGAATGGCTTGCTGCAGTCCGGCCACGATGCGCTCCAGCTCTTCCAACCGGCGGTCCTTTTCCTGGACCTCGCGACGCAGGCGCTTCAGCTCATTGCGAAGATCCACGCCATTCTCTTCCTCTTCGGGAAGCTCGAGGGTCGGATCCTCCCCGGTGGAATCACGCTTTCTCTTCAAGGCCACCGACGCCGTCACAAACGACGTGGTGCCATCCAGCTCGGGCGACGCAATGGGCAGGTCGGATGCATGGCCGTTCTCGGTATGCATGTGGCGGCGGCGAAGGTGCTCCTTCAAGTTTTCTTGACGCGTGAAGCCGTTGCCCGTGCTGCGATTACAGTCGGCGTACGGACACATCAAGGGCTTCTTGGCATTGATGTTCTTCTTATGCACTTCGCGCTGATGCCTCAGCAGACCGCCAGAGTATGTAAAGCCTTGGATCTTGTCGCACCCGGGTTCCATGCACTTGTAGGGGCGGTCGTGTTTGTCCATGTGCTTGCTGCGGTGGCGATCCGTTAGCTTCCTCGATCGGGCATGACTGTCTCACACACAAAGGCAAACTTACTTCCACTCGCACGGACGGCGGAATGTTGGGGGCGAGTGCTGGCACTCGGGGTGGTCGCAGTAGATTTGGCCGGCGGCGTTCTTGGGCGGATCCCGCGCCCTTCTCACCGACAGTCGCGGGCGCGTCCCTTCCATGAAGTTCGGAGACAGTTGATCATTCATCTTGGGGGCTGGGGACAGCGATTCTTGGGCAGTGACTAGAACAGAGGTAGGTCCGCCGGGACCTTCGCTTCGTGGACTAGGGTAATCAGAGCCGTCACCCATAGCGCAGCTACAACCCCGCCGTTCAATTGAGAAGGGGGGTGGCCGAGTGGCGTGAGAAAACGAGGGGGCGAGGCGAGGAGCAGAAGACAGGTAGGATGATGCAGAGGATAAAGGTCAAGATATGCAGAGAGGGGCGGGGGAAGGGCTTGATATTGGCAGGTAGGCGAGGTCAATCGCGTCGGGTTGGCACTGGGCGATGGATGGTGGTTTGCTCAGTTCGGAAGGACGGGGTGCCAAATTTTTCAGGACGGAAAACAAGGCATCTAGCGACGCGCGCCACGTGACTGCGACCAGTTGGGAAGGCTGATTCTTGGCGGATCCGCCACTCAAAAGGGAAGGTCGGCGGTTGGGGACGATGGAATGGGAATCGGAAAGCGGCGCGACGCCCGTCTAGTTATACGGCATTAATAATCCTGGCCCGGCGCTTAGAGGGAATAGCTAGCTAGGCAGGCAGGTAGTGACTGGTTTCAAACCCAGAGAGAACGCAGCATCATGCCTGCACACGTGGTATGATCGGACACTCGCGGTATTTGTATGTATCGTTGGGAGCCCTAGGTGAGCGCCGAATCACGACAGCGCTGATGACCAAACTTTGGGGGGTTTTTAGGCTGCGACCACTAGTGACTCATGCTAGGCAGGCAACCAGATAGTACTTACTACTACTACTGCTGTGCCTCCTCTATAGCCTACATTCTGGTCCCAACGGCTGGTATTGGTAAGGCCATCCGCCCCCTCGATACGGCCGAGTTGGGTGCCTCATTGCTGCCTGCCAATCAGGGCTCTGTGCACGTGGTCCCCCAGCCACATTGCCGGTTGCGGACTAATTGCTGTGGCGCCGCAGCGTCATGGGATGGCCGCAACAGCCATCAACCCGGCCATGCCGGTCGGGTGTCTCTTCTTCTTCGGGTTTCAATCCATCTCAGCTGGCCGGTGCAGGGACTAGTAGAATGATAGGTGGAATGATAGGTAGATGCTACAGTAACCCGTAGGTACCTTAGGTACCCAGCCAGCCCTGCGTTTCTTGCCCAATCCCGAGGCCGTCGTGGTCAGGCAAAGAACCTGCTTAAGCGCTGTGCCAAGGCAAATACCAACACGAGCCCGAGATGCGAGATGCTGAGACGCTTTACGATCCACGCTAAAGAACCCATCGTACAGGGGTGCCAATCCCGGACCACCCTGACGGGATCTTCCACGTCTGACAGGCAAGATATACTATCTAGAACGTCGAGATACTATGTACAGAGAGTGGTATCTGCCGCCATCCCTTGCATAGGCGACAAGTCACGTCCACTCCCTGGACGGGGCGAATCGCCGGCTGTCACTTCCCTGCCTTGTTTCGGGGCAACGACGGACTTGCCAGCAAAGCCGCCGCCATTCATCGTTGCTGCCTCGGAAGCATGGCCACCGTCGCCCTCCCGCCCCATTACGTCACTTCATCCATCCCACGGCCGACGGTCGAGAATATTCTTTGATATCAGATCCTACGGGCCACCAGGCATCTTAATTTTCAAAAATAGCATCATCAGCCGAGTTGGGGCCCTGCCATGGGAACGGATCTTCCCCCCAGTGGCGCAGCGCCGCCACGGCATATGCAAGACCACCCTGGTAGCTCCGAGGATCTGCATGGACCACTAGTTAATGCATCCTTCAGGGATCTGGTACACTGGCAGGTCACCCCCCAGGCCATCCGGTGTCTCCGCGAGGATCGGACGCGCGTGCGGCCCAGTGCCGGGCTCCTTTCAGTAATTAGCAGTGCTGAGGTGCAGCTGAGCGTGTCGATCGTGCCCCATGCTGCTCCCCAGCTTAACTCCGAATTCCTCACGACAAGACTGTGTGGCTGAGTCGGCAAAGATGGCCGCTATCTACGAATGCTGCAGCAATGGTGGACCGTCGGCCAGATCCGCCGTCAATCTATAAATGCCAAACTGCTGCCAAGGATGCGAGATACGTGGGTGCCTATTCATCCTGCAGACGATCATCAACTCTGCTGGATCCTGCTGGAACTACGAGGCGGTGTGATAACAGATGGCAATGGTTTGATTGGGATGCGGAACTAAACAGCTCATTCGACTCGACCATCGGCATTGCCCGTCAGGTCCCGAGACATACGCGTAGACCGGATGACGGATACAGGCTCAGAGGGCAGTGTTCAAGAGAACATCCTGCTCCCCAGGTGCGGAGATCCGGAGAACCACCGCATCGCCCGAGCAATGCCACAGAGCACGGAGAAGGATGAGGAAAGAAAAGAACAAAACAGGCAGTCATAGGATTTTAGAATAGTTTCGTGTAAAGCAGTAGTGGCAACGAATAAAAATGCGTAGCATCATCGGCGATGAGCTACCCTCCTCCAGCTGTCTGCGGAAATGCTGGAACTCGTCAGCTGCCTCGATTAAACCGAACACGAGTGCGGCTGCGAGCCTGAAAGATTGCCTTGACATTCCACTGACTCTTTCCGACGGCAATAGTCGATGGCGACTAACCATACTGATAACGGGGCATGTCATTTCGCAGAGCGCACCATGCCCTGTGATCTGACTGGAGAGGATCACTTGTCTGAACGACAGGAAACCGTGTGTAGCCCCTGTAGACTGGCCTCTTTCCATATCGATAAAAGCAATGTGAAAGAATCCGAGGAATGCCTCATTTCCCACCAGATGGCTGAGGGTTGGCTCTCGCCAATGCTTCCCTGAATCTTACAGATGTCTCACGTCTAACGGTGACATGGATGACGTCGAGCAGAATCCCAGGAATCGAGTCATGTTGGAGTGACCTGATGATTCGACGGACCGTTGTCCCCCGAGCTTCGGGAAAGGCTGCAAGCTACTGGGCCCGCTCTAAACCGCGAAGGGCACAACTGTTCCAAAATCAGTCATAGTTGCCCCCGACCTGGCTGGCGAAAGCAGTGGAAACGCTGCGGGTATCGTCATCGTCATGAATGTGCCCCGGCACACCACGAGTGACACGAATGCTAGCAGAGCTTCCGCCGAAAATGCTGCCGTTGTCGGGGACACCGGGCTTGTAAGGCTCCCGTCCACCAGACTCCACGTAGCGCTTCAGCCGATCCGACTGGCTGAGACTGGGTTGCTTGCCCATATCGTTGATGCTCAAGCCAGCAAGGCTGACACCACCCTGGTCGACGCTCTTTCCATCAATGATGCTGCCAGTAACATCGGACTCGGTGGCTGCTACGGATTCGCCGGCAATGCTAGGCGCCCCCTTCACTCGGTTACCATTGGCTCGGCGGGCTCCGGGGAGAGTGGGCCACGAGTCTGCGAAATTCTGGAACATAGGTGGATATCCGGAGGGAATACCAACCCCACCCAGGGCAGACGAGTGCACGGAAGAGACATCGTCAGGGATGTAACCGACCACGGACCCGGTGTCATGGAAGTCGTTGCGGTGACCGTTCCTTCCATTCATCAATCCGCTGGTAACATTAGAAGCATGGTTGTACGCCATCTGGAACCGCTGGGGTCCTCTATAGGCCTGTTTGGGGCGACTAAACTGGATCAGGGATTCCTGAAGGTTGGACAAGGGTCCCTCCACCAGACAGTGCCGTTCCTTGAAGTGCTGCAGGAGACAGTTCCACAGGGGATGCTTCGACAAGACCTTCGGGTTTCCGAGAATAGCCAGACCATACTTGGCACGAGTGAGTGCAACGTTGAGACGACGCGGATCGCTTAAGAAACCAATGCCCTGGTGGTCATTGGAACGCACACAAGAAAGAATAATGAAATCCTTCTCACGACCCTGGAAAGCATCGACCGAAGCAACCTCAATTTCCTTGTAGTGCTCTTTCTTGAACGTGCCATTGGCTTGCATGGAGCTAACGATGTAGCTGCGCTGACCCTCGTAAGGGGTGATGATACCGATGTCCTGGGGCTGCACGCCGGCCTTGAAGAAACGAGTGACGATCTTCTCCACGTTCGTCGCTTCAGTACGATTGAGGTAGGAGGTTCCCGATGCCGAAATCTCCTCATTGCCCAGGTTCGACCAGAACATCATCGGATTATCGGCAATGGGCCAGGGGAAGTCCACATCACGGCGAAGGCGCTCAAAGGAAGAGATACCGTTTTGCAGAGAACCTTCGTAAAACATGTTCGACGGGAACTCCGACAGACACGGGTGCATACGGTATTGGACGTTCAGACGGATGGGAGAGCAGCCCAGGATGACAAGACGTTCGAAAAGCGACTGGTTAAGACCCGCCTTAGCCGCCTTCTTGTTCATGATGACAGGTCCCAGCTGTTGGTGGTCACCAACAAGGACGACCTGCTTGCACCCAAGAACCAAGGGAATCATACATTCTGGCTCAGCGGACTGGGTCGATTCATCGATCAGAACGGTGCGGAATTTGAGTTTAGCCAGACGAGGATCACCGGCACCGACACAAGTACAGCAGATGACATCGGCGTTGTTCAAGATTTCGCGCTCCGCCGAGCGAGTAAGCTGCTTCAGTCGCTTTTCATCTTGACTGGACAGTTCTCCAAGCTCGGCCTTGAGCTGATTGAGCTTGATGAGTTCGATGTTGGTATCGTTGATGCGAACTTGCTCGTGCAAGGACAGGAAACCAACGGGCGACTCGACGTCCTCTCTAGACTTGGCTGTCACACGCACTGTTTTCAGACCGGTCCGGTGGATACGCTCGCAAAGCTGGTCGACTGCGACGTTGGACGGGGCGCACACCAACACTTGACCTCCGTTGATCTTGGCGAGATGATAGATGATTGTAGCAGACGTGACAGTCTTTCCGGTTCCCGGAGGACCCTGGATCAAACTCAGAGGTCTCTGCAGCACACTTTTAACCGCATTGATTTGACTACCGTTGAGTTCAGGAAGTCCCGGGACACTGAACTTCTTCGGCATCTGGGTCTTCATCGGCGCGGCCGCGACTTCGTGTCCGAGGAGGCGATGGAAGATGTAACCGGAAACGCTCATCTCGTCCACCGCAAAGGTCTTCATGGCAAGCTGCATACGGTCGAAGGACGTCGACTTCCAGACATAGTCGGCCGTGAAATTGTGCGTGCACTCTGTAGGGACAGACTTATGATCACCCTTTGCCCGCAACTCGATCGTCACCTCATCAGACTGGTTGTTGGGGATCTTGATGACATATCCAACTCCTTCCCACTTGGGGCGCAATTCACCGGTATACTTGAGGCGCATTTCATCTCCCACGGCCAACTTCACATCACCAAGCTCAAGCTTAGGCAAGATAAAGCTAGCCAGATGTTTGTTGTTGAGACCGAGGTCCCAGCGTACAATAAGTCCATCCTGTGACTGAGACTCCTTCAACTTGCGGTCGTAGTCGGCTTCGATCTTAACCAGCGGTCCGAAGATGTTCTGATATTGGAACGCGTCGTCGTAGCGAAGAAGCACGGGGGCCGGTTCATCGTCCACAGCCGTGGCCTTTTCCAGATCCGAAAACGTTGCCTGTGAGTTCTCTTTCCACATCTCCTCCAGCTTAGCAATCAATTGCGGGCTGAGGTGGCGAGCCCGGAGCTGCTCCTGGTCGGACGGAGCAGCCACCAGCCACGGCAAGAACGAGCGGTCTTCAATCAATGGTTGCCACCGCGAAGTATCCCAGTTCATATCCTTGGAAGATGGCATAGCAGCGCATGGTTGACGACACAATAGGACGACAACTGTGTCAGATTTGGCCGGAATAAACCCGAGAAGGAAGACATTCTTAGTTCCGCAATTGTAGCATTCCAAGATCGTATCTCCCAGCGATGAGCCAGGATGCAACTGGACTTCCTTGTGGCGAGCTCGAACGAGATGGTTGACAATATGGGATGAAGAAGTGTTACCACGGGCACTGCAGAACCACTTGCTACAGGCCAGGCACTTGACAACGCTGCTCGGATTGTGAATGCCGCAATACCTGTCGAGACCCTCAACGTCAGTGAAGATGTAGCATGGGGAAAGGTGGCGGTGTACTCACGCGCACGCATGTGGCGGGAGTTCCTTCTCTTCCTCCAGATGCCCTTGGTGGTGCTTGCTATCAGCCGCCTGAGCACTGGTGGTACTCTCTACATCGTCATCTCCGGAGGCTTCATCGTCATCATGCCTCCGCGGACGGAAGTGGGAAGCCGCGTCGTCCATCTCCGCCGCGATCCTGTCGTCACCTAGTGCCGCCATAATGATCTAGGGAATATAATCCGATGGCGAATTCTCGAAAATCGCTATCCCAAGGTAAAGGCAGAAAGAACGAAAATAGCGGAAGCGGAAGACGCCTAGGTCACCGAAGATTAAGCGGTCATGCACGGGTCTGAGGGTCACGCGAGGTAGTTCCAAAAGATAAAAGAGTGTGGAGGACACGACAGTGGTCACTGTCCGAGTCGAAGAGCAGGGGATGTTGTGTTATCTTTGTCGGGGTCACCAGTGTGCCACAGCAGAGGGGCAAACTGTATATGAGAGGAGACTAAGGTCCAGTCAGAATCACGAAGGAAGAGGAATGAATTTGCAGGCCACGGGGAGCGACTGCCGTACCTTCACGCCACAGAGCCCTGCCACCACGGAAGAGCTTGACGCAGGTGAATGGGGCGTGTGTCAATCCACGAGACCGGGTGGTGGATGATTTGCGATCGGCTCAGGCCAGCCATCGGCGTCGTTGCCGCCAAATCCCACACAGTCCAAGTTCCGGTGGCCAAGGCGGACCAGACCGGCAGTTGCCGAAGAAAAAAAGTTGCCCGCCTTTCTTGTCTTCCAGCCCGTCTGCTCTTCCCTCCCACTCCCCCATTTTCACCATGTTGGTATGTTGCTGCTCGATCTCCGGGGCGGAATCCCTTCATGCGCAGGAGACATCTGTGCTAACTGCCGGTTCAGCGTCGTCAAGCCCGTGAGCGTCGAGACTACCTCTACCGGAGAGCTCTCACTCTCCGCGATGCCTCCATTGCCGAAAAGCGCGCCCAGCTGAAGGCGTCGCTGGCCTCCGGAAAGCCCCTCGATCCCTCGGTTGCCGATGATAAAGCTCTGCGCGAGGACTTTAAGTACGATGAATCCATTACCCCGACAGACAAACAAAACAAAGACGACCTGGTTGATCTCGACGACGAATATGCCCTCACATCGGGCATTGCCGACCCCCGTCCTATCGTGACCACCTCCCGCTCTCCATCTGTCCGCCTGGGCACCTTCGCTAAGGAGGTCCGTCTGCTTCTTCCGACCTCCATCCGCCTGAACCGTGGTAACCTCGTCCTTCCGGACCTAATCTCAAGCGCAAATGCTGCGGCGCTGACGGACATGATTCTTCTGCACGAGCACCGTGGTACGCCTACTGCGATGACGATCTCTCACCTTCCCCACGGCCCGACTGCTAGTTTCTCCCTGCACAATGTTGTTCTCCGTGCGGATATCCCCGATGCTGCCCGCGGAACTGTGTCGGAGAGTTACCCTCACCTCGTCTTCGAGGGATTCACGACTAAGCTGGGTCTTCGCGTGGTCCAGATTTTGAAGCACCTGTTTCCCCCGCGTGAGACCGGCAAGGTCGGCAGCCGTGTCGTCAGTTTTGTGAACAAGGAGGATAGCATCGAGGTGCGCCACCACATCTTTGTCAAGACCGGGTACCGGGATGTTGAGCTGGCGGAAGTTGGTCCTCGTATGACAATGAGGCTGTTCGAAATCCGCGGAGGAACTTTGGAGAAGGGCTCCAGTGGCGATGTCGAATGGGCTCTTACCCAGTACACCAGGACGAGCAAGAAGAAGGATTATTTGTGAGCCAGTGTTTGTCTCGAGGACATCTGCGGCTTTCAGCTGGCAGTGTACAATTATTTACGAAGGCAAAAGAAAAGTCTGATTTGGCGCATGAGGTGTTTAGGAAGGAGCTCAAAGGGCGGCATTTACATTTGGCATGTCTGATCGCTATTGTATACCCATCTGAAAGAAATTCTTATATTCCACGTTCTATCTGCCAGAGCATCTTGTAGTCATCCGAATTGTTCTATAATGGACTAGTCCTTGCAACCAAGAATCCTTAATTGCAATATATATCAGGCAACATAGCCAGCCCCAGCCATACTTAGGGCTAGCCGAACGGGGTCTTTTCTTGCGCAGGGGGGCTCAAAATCTCTATGTCCGAGCCAGTCAAATCATATGCGCTTCTTAAGTCACCATCTGATCTCTCACCGTCCTCATATTGACCCGACTCGTCTTTAATGCCCTGCAAATCCACTGGATGATCTGGTTTCCCAATCATCGAGCCATCGCCGGGTGTCTCGACCACCTCCTCCCGAAGAAAACTCGATATCAGCCCTCCCTGATCCTCGTAGTAGAACCAGCCCTCGTGAGGGGGAAGTAAATCGCCATCAGCATCCCTTTTGGATGGGGGAAAGACCCCATCCAGCCTCTCCTCCCAGTCAACACCCGTCTTGTCCTTGAAAAGCGTCTTGAACGCCTTTACTGCGGTATCCCGATCTGCTTTCAGCGGAGTCAAGAGTTCGCTCTGCTGCTTCCCGATACGACTGTACTCGAGGTGTGTGGCGTAGATGTGTGGTTCCTTGTTAGATTCGTAGATCTATACATATTTTCCGATTAGCATATTCTATGAAAAGTGCGAGTCTTCTACCCCCCCTGCTGGCAACTATATATTCTGACAACCGGAATGACAATATGCCGGCACAACAAGATACAAAATAAGGGCATCCTTACCTTGATCATGTATTTTTCCCTCGAATTTCTCATCAGCATAAACCGCGCAAGTGTAGCACTGTACGTGACCCTCGCTTCCTTGTCTATGTAGAGGTGGTATCTTGCTAAATCACCCGCCTGTATCAGCATCTCCAGCCTTCAGGGACAAGAAAAAAAAACGACAACATACACACTGCAGTTCCGGCTTTTACTCCCCTTCTCTTCTTCCTGAACGGATCTTCGTTCTTGGGTTTACCTAAAGCATCAGATCGTTAGCAGACGCCCAATCAGACATTCTCTGTCCCCTTGGACAATAAAACCAAGCTCACCCGCACGTTTCTTCCTATCCTCCCCGTTCTGCCTTTGCCCTGCCTTGTCATTCCCCTTTTTCTTATTCCTCTTCCTCTCATCCCTGAGTATATTTTCCCAAAGATACTCCTTCTCACGCTTCGGTCTTCGATTCTTAGACAAAAGCGAATCCTCCAACCAATCGAATGAAACGATCTTAATATTCTTAAATCGCTTCGCTTTGCGGACTGTTTAATGTTAGCCCGATATACCCCCACTCAGCTTTCGGTGAAGATTGGGGAAGAAGTTAAGAGGTAAGTGAATCCACATACCCGCCTCAACGTCATTTTTGAATGCTTCTTTGGTTGCGATTAGGTGCGTGATTTCCTCACTAACGTCCTTGGAGTATTGGCCCCCGTTGGCTCGGATCCATTGCGGGATCTTGTCTGAGTTGCTGTCGAATCTGCCAATGGAGCTGGCGTGGATGTTTTTGAAGGTCTTGTCCATTTTAGTGATTGGGATATAGAGGGGTTAGGATTAGAGGGGGTTCTTGGGAGGGTTGAGGATGGAGGTTTCTGTTCGTACACGGGGCTTTAAGCATGAGGGAGGCTGATGGAAGGTGAGGTAAAGATCTTGGTAGAGGGTAAGGTGGAACGTGTATGCTTTAGTGAGTGGCTAGGAAGGTCCTAGACAAGTCGAGTAAAGACGATCTCTATCTAAAAAGATAGTGAGGCTACTGTAAGCCGGAAAGCATATATGCAATATTGAAGTGTTCGTGACATTTAGGCATCAAGGCCATAAAGGACCCGAAAGGTATCAAAAGGATTGATCTCTGAGAAGCAGATCACAGGAAAGAAGAGCTAACAAAGTCTATACATCACATGCTGGACGGATGATAGGAACGACTTAAAGCTGAAGACCTTTGGCAGCCTTTACAAAGGCCTGGATCTTGTTGAGATCCTGAGTGCCATCGGTCTCTACGCCAGAACTGACATCCACACCAACCACCTTGCGACCAGATTCACCAAGCTTTTGGATGATGCCCACGACATTCGTAGGATCCAATCCACCAGCTAGAATAACACGCAAACCGCTGTCCCTTTCAAGAACGGTTTGAACGCGCGATTGATCCAGCAACTCACCAGTTCCCCCAACGCCGGAATCCAGCAACGGCAAAGAGTGATAAGCCCTGCGGGCGATTGCGGGCTCGTCAAGACCAAATTTGCGAATGACAGGCACTGGAATCAACTTGGCCCACTCCAGCGGCTCAGATCCGTGAAGTTGCACAACATCGAGTCCCAGTTTCTGTTGCTGACCCAGGATATACTCCAAAGGCTGGTTCTGGAAGACACCGACAAGTAGCGCCCGGCTAGGGTGACGGAGGACACTGGCGGAATGATCAAAGTATTCAACAGATGCCGCACTTGGTGTCCCTGGAGACGTGGCAGCAGTCTGACTAGCAGGCTTCTGGGTAGATTTGACTACTTGAGAGATCCGTAGTGCAACGTCATCCGGGACGCATCGCGTCCGTCCTTGGACCAAGATCATGCCGATGAGGTCTGCGCCAGCTTCAATCGCGGCCTGAGCCGCCTCTTCGGATCGGGTACCGCAGATCTTAACCAATGGTGAGCTTCGGGACTCCCTGGGAATGTTCTGTGTGGTGCCACCGAGGAGCTCAGCAACAAATGCAGACGTGTCTGCTGCCCGCATAAGGGCCTCTCCCACTAGAATCGCCTTCACGCCCTCGTTCTTGTAAGCCTCCACATCCTTCGGCCCAGAGATTCCACTGAGGGCGCACACTATGGTGCTCTTGGGCACTTGATCCATGAGCCGGCTAGTGGTGCCGAGATCAACCTCGAAACTGGTAAGGTCTCTGTTGTTGACACCAATCACCTCAGCCCCAAGGTCGACCGCAATCTTCATTTCCTCGGGCGTGTTCACTTCAACCAAAGGCTCCATTCCGAGGCTACGTGAGTAGTGGTATAGTCTAGTGAGAAGCTCAATGCTGAGCATCTTCACAATGAGCAGGACAGTGTCAGCGCCGGCCAAACGGGCTTCCAGGATCTGGTATTCATCAAAAACGAACTCCTTCCGCAGAAGGGCGGGTCTGTTCGTCAAGCCCTCCAGGCTTTGGCGAACGGCGCGCAAGTCATCGATGCTGCCCTTGAACCACTCAGGCTCCGTAAGGACAGAGATGACACTGGCACCGGCCTTTGCGTACTGTCTAGCTTGAGCGGGCGCACAAGCATGTTCCGCAATCATGCCCTTAGAAGGAGAGGCACGCTTAATTTCTGCCATGAGGGACAGTGGGTAGGGCGACTGCCTCAGACGAGCCGGGAATGAGACCTGGGGAGGAGCTAGGTTCAAGTCGTAAGCAGCCTGGAGGTCCGCGGGGCGCTGCGACGGGATGGTCTTCTGCACAGCAACAGCGGCCTTCCGATGATCGTAGATCCTTTCCAGGATCGACAACTTCTTGTCTGTTGTAGGGGCGGGCACGGCGACCTTGGAGGTGCTGCCCTGCTCATCAAAGTGCTTGCCATTGCCTTCCCAGGTACCTGCGGTAAGTTTGAGGAAGTTCCGGAACATGGTACGCCCATGTTCGGTGAGAATACTCTCGGGGTGGAACTGAACTCCCTCCACGGCCAACTTCTTGTGTCTCACGCCCATGATGACATCCTTGTTACTGTCATCCGCCAACTGGACGGAGGACGACACTTCCAGACAATCGGGAATGGTCGCATGAGTACCAGCCAGCGAATGGTAGCGAGTGACAGCGAGGGAGCTGGGCAATCCTTCATAGGCACCCTTGCCGTCATGTTTCAGGGGCGATGTCTTGCCATGCAGAATCTCGCCGGTAACATCCACCTTTCCGCCAAAGCAAGTAATGATACATTGTTGTCCCATGCACACGCCGAAGATGGGGATCTTGCCACTGAAGTACTGGATTGCGGTGCTGCTGATACCGGCGTCAGTCTCGGGGTGACCAGGACCCGGGCTGATAACGAGCTGGGTGGGCTTTTTGGCGATCAGTTCCTCCAGAGTGATCTGGTCATTGCGGAACACATTGACGGTAGCGCCCTCGAGGACCAGGTATTGGTAGACGTTCCAAGTGAACGAGTCATAGTTATCAATCAGGATGACATTGGATGCGCTGCTCAGCTTCTCGGCCTTGGTGGGATGGCGGGGGGAGTGATCGACAAGCCCGGAGTCTGCCATGACGAGAGTCTGCGTAGGACAAAAGACGGATTAGTTTGAGATCGAAGAACCAGGCGACGACGATGCAGCACCGATATCCACCGAATCACCTTTTTATGTTGAACTGGCCACTAGATATCGGAGTAAAGTGGCAGCGGAGCAAACGCGAGCCTGAGCGAGCCTGAGTCAGATCCAGGCTCGGTGGATCGCCTTCCCGATCGGGGCGGGCAGGCAAACGGCGCAAAATTTCCGCTCACCGCCCGGAGACCGCCAGCCAAACCCGCTCCTGGAATAATATTCTTGGGTTCCCGCCTTTGAGCTGTGAGCTCTGTGTACTCTGTGTTTATCAACTACAACCCCTCCCATCTGCTCCGGGTCTCGGTCGCCTTGGACTCTCGCGAGCAGCCCCCTCTTCTTGCAGCACATAGGGCATCTAGAATGATATAGCTGTCTCGCCAATGGCTCCCGTCCCGGAAGCCTATTTCCCGTCCCTGGACAAGTGCTTCTCCGGGGACGTTCAGCTTCTGTACGCGCATTCATTCGTCTCTACCATTGAGAACCAGCCGCTAACACCCCGTGCCCTCCAGGTCCTGGAGGAGAGCCTTCCTTCACACATGCAGTATCGAAACCAACGCCGATGATGTGGAAAAGCTCCACGCCTTCTTGTCGCATCCCGACAGCGTCCAGATCCTTTCGAATTGCCTCAACACCTTCCCTCCCCCATCCGCAAAATCGAAATCGGACTTGGAATCGAAGACAGCCGCGATCCACGTGGAGACTAATGCGCAAGCATCGTACGACCTGAAGGAAATCAAAGCGGATGCTTTATGGCTGAGCGAAAAGGCGGGTATCGATGAGATCAGCGCGCTTCGATTAACAATTCTTGAATGGCAGAACCGACCTGCCACGCGCCTTCTTACTCGATTTGCCGACGAGGAAACAACGAGCCTCCACAGTGCAGCGGGAGGTGACAATCTCCGCGTGTCTCTCGCAGGGCCTGCCTTCGCTGAAATTCTCAACCGGAAAACAGTTCGTGAGGATGGTGCCTCCGACTTCTCTTCAGAGGCCAGTCGCCGCTTGCGCCTGCGCAGCTTATACTTGTCGGAGAGAAGCCATGTCGTCAAGCTAGCTCGCAAACTCCTCGGATTGTATCTCAGCGGCACTCAGGATACCGTTTCTTCCCAGCAACCTTCAAACCGTCATGTTCAGGTGTTGTGCAAATTGGGTGCCACGATATTCAAAGGAAAGTCCGAGGGCGAAGGCTGGCGCACGTTCAACCAGGGATGCGTTGATGCTATGCGGAGTCGGTTGTCTTCACTAGATGGTGATGGTGGCTGGCTAGGCGCTACTGAGAGCAACCAGGAAGTGGAAGACCTGCGGGCGACAACTCTCGTTGAGGAGCTAATACATATAGTGCAGATGTTGTTTTTGCAACTTCAAGCGTCCGCGGAGGTTCCTGCTGCGGATATCTTGCTCTCTTGGCTTCGTTTGATGGTCGACTACAGCTTTTTGGAACCGCTCCGAGTTGTGAGTACTGCTTTACCCTGTTCCCCAGGTGGCCGTTTCGCTGACTTTGAAAAGCCATGCCAGGAGCCTATGGAGCTGTTGGTGCCGGTTCAGGGCTTCGTCTCCCTGACCACACTCGCCTTCATGAAGCTACCATTGTCGGTTCCCTCGATCATCAACAACTCTTCAAAGCAAAGCCTGTCTACAAAGGCGCCCTACTACCTCTGTAAGGAGGAGATCGGTCAGATAAACGAGATTTTCTTGACAGCAGGTGTAGATTCCAAGACTGCTAACCCAGCCGCATTCTCCTGGGGACTGGTCTTGCATACCATGAGAGAGCTTGCGCTCAATGACAAAGAAAGTCGGGAGCTGGAGCAATTCCACAGTGCAGTCGATTCTTTCCAGTCGAATACACCTCACGCGAGTTCCTCTCGGGCTTCAGAGCTCTCTCTATACGAGGAGTTGCTTGAGAACGCACGTGCTCCAAATTTCACTGCGGATGAGTCGATAAGTCTTCTAACTTCAGATGCCATGAGGGACGTCGTGTTTGAAACGATCCTTGTCATGGCTACCAAGGTTGGATCTGCCTCAGCAGTCGATGACCCTTTGACGAGTCAATGGGTTCAGGTCATACTCTTAGATTTCGTCCGCATCGCCATCGTGTATCTGGACTATTCTCCGGAGATCGTTGAGTCCGTTCTGGCAATTCTTCAGGGTCCGTCAGCAGAATCCCAATGGCTTCAGGGTACCCTGTCAACCCCAGCTAGCGACCCGCGTTCGATCTTTCTTAGGGAGGATGCCATGATGGATAACGTCTTTCGGATAGCGCGGTCTCGCTTTCCTTATGAAACCGTGCCCTTTTTGAAGCTGTGCCGCGCATTGGTGAGCAAAGACCTGGTCAACGAGGAAGGCCTTCCGGATATACTTGGCGAGTTAGAGAACATGGATTCCTTTACGCAGGTCGTACCCCCCGGATTCCAAGGCTACGAAACGATTCGAGAGGACGAGAACGCGAACTTTGTCACTCTCATTCAGTCACTGCCAATGGTCGGCTCATCTCCCCGAAGACAGATCACCGGGCAAGAGGTCAGTAATGCCTTGGTTGTAACGGGCTCGTCGCAAATCCCCTCCGCAGCAACCGGCCAAGTCGTCTCCGAGTCGCGGCCTGCGGTGGTCATGTGGCATCACCAGTACTCTTGCTTGAGTTACCTCGGAAGTTGGCTAGAGGAATGGAATGAGAACGGAGGTTTCTCAGCAGGCTATGGAGAAGACTCCGTTGCAGATTCAATAGGGTTACTAGCCGACCTTCTCTTTGCGGCTAAGGATTCGCCGGTGCAGAATGGGGACGATTCAAGTGCCAAAAGGATCCTGGAGCTTGCAAGCGATGGACTGTCCCGCCAAAGCGATATTATCTCGTTGGTGTTTGAGATTTTCGAACGTAACCTATCCAATATCGGGCCCAGAGCGGGTTCTGAGATTGTCCTGGAGTCTACAATCGCCTGCCTGCGTTTTATCTGCATTCTCATCGATGTTTTGCCGGGCAGGGTGTGGCCATTGCTTTCTCGCAGTAGCTTGTTGGGCTCCGATGGCAAGGGTGGTATCATGACGGCGATCGTTTCTGTTGCAGAAGTGACGTCGGGCGATTACCCATTCTTGCTGGGCTGCGTCCAGTTGTTCGAGGCTGTTGTTTATGACGCTGCCTCCCGTGCGGTTTTGAGACGGAGCCCAAATGGTCCCAATGGAAAGACAATGCTCGCTTCCGACTGGACCGCGGGCGTTCCATCCCATATGATGAGAGGAACTCTGCTGAATTTCGTGCGGATAATGGTGGAGGTTTACAATAGCTGTGGCAATTGGAGGTTCAATGCGCCGGAACAGAGGCTCGCGATCACTACGAAACTCCCGACGGCATTTGAGAAAATCCTCTACTACGCTTACGGCACGAACGAAATCACCAAGTTGGATACGAAGATCACGGGCGTCTTTTCTTCGTCGGCAAAGTATCTCCTCGATGTCTTGCGGCCAAAGTCGGCCGCCGATCTACCCTTCAATTCCATCCTTCGCCTTATCGTCGATGGCCTCCAGACCCCGTCGACGTTGTACCTCCGCTACATGACTCTCGTGCAAAAGCAGGTGCTAGCAACACTGGAGCTTTCGATCAGGCTGCTACAGGCGGCACAACTCTTGGAGCAACCACTATCGCTACTGGAAGACCAGCTATTCAAGGCCACCCCTGCTCTCGTCAAACTGTATGCCTCGGACGATGCCTATCGGCGCCCGGTCGCTTCGCTCCTTGACGTCCTCATAGCAGGCGCAGCCCTGGACCCGGCCAATGAGCCGCCGTCCTTGGTCGGCCATCTGGGAGCGGAATCCGCTTGTCTCTTCCTCGATGTTCTGGCGCAGTTCGACAAACCGCTGAATGATTCTAAGCTGCACTTGGCCATATGGCACCTGCTGTCAACTCTCGTCAGCAAGCGCCAGCAGTGGCTGGCAGTCTACATCCTTACGGGCACTTCACCCCGCCAGTCGCTGAAGAAAACCGACAAAGAGAAGAGTGTGGCGATGCGGGGTGCCCCTTTCCTGCGGATTGCACTCGATATGCTGTCGCATATTGAGCAGCTTGATCTCCAGCTGGCTGTCTCGTTGCTCGAATTCGTTTCTCATGCACAGGAGAATTGGCCGTGGGCCACCCCAGAACTGAAGAAGCACGCCAATTTCTTCACCAGCCTCGTTAATTACGTCTCGAAGCTGAAAATATCGTCTCTATCCGTGGCTAATCAAATCTCCGCTACTCGGATTGCAGCCGTCGTGGCCGATATTTGTGCCGTTTATCTGCATTCCGCCAAGGAAATGCACGACAAAGGCTTTTACAAGACCTTGATTCCGCTCGTGTCTTGGTTTGCTAAAGACGCGGTTGAAGTGTCAGGGTACAATGCCTCCCTCCATGCTAACCTCAAAAAGAACTTCGAGATGAGGTACCCCGGGTGCAAGCTTGTCGACTTCAAGCGAACCTCTTTGCAGTCCCGTCATCTTGGCCAAGACTACTACTACGACATCCACCTCGGCAAAAAGCTCCTCTCTCATGATTTCGCGTGGACTGGAAGCCGCAACCAAGGGTTTTCCGAAGAATTCCAGCGGGCCAATCTTAATTTGTCTCTGGTCGAGGCGCAAGTGGTAAGTTTTGAAAAAACAAAAAAAAAGGCCCCATGGATGTAAGGTGGCTAATCTTTGGCTTTCTGCAGAGTCTCCTCCATAGTTGGAAGTTCTTCGCCACCGAGCACTGTGCGGACTTTATGACAGACCGTGAGGTTCAAAAATCGATGGCCATCGTTGTGCAGAGCTGCCTCGAAGCCAACACCAGGGGCGTCCCCCAGGAAGCCATCTTCGAGAGAATCCAACAAACCCGGGTAGACTTCGCCCAAGCTCTGCTCCAGCGACTAGTTGCGATCGGAGCAAAGGGCGCCGAAGTCTTTGGTCTTCTCAAGGTCGTATGGGATGCCTTGCGCACTCGTCGTGCCACGTATGAGGATGCATTGATCAACGACGACACGGAGTACTACCGATCGCTTCTAAATGTCCTCTTCCTTGCTCTCCAGTTCCATCTTGATTCCCCTTCTCGAACAGCGCCTGAGACTCTTACCAAGAAACCCGAGGTATCGTCAGACCTGGGGATCGTCGTTGAGATTGTGAAAGTCGTGGTGGCGCAAGGGTTCAAGGCCTTGACCACGTACCTGCATGACCAACCAGACAAGTGCACGCCGAAAGATTTCGCCATCCTCATCGCAATCCTGCAGAGCTCACTACAAGTGAAACACGTTGACCGCTTGTTTGAGCACATCGTCTACCACATTGCCGACAATGACACCACGAGAATGGCGACGTCGTTGTTCTCATGGGCCGACCAGCTCGCAGTGGCAGGTGACCCCGTATACGGCGAGCTCAGCATGTCTCTACTCGTCAAAATGTCTACCATCCCTATGCTAGCGGAACACCTGGCGGTCGAGGTGGTCCTGGTCCGGCTCTCCACCTGCCGCCTAACGAACATCCTGCGCGATTCCAATGGATTCGGTCCATTCGACCCTGTGCCCCGGCTGTACTCCATCTGGACAGGTGGGATCCTCCCTCTGTGCCTGAACCTTCTTTACCACGTCGTCCGCACTGCACCAGAGGTGGCCGCCTTCCTCAACCAATTCGAAGGCCAACTCAAACGAGCCGCCGAATCTTTTGCAGCCGGTCGTACGGCCGCTCCAACCAGCCGGATCGGCCTGAGCATGGCTTCCGAGGCATACTCGCTCGCGCTCATCTCGTACATCCTGTCCCGATTCCGCGAAGCAGGAGCCAGCCTCGGAATCGACGCCCAGTCGATCCAGGAACTCAAATGGGACAAAGCACAAGTGAAGGAGGATATCGAAGAGCTCCTAGAACGGAAGCAGAATCTCCGGACACGGATCACCGCCACGAGCGAGAAGGAACTGGAGCTGGCTCGCCAGAAGCCGGTCGACGCCGCCTCGGGGGCGCAGAGTCGGCTGGAGGAGAAGATCGTGAGCGAGCTGAAGGCAACGTTGGTGTGCCTGGGGGGTGATGGTGACGAGGCATAATGAAATGGTGTTTATAGCTGGTTGTGGGGCTGGATGTTTTTCTATTTCATTATGATTTATCTGGTCAATGACTTAGGGGTTGCTTTCATTCTTTTCTCTTTTTCAATACAACTAGCATGCATATACTCAGTGCGACGGGAGTGTAGATCTCGTAAAATATACACATTTTCATGGAAGCTTATACTACTTACCGTTTGGTATCCCCCTACGTAACCTTGCTGCACGCAGCCGCCCTTGTCCCACCCTCTGATATTCCCAGGTAGTACTGTACTATGTATTATCCACTGGCCTTTCCGAACACCGGAAATCAACACCCACCCACCCCCTCTGCATAGTACGCAAGCACAACCCTTACCTCCCTTCTTACCAACCCACCCACTCACCTTTTATGCAGTACCTCATTGACTGTCCCAACCAACCATTCTGAACAACATACACCACAAGTACACAGGTCCTTTACAACGAGGCACATCCGTGCACCGACATCTACGCCGTAATTGCCACCCAACCCAAAGCACCTCGGTAGAAAGAAAGAGCAAGCGCACCGCACCCCCTCCTTTTCCCTCTTCGGGTCGATCAATCGCATAACCGACCGAATAACCGATCGTCCTGCGCGCCCCCTCCCAAAACTGCGGGGAGAGCTCTGCGTGCTCAGCTAACCGCGTAGCTCGGATGGAGCAACCAACACCAAAAAAAGCAGGGATCCAGGGTTGGAAATTGGTTTGTTGGCAGGGTGGTTGGCTGCCACTCGGTTTATGAATGGTTATGCATGACAAGGGGTGGTTGTGATGGGGTTTATATATCGGGCTTTGTTCCTTTTTTTTTCTCCTGCATTTTTTTCTTTTTGTGAACTGTTTTGCTTCGGGATTTTTCTTGATAGATGTGAGGTTCTCTGACTGCTTTATCTGGGTTGTGTTTTTTTGGTGACTGACGGGTCATTGAGTTTAGCAGAATAAGATACGGCAATACTTCTAAACTACGAAATGCCGTTTAAGTCGCGCTGGCAATTTGATATCCCTAATGCGCATTTGGCGTCGGTGTTGCTGACGTCGCCGACGCATCCCCTCTCCAAGACGCATCGGTGTTTCTCGGAGGCGGCACGGCCTGACACGCATTACCTGACGACGCACGACTTCCGACTATGGTGTCAACGGTTTGCAGCGGGGTTGCGAAAGAGTGGGCTGCAGACGGGCGATCGTGTGCTGCTGTTCTCCGGCAATAACCTATTCTTCCCCGTCGTGTTCCTCGGAACCACCATGGCCGGCGGTATTTTCTCCGGCGCCAATCCTACCTACGTCGCCAGGGAGCTGGCGTATCAGTTGCAAGATTCTGGCGCAACATATCTGATCTGCGCGGAGGCGAGTCTGGACACGGGAATTGAAGCAGCGAGGCTGGCTGGTTTAAGCCAAGATCGCGTATTCGTCTTCAACAGTGCCGTGTTCGATGGCCAAGGACAAGGCGCAAAGGGCTGCCGCTACTGGGGCGAGCTGATCGCATCCGTTGACGAGGGCAGCCAGTTCGTTTGGGATGACTTGTCCACCCCGGAGATGGCCGATCGTACTCTTGCCCTGAACTATTCCAGTGGCACGACCGGGAAACCCAAGGGAGTGGAGATCACGCACAAGAACTATGTCGCCAACATGATGCAGTACAACCATCTTTTCTACCTCCTCCCGAATTGGAGGGAAAAGCAGACCCGCACACGCTGGCTCTGTTTCCTTCCAATGTACCACGCCATGGCGCAGGCCATCTTCATCGCGGCAGCCCTACAGCGCGGCGTCCCCGTGTACATCATGCCCAAGTTCGACTTTCTCAAGGTGCTCGAATACACGGGCAAATTCCGCATCAGCGACCTCATCGTAGTCCCACCGGTGGCGGTTGCATTGGCCAAGCATCCTGCAGTCCGCAGCGGCAAATATGACCTGAGCAGCGTGGAGGGGGTGTTCAGCGGCGCCGCGCCGCTAGGCAGGGAGGTCTGCGTGGAGATAGAGGCAATGTGGGAGCCCGGACGAATCAATGTCAAACAGGGATGGGGCATGACTGAGTATGTACTGCTGTTCTGATGACCAATAACCCGTTGTTTGCGTACGCTTGGTGGCGAAGGACCTGCAGGCTAACAGAATTTTCTTCCCCAAGAACTACGTGTTCCCTTTTGGGCTGGGACCCCAATCAGAAATCAGACTCGGCAGCAGTTGGGGAGCTCAATGCCAATTGCGAGGCGAAGATAATGGCCGACGATGGTGTGACGGAATTGGGACGCAATCAGCGCGGCGAACTCTGGGTCCGAGGCCAGAATATCATGAAGGGCTACTGGAGAAATCCACAAGCAACGAGAGAGACTAAGACGACAGACGGATGGTTGAAGACAGGGGACATCGCCTTCGTCGACGACGGCGGCAAGTTCCATGTAGTTGACCGAAAGAAGGTAAGCTGAGAGAGCAAAAACCCGACTTGCCACCCACGGCGAAAGCCGATATCCAATACATTGTGTCTGTCGTGTTGCGTGATGCTGACTGAAATCCTTGCGCTAGGAATTAATCAAAGTCAAAGGCAACCAGGTCGCACCAGCCGAGCTAGAAGCTCTTCTGTTGGAGCATCCCGGGGTGGCCGACGTTGCAGTAATTGGCGTCCCCAGGTGAGTACTAGGTGGTTCCATCTCAGAGAACGAGCTAATGCGATGTTGGCGAATAGGAATGACGACGAGTGTCCGCGGGCATATATTGTACTAAAACCCGAACAAACCGCCACCGAGAAGGACATTGTGGCATTCATGGACGGAAAAGTGTCCGCGACCAAGCGAATTACCGGAGGGGTAATCTTTGTCGATGCGATCCCGAAAAACCCCTCGGGAAAGATCTTGCGAAAGGTGCTCCGCGATCGAGCTAAGGAGGAGATGCAGAAGAACACTATCGCCGCTAGACTGTAGACTGCGCTGGACCATCCATTTCAAGTTGCACTTGTCTGAATCCCATTCGCCGTCTAATCACCTTTCCCACGTACGTGGCGTCCTCATAAGTGGCTGTCGAGGGGCCGCAAATCGAGGGGGTTTCCAGATCCGAACATTGCCATTAGTGGGGTACAGTGCAGCGTAGTATTTGGAATAGATATGGGGACTCAATATTAGATCGCCGGCGTGCGTTGGGGAAAACCCGGTACCTGGGTCGTAGACTTGGAGCCTGGGGCGATAAAATCGCGACGAGGCACTATGACAGGCCCATCAAATCAAGGCAAGTGGATAACTGTTGATGGAGAATGGTTCCGGGCCACAAATGGTGCGCTGGCTTGTGTGCAGAACGGGCATTCGAGGGCTCCCAGGGCAAATCGGCGCCACACCGATCGCCGATGGTACCGCCACACTGGGGCGCCAGTGACGGATCTCGTCCCTGAGTCGCCATCGCCAAAGCAAAGGCTGCGGGAAGAAAAGTGGCAGCCTGTCCGTGTCAAATGTCAGGAATGTCTCATGAGGTCCGAATCCACTCTGCAATGGCGAGCTGATAACTATGTTCTCGACCCCCCACCGGGTGAGAAGCCGGTAACCGTGGGAGTCGAACTGGATCTGCGACCATCCAGACGATCATTTTCTGGGGAGGCGCAGCTGAGATAGACGGGCCATGAAAGGTAATGGGGAGCGACGGACAGATGAAGCAACAAGCAGATGGACGAGAGAGAGAGGGGGGGATGGGGGAAAGGGAAAGGTTGGGAGGGAAAAGAAGAGAGAGAGAGAGTGAGAGGGTGAGTACTTACTTACTCCGTGCTCTGTACGACATCACGAGGCCCGGTAAGTTACCCCGTAATATTACGGGCGAGCACCTGACCACACCTGACCGGGGAATCCCTATCTTGGCCGTGGGAATTTGTATATCTCAAACTACTAGACCAGTCCAACGACTTCCTCCACTCTCGTGGTCGCCGAACTCCACTCTCCTCTCGGCCTTACTCTGGCCAGTGTTCGAGCCTCACCCGGGCCAGGTCGCCTTATAGACCGTAGTGGTGGTGCTAAGGGGAGTAGCTCTCGCTAAAACGCCCCCTAGTGAACTAGTAGCGGGCCCTGGGCTCTCCTCCAGCCGATGTACTGAATGTGGCGCTCCAGCTGGACAGCTGAACCTGCCTTGCATCCAGACGTTCCTGGTCCTATGACGGTGGTACATTGCAGTTGGAGTCCCCATTCCCGTGGGTTCGACTTACTGCATAAGCTCTCGTGGCTGATCATGACAGAGCTGGACCTGGAGGGGCGGCCCCCTCTTTGGTGTCGTCCTCTGCCCATACGTAGCCTAGATCGAAGCCGCAAAGTGAGCTTCAAAACATGCTGCGATCCCACTATACGGGTGTAGATGTCCCTGCATGGTGGAGTCGCTTCCGTTTCTCCCTGGATATAATATCAGACTATGGGAATTCCCTCACCGGGTCGTTCTGAGACCAGTGCTTCGTTTTCTTTTGATTTGTTGATGCGCGTTGCTTGCGCCATGCCGGTCTCAGTTATAAGTATCATCAGATCTCATCCTTGAAAAAAGTCGTCCAAGCTGGATCGTAACCATCTGCCTTCTTTCCTCCTCGCGCTTTCTGTGTCTCTGCGACTGCGCTGCGACGTGTCTGGACCTTCGGTTGTCCGCCTTGTGCCTCTCCCTCCCTGCCTCGCAGACAGATCATTTCTAGATAGAAAGTCACCACCACCGGATCTATCCCCGAGAGATCCAAGTATTCGGTACAAATTACTCTTCCTGATCTCGCGGGTCACACAGTTCCCCCCCAAATAGGTGTCCCCAGTACTTACGGAGCCCCCAGAGAAACCCAATCGTGCATCATTCGACGACGGGAGGAAGCGTGTGTCTGTGTGTGCGGCCCCAGCATCCTACTGAACCCCAGTAGGAGCCAGCACAGTAGAAAATCATCTGCAATGAGCTGTCTGAACAATGAATCGGCAATTCCGAAAGACCTCCGGATCCTCTTTGTCGCCATTCTATACGTGGTTGCCAGCATAATTTGCATTCTGGTCCTACTAGCGCAGCGTCTCCGCCGTCGAGCCTATAGATCCTACGCCTGCGCACCGCTAGAGAGGCAAATGATGGATCCACCGCCATCGTCTCCTTCCGAGAAGCGTGGTTTTGGTGGTATGGGTGGTGGTGGCGAAGACGAGCCCGTCGGCAATAATGCAGCAGTGGGCCAGGGCCAGGGCTACGGCGTAGCCTATCTCAAAGGCCCAGCCTCCCATAACGTTGGTCCATTTCCATCAGCCTGTGATATCCTGCAGCCCCTGTCCCATCTGTCTCCCTTGCCTTCTAGTGGTTATCTGGCTGCCGTTCTGGCCCGGGAGCGGACCAACTGGACAAAGCAACCATGTCCGCCGGAGGGTCATCAGGTGCCGTCGTCCCTCGGGTGTGCCGCCTCCGCCCCTGGCCAGGACCATTGTTCAGCAGCACCCACCGCGGCCATGGATGGTCACCTCGGTGACTCGTCATCTGAGGAAGGGCCAGCTCACGGGGCCGTCGTTGTGTCAGATCCTCCGCGACAGACGGGGCCTCTGGCGCCGGCCCAGTGGCATGCCAGCAGCCACGAACAGGGGGTCCCCAGCATTGCAAACCTTATCGGGGCCCAACCCTCCCAAAAATGCGGCTATGCCGTTCAATTCTTGCACGATGCGGATGAGGAGGGGGTGCGGTCCTGGAGACGGTTGATGATTGAGTACAGCTAGCTGACAGGTGGTCCGATGTTTTCTTCTTCGAGAGTGATGCCTTTTGCCTTTTGCATTTTGATTCCTTCCGGGCGTTGTTGTCTTCCCCCTCTCTATTTTGATTGTTGGCTTTTCACACTTGCGTTCCATGTTCTTTTCCCGGAAGGATGCGCTTCTTATTTTCGGGCTAGTAGTAGCATGAGGCGCCAGTCCCAACGACGGCGCCCAAAAGGGCGGCAGACTGTGGTTTAGGTTTTGGCAGCAGCTAGTTTAGCATTCAATGACGATTGATGACCTCCATGATGATGGCAAGAGACGAAGGACCATGGCGGCCTGCTCTCTTTCTCGCTATAGTTCGTGCCTGCCCGATTGGGACTAGTCAGTCACCTCTATCTGGCTGAGTCAGCCGATCTACAGGAACCCGTCACCAGATGCCAACAAGAACTCATGCCCAACTCTTCCCCTCCTCCATCTTCGCCAGACCAGACCAGCCGCCCCAGAGAAGATGACGCTCACGATGTATCCCTCGTCCCCGGACTCGCCGGACCTCGCAGTCCTCAGCCTCTCTCGCCTGTTCGCCCGTCTCGAGCATAATCTCCTGTCCTCAGCGGCGGACTTGAAGCCATTACGCCGGTCAGAACACCAGCGCATGAGAGTTGGAGCAGTGCGTCTACAGAACCCCTCCCTTCTTGCATGGTGCATTCTCGCTGCACCCTGCACCTAGAGATGAACTTGCAACCTACCACCTTCATTCAAACTAACCAGCCCCAAAGAACATAGAATACGCCCGCACCAATCTCCAAAGCCTCGAACACACCCTCCCCCAAATCAAACCCACCGATCGTCGCAACGACCTGCAAACCGACATAGCACGTAAACGACAAATTCTCAAACGGCTCCAGCATGTCCTCGACGAACTCACTTCCGAAGCGGAGGCCCGATCCGCCCACCACACCGACGAGGAAGAAGAAGAAGAAGAAGAAGAAGACTCCTTAGACAGCGAAGACCTCCTCGGCACCCCAGAGGAGGGCAGCACCACCGACGAACTCTCAAACGAGGAAGGAAATGACCGCGACATCGCCCCAGAAGACAAAGAACCCACAACAGCCACATTGCCCCCAACAACAACAATGATAACGACGACGACCGACGCACCACCTCCACCCCCCGAAGCGACACCCGCTCCTCCACCCCCATCTACACTCCGAAACAGATCCAGCGCACCCACCACCACCTCGCCCACAGCAACCGCAACCGCAACCGCAACCGCAACCGGATCCTCTCTTCACGAAACCCCCTCTTCCCCACAACCTTCATCATCGCCATCTTCCACCGCCCGATTGCAAGCCACAGAAGACACGCTCTCCTCTCATCGCGCAGAACAGGAGGATCTGACATCCTCGCTGCTTGCGCTGGCATCGCAGCTGAAGTCATCATCGCAGGCGTTCCATTCGTCCCTGGAGGCGGAGAAGTCCGTTCTGGCGCGGGCGGTCGACGGACTGGACCGTACGACGGGTAACATGCAGTCGGCAGAGCGGCGCATGGGCATGCTGCGGCGGATGACGGAGGGGAAGGGCTGGTGGGGACGGATGATGTTGTATGCGTGGATCTTCGGCCTGTGGGTAGTGGCGATTCTGATCGTCTTTCTGGGGCCCAAGTTGAGGTTTTAATTTGCTATCGCTGTTGTTGTCGCTGCTGTCGCTGCTGTCATACTGTGTATGTATGTAGTGCATACTTGGTTGGGGCTGGGTGGTTCACGGATCCGCTGTGCGGAGCTCGTATCGCAGTTACTGGCTGGCTTCCTCACCTAGAAGGATGTAAACATTGCTAAAGCGGAGTTCGAGCATGACAGTTTAATATAGCTATACCCATTTTTTTGATTCGTCTATCATGCAGACCACTGTCATCTATCCTACGCTACAGCCCATACGACGGAATATGTATTTCACAATCCTTAACTCTGACTTATGACCCAATGACCGACCCGGCATGACACATGAGAAGAAGAAAAAGACATGAGATTCGGGCGGACCCTGCCATTCTCCCGTGCCCATGGCCCGATCGTCGTTCATTGCCTCCCCAGTGCACGTGAGACCAATATGAGAATGCGTGATATATGGTTACACACAGAATTGCGGATGAGGGCACCAAGAGATGATGGGATATCCAGCGGCAAAACAAGACACACGAAAAGAAAGCGGAAGGAGAGGTCAGGGGGGGGGGGAACGCAGACACGGAGGAAGATGAGCCCAGAAAAATCGAACGACGCGGGAATCCCATGGGTACAGAAAAGAAGACACGAGCCGACTCGGTGGACATCCACCGAGCGCCCGCTGCTCACAGAGGAAGGAAACAAAATGGAAATGGCAAAGGGAAACAACTCCTGCTCTGTGTCATGGGATGGATATCGGTAATGCTGATAACGAAGAGCCGGCTAGATATCATTTCAAGACAAAGGAAATAGGGAATTAGTAAAATAGACAAGTGAATGTCTCAACGCCAGGGTCTCTCAAAAAGAAAAAACAAATTGCGACATGGTATGACAAAGAGCAAAAGACAAGATTACAAGTCACATAGCATACGGTCTAAATGTCGAGAGGTTCGCACTCGATCGAGATATACCGGTCATTAGATCAGACCACACAGTCTCAGGTTTTCTTGGATGATAATGTCTGGCCAAAGTCAGTCTTCCATCGCCGGGATCTCCGGATGCATGCAGGGACTTACCGTTAACTGCGGCCATGACGAAACGGATTTGCGTAGTATCCGTAGCACATGTGAAGTGAGTGTAGATCTGCTTCTGCTCGGCTTGGTTGAGGGAGACAAAGCGGTTGAGGATGTAATCGCACGCGGCGGCATAGTCGGCTCCACCTTCGTAGTCGGGGAAGTAGTTCTTCATAGGGCTGACGGGCAGCTTCTCCTTGAAACGATCGATCTTGTTGAGGAACAGAATGATCGAGGTCTTGACAAACCACCGGGAGTTGCAAATCGAGTCGAACAGGGTAAGCGCTTCCTGCATACGGTTGACGGTCTCGTCCTCAAACAACAGCTGGTCGTATTCGGAGATGGCGACCAAGAAAAGAATTGTCGTGACGTTCTCGAAGCAGTGGATCCACTTCTTACGTTCCGAACGCTGACCACCAACGTCGAACATGCGGTACGTCAGGTCACCGATAATGAACGTAGTCTCCGTGATACCGGTAGTCTTGACACGCGAGCGGAGAACATCCTGGTCCGTGGGAAGGTAGTCGGGCTGCGCGATACGGTCGATGGCATCGAAGTAGCTAGGGGTTCGGTCAATAGCGGCTCGGATGAGACCGGACAGATGCGCCACTTACTACTTGGCGGAGTCGTTCAGCTGGTATTCGCGAGACCGCTTGAAGCACTCCTGTACACCGCTGTCGCGCCACAGAGCACCAATGGCGTTGCCGACCTCCGCGGGCAGGTTGTCACCCTCGATCTGAGCGGGCTGCATGAAAACGGTCTGGACGTGGTACTCGTTGCGAGCGTCTTCCAGGGGCAGCTCCAGCGACTCCATAGCCTCCAAGATGACGCGCATAGACTGGACGGTGTTGCTGTAGATGATTTCCTTGAAGGATTCGCGCTCATCGCGGGAGTAGCTGCCCTCGTGGATCAGCTTCATCTGCTTGAGGATGGTCGATTTTCCGGACTCTCCAGCACCTGTGAAGACATCATTAACCGCGCGTCCCAACGAAGGCCATGCGAAGAGGGCACGGGGATAGAAGGCGCATACCCAACAGCAGCATCTTGATCTCGTTCCTCTGCATCATCTTGTCCCGCTTGAGCTGGTTCTCGATCTCCTCGTTGCGGGCCTTGCCCTCCTTGTCTTCGGTACTCATGCCACAACCCATTTTGACGGTGATTAATGAACGTGGGAGTGATTGGCGAAAAGTTTAATAGGTGGCGGGGGGGTGGTGGTAGTAGTGGTGGTGGGTGGTAGTGAGCGTCAAGAGTAGCGAGCCTGTCCGCGAGGAAGGATGTCAGCCATGGAATTCTCCGCGTACTGTAAGATTGAAATCCAGCAAAGCCCCTGCCCGCATTGAACGTGGTTGAATACGGGACGAGCCACAATCAGCATCCCAAGGGAAACCAACTGGAACCCAATCAAGGATAAGCAAGAAGGCAGCAGCAGCAGCAGGCTTCCCAGGGTCAGAGATCGTGCTGACGCAAGGAGGTGCAGCTGATGCGTCAATCGGAAGGCTTGGGAGCACCGTCCACCATGAGGATTCCGGGGCAGAGGATGTGGGAACTGGGAGGACCAGAGGGCGAAAGAGCCACTCACCTTGCTCGAGAACTTGATATATCAGACTCCGACGGGGGAGGAGAAGGAGAAGAATGGATTAAACCGGGGATGGTATTATTACTAAAGGCCAAGCGGACGCAAAGGAACGGGCGGCAGGGGAAAAATCAAATATAAGCGCGGAGCCTTTGGGACTAGGCGGAAAGGAGGCGAAAGGAAGGTGGAACAGGAATACACCAATCGCGCGGTGGTTGAACAAGGTTAATCCAGCAAGATGGCCGGTAGGAAAGAAGAGCGAAAGGAGGAGGGGAAAAAAAAAGAAAAGAAACGAAAAGACCAAGTCGACCCAGGGATTATGATAGTAGATGCTCGTCTATCCCGATCCGTGAGGGTTGGGGTTTGGGGGGTGGGAGGAGGGGGATGGATGAGACACGATCGAAAGGGAAAGGAAAGAAAGAGAGAGAGAGAGAGAAAGCGAGCGAGGCTGAAGGTCGGAGGGAAAGGATTAAGCTCAACAGGTGTAAGGGGGGGAGATTCAGTCGGGCAAAGGAAAAGAGGGGCCAAGAGAGGGAAGGATTGGAAGGTGAGGTCGGTTCTGAGGCAGTCAAAAGCAGAAGCAACTAGCCAGACGACCGGGAAAAGGAGGGGGGGGAGAATTGCAGCAGGCTGATACGGTAGAGGATCCCGGAGTCGGTACCTGCTGCTGCTACTGGACGTAGGCCTGAGGAAAGGTAACTCTCTTTTTTCTTTTAATTTTTTAATTTTTAATTTCTTTTTTTTCTTTTTTTTTTTTTTTTACCAGGTCTCCAATTTCCCATTCCCTCTTTTTTCTGGAACGATAAGTTGACCCGGGTCCAACCTATGACAAACGATGACTGGACCACAGCAATAGGGGGCAGTGGAGCCGTCTCGTCTGGTAAAAGGCGATGGCGACCCCCGGCACGGCTGCTGATTGGTGGTGGGGGTAAGGGGTGGCAGTGGAGGGAAAGCCAGCACGATCCAATGGAAAAGCACCAATAGCTCTCTCCTTTTCGACGGGCGGCTGGGTCTAAGTTTGTTGCATCCCAGAGGCACTGGAAGTGTAAGTGCCTACGGAGTACTGTGTACTGTGTAGATACGGAGCAATTGCCTTCATCTCGTCCTCCTCCCGGTGGTCAGATCGTGGTATGAGATGCTAGAGCCTAGAGGCCCTTATATTCCGAGACCACTATAAGTATCTGGCGATACTTCGGATGGCGCCTCCCCCCCCGGGAAGTCAGCCTTGGCTGGCATGGTGAAATCAGAAATGATACAGGCTAAGACGGTAGCATGGCGCTGATGCTACCACCAGTCTGCCACCGGCGCTGACACCAAACCCATGGCGGTAGATCCAGTCATTGATGAGACCTGGAGAGGTTTAAATTCAATATAGAGTGCAACTAGTTCCCAAGGTGTGGTGGCCGTAGAGATTATTAATGATTCAGGTGCATGAATTAATTTCCGGGTGACGCAGATCTGCTGTATGCACCGGTAAGAGGATGCCATTCGACATCCTTGATCCCTAAGCGCTGACCTCCACTGATGATGACGAAATCCAGATCTTTTCTGCTGCTGCCAGTACTACTTACTACCTAGGTCCCTAGGTCCCAAGTAGACTGCTGCAGCAGTTCGCAGTAGTCGACCGTTTCTGGCCCTGGCCAGGCAGGGCGCGCGGCGTGAAGGAGGCCTGCAGTTTCAAGTTCCCACCACGCGGTGGAGGCCCGGGACGCGCCCAGCGCCCGATCGCCAGGTACGGAGTGTTCCCTGGACACACCACGGCCTGGAGTCTGCCCGGCGTGACGCGGTGGCTCGTTCTCCCGTTCCAGAATGTCTCGGGAGGGGTTTGGGTGTTCCCATGGTATTGGGATGATGCGATGGCCCTGTCGATAACAAGCAGAAGCTACTGCAGCGTCCCATGTGGATTGGGGAAAGGTGGATGGCCTCAAGATTGGGATGGGCATTAGCGACTAGCGTACGGAGGAATATTGTCGTTCCTCGTTCCTGTACCTACCGCCAGGTACCGTACGGTAATCTCCACTTGCAACCTGCCCGTCGATCGCTTCTCCGCAAGAGATGGACGATGATGCTGATGATACTGATGCTGATGCCGATGAGGAGAAACATGCATCAGTGAGGACCCCATCGGGGGCTCTTCATCTGATACACGCCTGAGATTTCGTCCATCCCGATCCAGGGCGTGGTGCACCACTCAGTCTGCGACACTCGCAGGTGACCCGCTGAGGAGGTGGTGAATATTAATATATGAATCTGCGTCCACCGAACCCTACCGGATGGAGGACAGTAACCGACACCCGTGGTTCTGCCAGGGGACTAGTCACTCTGTCGAGACCAACTTCCCCACCGTCTAGTCGTCTTAGTCGCTTTCATTATTATTATTACCGCGCACCGCCGTGACGCTATGCATGATTGTCGTCTCGTCTCCTTTCTGCCGTCCTCTGCCTGCCCGCTTTACCCCTGGCTAGGCTCCTCGTGGCGAGGTGCCAGACATCCCTTCAGTCCAGTGCTCGGGTTGATTGATGCCAGCGAACAGAGTTATAGATATACATCGGGGCATCTCTCCTATTATTATGATCGGGAGTCCCGGCCGCTGTCGACCGATAACCTAAAAAGGCAGCTCGGGATTTCACTTATCGCATCGGCGCTTGGAGCATGGCCAGACTATTGATTGACCTGGTTTCCACTGAACCTGGCTGGGTGACCTTAGCGTTGGCACCTTATTATTGTAGACGCTTTGCTGAGGGGCGGGTGGATGGGACCATGAAGATGATGACCGACAGCACTGCAGAAGAGCAGCCAGCATTGGCGGATTGCTGCATGCAGGATACAACACTCGGAACTGGGTTTACGGGCTTAAATAATCGCCAGCCCGTCGCATTCGTGATGAGTGGCTGCCCGTGCGGCCGGGCATCCCGAAGGAAGGGTTGAGGAAGACAGGAAACACTCTGTCCAACAAACCCCAAGGTGTCTGTCCATGCATGTATGAAGAATGAACAAGCCCGTGGCCATGGATCTCCAGCCCAGCCTCCTGCGCAATTCCGCCCACGATCCCTGGCAGGCTGGGTGGCCAATCCGATCGCTGCTCCACCGAACCATATCCATCCAGGGCTCCGATCCGCGATCCCAGGGCCAGCCCGACTTGCCTACGAGACATCCACTTCGCATCGGCTTCTTTTCAGCCTCGCCGGCCATTGCGATCCCTCTTCCGCTTAGAACTGCGCATTATAGACTGCATCCTTACGACCTATTCTTATTAGACCATTGCTGTCATTATTATCGTTATACCCGCCCTCAATTGATCCCCCTGTCCTCAAAATGCACGAGCATGAAATGTCCTACATGGGCCCTGGGGGTGGGATACATACCCTATCCTATCTTCACCACAACCCCCCAATGAACTAACACCACCCTTCTCCAAGCCTTCAACCACGACCAAAGCTCGGACGCAGAAGCCGAATACGACCGTCTCCGTGACCTCGCCCGTCAAGAAGCCAAGCAGCGCAACTCCTGTTTCCAACGGGTATTTCACCACCATCACCCTGAAAACCAACGCCGAACCCTCCTCCAGAAAAGCTAACCAACTCCCCAATGACCAGTCCCAAGAAGCCTACTCCAGCGGCGATGGCGCCAAGGCCAAGGAACTCTCCGAACAAGGCAAAGCCCACGGCCACAAGATGGACGACTACAACAAGCAAGCATCGGACTTCATCTTCCGCGAGAACAATGCCAGCGGGCGCGTTGCAGCCGACACCATCGATCTGCACGGACAATTCGTCGAAGAGGCAGAGGAGATTTTCGAGGAGAGGGTCAAATATGCGAAATCGCATGGGCAGAACCATCTTCATGTGTAAGTTTCCTGCCCCCTTTTCCTCCCTCCCGTCCCCGTCGAATAATTAATCGCACTACTACGTCCACCACACCCCCCACCAGAACAAGACTAATCACATACCCCAATACCCAATAAATAGAATCGTCGGCAAAGGTAACCACTCCGTCAACCACATCCAAAAAATCAAGCCCCGAGTGGAACAAGTCTGCCAGGAACTCGGCCTCCAGTACGCGACCGAGGAAAACGCAGGCCGTATTTATGTGAACCTTACTGGTGGGCCCGCCGATTTGGCGACCGCCCCGGTGCCCTCGCATCCTCACTACCAGCAGGAGCAGCAGCATCAGCAACACCCGTCGGGCAGCTATGCTCATCCCCAGCAGGCGCAGGCGCAGCAGGGTACCTATGCCCACCCCAACCAGCAGCAGCAACAGCCTAGCTATGCCCATCCCCATCCGGAGCAGGAGCAGAGCACTTATGCTCACCCTCACCCCCATGCTCACCCGCCGCCGCAGCACGTCCAGCACCAGCACCAGCACCAGCAGCAAGCGCAGCAATATCCCAGTCAGCAGGCACAGCCAGAACAGCAACAGTATCCCCAACAGCAGCAGGCGCAGCAACAATATCCCCAACAGCAGCAGGCGCAGCAACATCCCCAGCAGCAGCAGCAGCAACAGGGCGCGAACCAGGATGAGATCGAGCAGGTGGTTAATGCGGTTCTGCCCAAGGTGCTGCGTAAGCTGGAGAAGGCTTGCTGTGTGGTGATGTAATTGGAGATGGGGTATAATTATAATGGGGCTTGGGAATGGTGGGTCAGCTGGTACCTGGATATAATACGATTGGATTGGTATAGACTAGAGGGCAGGGACTGTGATTGATCGCATTGGCATTTTCGCATTGGCGGATGGATTACATATACCCCGGGTTCAGTTGTGTTGGATTCAGTTCTGGACGATGTCGAATCGTCTCGTATAATTTTTTCGCGGGCGGGAATTTGTTACAGGCTGGAAAAAAGAAAGGAGAAGGAAAGGTTCGTATTGAAATCGCCACGGGTGCGTTGTCTCAGTCCAAGGCATCCAATAGACCAAAATGTATCATGTTCAGCTTTCTTCATAAATACGAGAACTATCCAATCAACCAACCAACCAGGGATGGTTGGGGAAATCCCCCGAGTGAGCATTGGCTCTTCATCGATTAGGACTATTGACTGCTCTCTCTCAGTGTTGACTCGGTGATCTTGTTGAGAATCGCCCGGACCATTGCGCCGTCATCGGGTGCGTCCGGTTGTTCACCGTCGATGTCTCGGATCAGCGTCAGTGCTTTCTCTCGCAATTCCCGGACTACGTCCCGCGTGTGCGCAAAACTGCCAGTGCTCTCCATGTAACTCACTGCGTACAGCTTGACCTCTTCATCCTTCGTCTTCTGCTTGAGGATGCTGATGAGCTGGTGGTTTCCCGGATTGGAGCGGATACTGTGGATAATGGGGAACGAGAACTTCCCCTCCGTGAGGTCTTCGCAGAGACCTTTGTTCTTCGTGTACGTGGTGTTGGACAGGTTGAGGTAATCATCACAGATCTGGAAGATCAGTCCCATGACGTTGACGAGGCTCACACAATCCTTTCCGGAGCTGCTTTCGGCTTGCATCAACTTCACGGCAAGTCGGAACAGACCCCCGGTTTTATTCCCAACCATCTCCAGATACTCCTCCTCGCTAGGACACGTCAGTGTGTCCCGCCAGAAGAGATCCATTCCTTGACCGCGGTGTAGATTCAACAGCTCTGTAACATATATGTCGATGGCGGTCGGGTTGTTCAGCTTCTGCACCTCCTGCAGAGCAAGGAAATACACGTAATTCGCAGAGTTGATGGTCTGCGCGGTGCCGTATATATTATGGGCGACTGGGATTCCGCGTCGCAAGATGGAATTATCCTCGACATCATCGATCCTAGGTCGGGCCCACGGGTTAGGTAGGTGTCCGGACCAATTCAGGGCCTGGCAGAGAAGCTTACAGTAAGGAAGCTGTGTGGAGCATAGCCACCACCTTGGTGATAATCTCCAGGCTCTCTGGAGGTACCTTCAACCACACATCAAAAGCATTGATGAGCTGTCGCCGTATGTCCTTGCCGGGGTGTTGGAGCATGTAATCATACGGCCCCAGCACGATCCGCTCATTATCCGGAGACCACTGGCCATCTTTGTATTTGGTCCCATCGACGCTGGAGCGATTACGGTTGTGTGTGCGGGAGTGATTGGTGTTTGTCACGAGCCCATCCTCGCTCGGGCCTACCTGATCCATGGCCGGGGTCACCGTGAGGGTTGGCTTCCCCGGAAGAGCTGCGCCCGCACTGGCAACGGGACTGTCTGGGAGGGAATTCCAACTAGGCTGCTGAGGATTCTCAGCGGGTAGATTGAAGAAAGGTTCTGGAGACATGGCTTGAGCGTTAATGGTTTCCGTGTCCTGCATGTGATCGCTGGGGATCGTCGCGAGCGGAGAGGGGGGCTCCTCGGAGGGCAGACGATGCTCTGACGGCCAGCCCAGCACGGAAGGGGGAAGAGGTGATCAAGCCCATCTTACAAGAGTCAATAACGAGGGCGCACTCGCTTTAAGTAGGAGCTGCGCCCCGGGAACGAAGGAGAGGAGAAGAGGTTGATTGCTGGCTGCATAAGGCACCCTGGCACGGTCGCTGCGGGGGAAAAGGAAAGCAGAGGGAAGGGGAAAGGAACGTGACGTCTTGCGAGTTCTGGCCGCCGGGCGGTATCACATGCGGGTCGCACCCGCCCCGGTCACCTGACCTGGGACTTTGGAGAAACTCCCCAACTCAACTCCGACCGGGTGTCGGTGACACCATGTGCATTATTCCGTGTGATGGAGTACTCATGCGGCGCATGCAAGGGGGGGCAATGCACACCACACGTTGCACCAGCCTCGAGCAGCAGCAATGTCAGGAACGGTCGGCGGGTCAGTTCTACTCCGCCTGTACACAGTAAACATCTCTTGTTGACTGACAAAGTGACGGACTGAAGAGCTCAGTTTCCAACCCAAAACCCAACCCCAGCCCCCCCCCCCAAAGTGACGGCCCGACCAGCCACGCCTTTATGTTGGCCAGAGCGGGAATCCGATGGCGTAGCTGAACCGGGCCCCCCCTTGACATCATTAGCTGAACGCTATCAAGGAGATCCTGTTCTTCATGGCGTCGCTGTCGCCCGCTTATTGGAACACGATCGCTGGTCGCCGGGACAACCATCGGGTGTTTTTGTCGGATGTGGGGGAAATCCAGTCCACTAAGGCTGGCCGTGGCCGAGTCTAAATCGGCGCGATCAGCTTCAGACGATGCCAACAACTATTTCCTCGCTAGTTGATCGAGTCCACCGACTATCGCTCACCAATCGCCATCGCCATTAATTGAGGCCCCCATCTTCCAAGCGCCTGGGCTCAGCCGTCTTCGATTATTTTTCTGGTGCCCTCTAAGTTAAGGTACATATAGATAGCGCCGTATCTCTTGGCCCAGGGTCCTCGCCACTGACAGATCACGGCCGTCTTTTCTTTTTCACCCGATTTCCGTCCCTGCCATTTTTTACCCCATTGTGCTACGGATCACCTCTTGTCTGTATTACTCATGGAGGCATTGTTGGCACACTCGTTCGATTACCTTTCCTCTTACGAACCAAGCAAAGTTCGCAAAGGGCTGCGCCAGGTCGAAGGTCTCCTCGCACAGATTTGTTTATCCAAGTCGAAACGCCCGGCGTCTGACAAACGGAGGTCGCTGCTATCGTTTGGGGCTCCGCAACCGGTTCCCAAAACCTTGTCCGAGCTTCGCGATGACCCGGCCTTCAGGGAATTTTTCAAATTACAAGAGGGATTTCAATGGAATGGTAGGTGTCGCCGTCCTTTCTTCGAGATGCTGTACTCGCTACGAGTTCCCAATACTAATGCGCTGCAACCAGTCGCAATGCGCTTGGTGACGTGTCTGGAGCACCTACTAGGGCGGGGGAGCAATGGCACCAATGATCTTCTCATCGTCTCCACCCTCGACCTGATACAAGGCGTGCTTCTCCTCCACCCTCCGTCGCGGACCTTGTTTGCGCGCGAAATCTACATGAATCTACTCCTGGACCTCCTCGACCCAATTAACTGTCCCGCCATCCAGTCCGCGACCCTTCTCACTCTCGTCACGGCTCTTCTGGATCACCCCGCCAACACGCGCACGTTCGAGGAACTCGACGGACTACTGACGGTGACCTCGCTTTTCAAGCAGCGCGCAACCTCGCGCGAAGTCAAACTCAAGCTCGTCGAGTTTCTGTACTTCTACTTGATGCCGGAAACCCCGATGATCCCCACGAGCGCGGTCAGTGCGCCTAATACGGCAGTTCTCGGACACCAGCGCAGTCCAAGCAAATTGGCCGCTGTACAGGCATCCAGGAGCGTTAATGTCCCCGGAGCTCACGGCGGCGGCAAGGCACATCGGGATACACGTACGACCGATGAGAAACAGGCGTTGCTGGGGCGGTACCTGAACAACGTGGAGGATTTGGTGGAGGATTTGAAAGAAACGGCACCCTTTGGAGCGACAGTGTATTAGCGGTGTTACGAGCGTCAATGGGTTCTGAATCTCTGTTTATGTTGAGCGTGCATGGATTATGGTATCATGGGTTTGTCTTTGCTTTACTATTTGCTTTACTGGGTTTCCTTGATATCCTCAAGTTTCTTTCCTTTTGTTCTTTCCCGTCTGGTACGGTCTATGCATCCGGAACACGTCTCTCCTGTTTGTCTCATCTCTGTCCACATTCTCTCCATTTGACTCTCGCATCCATTTGATGCCTCATGTGTCACGTTGCGACTATCGCTAGTTAATCTCACGCAACCCTGAACGATGCTATGATCAACATTCTGTGCAAGCCGTACCCCGTAAGCAACTTTAAACCACATCACTATAGAAACCAAACTCTCTGTACATTCTTTAAATCTATCTAGGAGTAATTCTACCTAGAACTACATTTATCTAGTGGTACATAGTATACACAACCACCCCTATGGATCTACCCCTCCAAAGAGGAGCCAACCTTACTCAACAACCACCCCCCATTCTGCAACTCCTGGAACACCCCCTCGGGATCATACTTCCTGGCCACCTCCTTCAACCTCCGCACATTCTCCTCCCCATAACTCGCCAACGGATCCTGGTCCCGCGCCGCATAGTTCGAGTACTTGTAGGGAAGATACACACCTGTCCGCTTCGCCGCTTCTTCCGCCGCATCGACGATCTTGCGCACCGCTTCGCGCACTCGCACTTCATCGTGGATGTGATTCCAGTCTGCGCGGGTGAGGAACCCTGCACATGTTTTTAATTAATATTGGCTATTTGGGAGAAGGGAAGGAGAGGGAATCATACATTGCTGTCCGACGGGCTCCAAACCCAACGGACTTCCACCATTCTTCAATGTTTGCTGCATCGCTAGCGAAGACATCGGTTGGATGACGGTTGTGAGGGCGATTCCTTCCACATCCTTGAGGGCTTCGGCCTGCTCGGCGTGGGCGCGCTCAATGGCCTCGTAGACTTCGATGCTGGGACGGCTGGACATGGTGCGGAATTCGTGGCTGAAGATTGAGTTAGCATCAACTTGAATTTTACTTATTGATTTGGACGGGATGGAGGGGACATACACGGAGGGCTCAGCCTCGTTGACAGATGCGACGGCCTGCACTAGATCATAGACGGTGCGGATGCCCGGGGGCACGAAGCTAGTGAGGTAAGGGATGTCGTAGAAGGATTGGAAAATAGGGGGATTTTCGATGGGTTCGCAGTAGAAGTAGACGACGAGGATGATCTCGTTGGTGGCGTTGTAGATCAGGGAGGCCTTGTTATCGGTTTCGATGGCGTCATGGTATTGCATGAGAGCGGCGCGCAGTTGGGCGGCGGCGCTGAGGGGGTAGATGCGGACGTCGGTCCAGATTTGGTTGGGGATGGTGTTCATTTCGATTTTGGTGACGATTCCTGGATTGGGGGGTTAGATAGGGGGGGATGCTATGGGGTAGAATGGATATAGATCGCACCAAAGTTGGAACCGCCGCCCTTGAGGGCCCAGAAGAGATCAGGGTTTTCGTGGGCATTGGCGTTGATGATTTGGGAATTGGCGAGGACGACCTGGAGCTGTTAGCATTGTTGAAATTGAAGTTGAAGTTGAAATTGAAATGGAAGCCGACCTCGTAGTTGGCAATGGCCATGGCGCCGACGCCATACTGGCTGTTCTGGAAGGAGATGCCGCCGCCCAATAATAAACCGGGGACGCCCACCGACGGGACTCTTCCGCCTGCCACGGCCACCCCGTGGCCCTCCAGCTGCCAGTACACCTCCAGCCATCGCAATCCGACCCCAATGTCGGCCGTCGATTTGTCCTCGGACAGCCGCACCTGGTCGAACGCGCCGAGCGAGATGACCACCCCGTCCTGGTTGCTGGTGAAGCCCGGAATCTGCAAATGGCCCCCACCCCGGATGGAGAATTGGACGTGGAAAAACCGGCACAGCGCCAGGGCGACCGCGATTTGTTGGGCATTCGCGGGGCGCACAATCACGCGAGGCTGAAGCCAGCAATTGGCGGACCTGATGGAACCATGGCGGTGGTTGGTGAATGCATAACAGGCAATACATACGGAGTACTAGGTAGACGTACCAGGGCACTTGACGCTGCGGCTCATAGCCATTGGACCCATGCACTACGGCATCGGGGCCGAAGACCAGGGGGAAAGCTGCAGACACATAAGACGCCCGTTCCTGGCTTTGTTCGGCTGCGGTCAATCCGTCAAATCGCGACAGAAGCGTCTCAATCTGCACCACCTTCTCTTGCTCCAGATGGGAGGCGTGGTTGACGATCGCAGCGACTATTGCAGCCATGGTGCTCTATGCAGGGGCTATTGATTCAGGAACACTCCAAAAATTGAAGCAGGAAAAAGAAATGAGAAGCAAACATGACGGCGAAGAGGGTTCTGGCACCCTCATTCTAGTGATGGGGGCAGTGGATATCCGCTCGGGACGGACAGGACGCTATGTGCGCCGGCGTCTGGACCGATGCCTGCTAGGATTCGCATCCACGTCAATATATGGCAGCCGTCGATATTAGCGTCTGAAACATGTGGGAGCCGCGATTTATCCGGGTCTAGAGAGGGTTGGCACAATTTGCGTGCATCGCCCTCCGATCCACTACGCGCCGGGCGACGAGCCTAGATATTATGGCTCCCCCCGGATGTCTTCTTTCTTTCCGGTGCATCCTGGGACCACTCTTGCTGGGAGTGTGAGAGACAGCCAGGATGGGCGGGTCAATTGCACAACGGGACGATGGCAGCACATCGTCTATGACCATCGCAGTGCGGATCATTGTGTTGGTGCTGGCGATTCCGACAACCTTGGTGTGTGTGCTTCGAGTACGTTTCCCATTAACCCCGAGGTGACATCTAGCTGAGCGGTAATAGCTGTATCTGCGCAAGTTTGTCGTGAGGCAATTTGGCCTGGATGACTGGTTGGTCTTGGGTGGTCTCGTGAGTGATACTGCTGGGAAATTGCCTGTGCCAAGTGGCTGATTGAGAAGATTGGGGTGGATCTGTTCTCCGCGCTGGCGTACATCATCACATACTATGGTTTAGGCCGGCCTCTGAAATATGTCCCTACTGACCATCTGGCTGTGTTTCTCACGGTTCGTACATCGAGACCCAGGGCTCTAGCCGAGGCTGATTTTTGCAGCTCGAATATGCCTCGCAATGCGCCTACCTCGTCATCGCCGCAACCGTGAAAGCCAGCCTACTGGTCTTCATCATGCGGCTGTTTCCGACTAACTCCGTCCAAGTCGCGGGGAAAACGCTTCTCGGTATCATCGCCGCCTTCACCCTCTCGGGGACCCTCGCGCTGGTCTTCCAGTGTCGCCCCGTCATGGCAGCCTACGATAAGACCATCGGCAATGCCAGCTGCTATCCGACGGAGACCTCGTATGGAATTCTCCTGATGCAGGGGGTCATTATGTTTGTGCTAGATGTGTCGATTCTGGCGCTTCCCATACGGCCTATCTGGCAGCTACAGATGCCAGTACGAAAGCGGCTACTTGTGCTAGGACTGCTCTGCATTGGTAAGACAAAAAGGCATCTATTTGATCGGGAACTGATGATCTTCCAGGCTTTACGGCATGTGTTGCCGCTCTCGTGCGATTCTCGACACTGAAATTCGCCAATGACACGACAAACTTTACCTGTAAGTCTCCTCTCGACCACCGTGAATATAAGCTAATCGCTCAGACTCGGCTTCCACATCTCTTATCTGGATGGAGATTGAATTCAACCTGGGCCTGATGTCAGGATCTCTTCCATCCTTGCGGAAACTGTTCCTCTTTGATTCCCCGGTGTCGAAGAGCTACTCAACAGAAGGGCTATCAAGCCATCAATCGAACTTTGAGCTAAGCCGGAATAGTTGGACAATAGGTGGGATTACAAAGAAGACGGAGATTAAGAGAGTATATGACTACGATGCGAGCGAGAGCCAGGAGCATATTGCTCCGATTTACGGGCAGGGCGAATTGACCACTACTACCAAAGCCTATGCGGATAGCGAGACGAACTCGACCAACAATGTCTAAGGCATTGTGTAGTAGTGATAATGTTGCGAGCACTCTCGGCCTTTGTCAACATAGATTTACCTAATAGCGGAGCGAACCAGCTTTTTGATTGCATCTACGGGCGCATATGGTATTGGTTGAATGGCACAACAAAGTCGGGGCGAGACGCCTCAGGGCTGTCTGCCCCAAGTCTAGCCCCCAACATGGGCCCAGAGGAAAGTAGACAAGAGCCCAATCAACGAGTTGTCTTAGAATCGTACTATACCTATCGCACCTCTAATCACCTAGCCAATGATAGAGCGATAAACGAAACCTAGTACTAGTTGTAGCAATGTATGACTCACAGCAAGTACCATGCATGCAACAATATACTCCGTTCGTCCGTACGAGGGCGACCCGATAAGCTTTCAATACTATTAGATTAATATAATATTGGCAACGATCCCCTCGTATCTATACCCGTGCTTACAGATCACCTTCCATCTCCTAAGTACTACTGTACTTATGCTCTCGCTCTGACTCTAAATCGATTCAATATAAGCAGAATAACATCGTCTTTATTGTACCTACTAATCTACATACAACCGCCTTCCCCCGCCCCTCCTTCTTTAAACCCAACCATCTCATCATTTACGACCCCTCGCCATGACCCAAGATACTACCGGCCGCGTCCAGTACCTGGAAACCATAGACGCATACAACAAATGGGCCAAAGTACCAACACCCCATCCCACCCCATCCCATAACGTCCACCTAACTCAAATGAAAAACCAGGTCTACGACAAAGACAACAACTTCCTCCAAGCCCTCGACACCCTCGAAATGCAGACCTTACTCCCCCACTTCCTCCACCTACTTCCCCTTCCCACATCATCTGTTCCCAATCCTCCCAAAACAATCGACCTCGGCTGCGGCACAGCCCGAAACACCCTCCTCCTTTCCCAACTAGCATCCCCAGGGACAGAGATAATAGGGTTGGATGCGTCGTCGGGGATGTTGGACGTTGCGCGGGAAGCGATTAAGGGGATTCCGCGGGTGTCGTTGGGGGTGTTTGATCTGCTTCAGGAGCCGATGAGCGTGCCCGTTGAGAGTGTTGGGGCGGCGGGGGTGATTTCGACGTTGGTGATGGAGCATGTGCCGCTGAGGAGGTTTTTTGAGGCCGCCTGGGGGATGTTGAGGCCAGGGGGGTGTTTGTTGGTTACGAATATGCATGAGGATATGGGGAAGATCAGCCAGGCGGGGTTTGTGGATGTGGAGACTGGGGTGAAGATTCGGCCGGTGAGTTATAGGCATAGCATTGGGGAGGTGGTGAAGGTTGCGGAGGAGGTTGGGCTGAGGGTTGAGGGGGAAGTGAGGGAGAGGATGGTGGATGAAGGGCTGGCTGGGGTGTTGGGGTCTAGGGCGAAGAAGTGGATTGGGGTGGTGGTGTGGTTTGGGATTTGTTTTAGAAAGGAGGCCGAGTGATGACTGTCATTGAGGAAAGGGATTGCTTGTGGAAGCCTGTTCCGATTCTAGATGTGGTGGATTGACACATGTTGTTATTGTACAGGAGTTGGATGGGTTCTTGTGATTCCACCCGTCTAGAAGAATTTTAGTAGTCTTTCGCGATGTTGTACAAGGTTCTCGTGTTGTCGCAGCAGTTGTCCCAGTCTGTTTCGTTGCCAGCCGAGCTCTTCGTCCAAGATCAGGTGTGTGTATGCAAAGACGCTGGCGTCGAAGAGACCCGGATTGGGGCGGTCGAAGAAGTGGAGGTTGTCACCAAGGAGAGTAGATAGTGCCTCGAAGGCGTCGCTCGCTTCGGCCTCCAGAGCACCCACGTCGATATAGGACGATGTTTTCAGGATCTCTGTTCGGGCAGCTTGCTGGAGTTGCACTGCAAGGGCGGTCCGTACGGCGGAATTCTTACTCGACGGATCCACATATAATGGTTTCGCAACGGCTGCGAACTCTTCCGGGTCTAGGTAGAGGGTATACAGCTACCAGTCCGTCAGTATAGGCAGGTCTATCGCAAGTCCAATTCGTGACGCACCCAAGCATTTCTTATCCGGTGATCCAGCAACGATGCATACACCTCGAAGCGCAGATCCAACTGCTGCTCCTCTTCACAGTGAACTTGCTCAATGGCCCACTTCTGGAGTTTGCTGGAAGGAATTGGGGTATTGTTGTTGACGGGGTGGGCGGGGATGAGGAAAGGAAGGGCGCCAGACGGAGACGCATGGTTGTTGGAGGGAATCACGTCGAAGTCGATCCCAACAAACCGCAAGTATGCCTGGGACACGCAGGGCACTCCAGATTAGCGACAAGATAATTGACAGGATGCTGGACTACCTACCTGCCACTTGAGACACTGAGGGTTAAACGACGGTCTGCCACGCCTGGCACCTGCGGCATCGGTAAAGACGTACAGCCGATTACCCCGTTTGTCCGACCATGCGCTGTGCGGAAGATCATTGGAGGGATAGGTGACGAGAGGGAAGCGGTCGAAGATGCGCTTGACCGGCGCAGGGACGGAGAAGAAGTCTCGAGCGCGCGACGCTGTGCTCACATTGTCCGGGGTCTGGCCGGGGGTATCACGGCGTTCGGGGGTCATTGGAGGAGCGTGGGGAGAGAAGGATCGCGGTTGAAAAGAGCGGAAGAGTTGGAGGCCAGCTTCGGGGACTCAAGAAATTGGCGGCAGAGCCGGCTATACAAGCGAGGTAGACGTAGGTACAATGGACAAAGAAGCGAGGCAGTGGTTCAGATTCAATCTCGCATAGTCCAGCTCAAAAGCCTCGCCTGGCTTGTTATTCGTCGGTCGATAATCTCCGGTGCCAAGCCCGCCGTGTTTGAGAGCCTCAGGTAGTAAGGCACCAAGGCACCCATGCCAGTGCTGCCTGAGGTCAAATGTTTTTTTCCTTATCGGCTTATCGGTTCTCGAAGATTTGCTCCGCCGTTCGGACTTCGGCCTCCACGATCCTCATCTCCCCACTGCATTCGCTTGACCTCCTTTCAGTCTCCCGCGGGGTTGCCTTTCCTTCCTGCAGCATTACGAACAGCAGTCCCCCGGCAATTCCACTCTCTTCTCCCCTCCGCCTCCCCTCCGCCTCCAGGTTGCAACCCGTGGTTTTGCGCTCTGTCAATTCCGTCACTGTTCCGACCGTCCCACTCCCTTTGTTGTTTACCCTTAGCGGATCCTCGTCCACCATCGCTTGTTTAGTGAAGAAAGGAAGGTTCTCGTGGTGGAATTAATCTTCAGTTTCTCTGGCCAAACCCCCAAGGTTCTTGCGATCGCCCGAAATCCTAGCAATACCCGCCTGCGGCCGTGGTACGATCAGACCTCCGGGTGGGGTAAGGCTATTGCGCACTTATCTTACCTGAAAGCCCAGGCCGTCCATCTGGTTCAGTGTTCGATAGTCTCGGCTAATGCTACTTTGAGCTTGCTATCATGCCTCTTGACGAAGACGGCGCCAAATGGTCATGGTATGGATCTCCGCAAGTCCAGAGGCACTCTTGCTAACTGGGTGTCCGATCAGCGAACCATGCATCCGTGGCCATCGGTCCTCAAAATGTCAGCATTTCGACAGGATGATGATGAAGGTCCCGAAGGCTGGACGGCCGCTAGCTAAATGCCCCCATCCAAAAGGAACATGCAGCTGCCAGAAGCTGTATGCGTTCATGATTCGCATCCCCAAAGGTTGGTAGTTGCGACATCCCCATCTGTTCTTTTGTGTTGCAATCGCGCAATGGGTGACTGACATTGACCATCTCGTTCAGGTTCCACTTGCTTGTGTAGACCAGTATACCAAGTGCCCGCCGATGCCGCGGAATCAGCCTCACCTACACCAATCCTCGCTGCTCCGATGCTGTCGGCTGCTCCCAATAAGGTCCAGAAACCCGTCAAACGACAGATCAAGACAGCCCCAGAGAATCTCACCAAAGCCCTGAGCTCTATACCAGAGTTTAGAAAACAGCATCTGGAGAATGGAATGCCAAACCAACCCCTCCCTTATGTGGCCCAGAAGGAGCGTTTGAGCGACCCATACCACACTCTCAATCAAGATTCGAACTCTTCGCACAAGACATCTGACCAAGCCAGCGAGGGTAAGATATCGCAGGGTAGCAGCTGCTGCTCTCGCAAACCTCAGCCACCCGCGCCGATTCCAGTCCCTCAAGTCCAACGTTCTTGTTGCGGGAAGCCCAAATCGGCGGCAAATGTTGAGAATGTTGAGAATGGAGGCCCCGTATTCAGCAGCTCCAATTACTTCAATTCGTCGGTCTTTGACAATGGGGGCGCAAATTATACGAATCCTGTTCCTCAGGTATCGACATGGCAAGATTTCCAGGCAGCGAAGCAAAGCCAGTACATGCTACCTTTCTCACTACCCGTGTCTGAGTCCGGATTTCTTTCTATGCCCGACCCTGTTACGCATATCACTCCTAAACCATTGGCCTTTTCACACCAACAGCCTTTCGAAAATTACGGGTTCTTTCAAGATTCGACTACGCAGCCGCTCTCGGAATCTGCGCAGAATGCCGTTTCGGGTCCAGCAAATACTCAAAGCGAAGCCGAAGCCGCCCATGACTGCAGCTGTGGCGACGGCTGTCAGTGCCTGGGCTGTGCATCTCACCCTTTTAACAACACTACTAGGCAGCATGTTCAAGAGATGGGCCTCCTGGTGTCTTTGAATGACGACGAGCAGAATCTCGACAGGTTAAACACACATACAAGCCCCCCCTTGCAGGGTCAGCTCTCAGACTTCACTTCATTACAATATCCATACTCGAACTTTGGACATCCAATTGGTGATAGCGCTCAGCCTATTGCAATGCATTCCTATGCCCAACAGAGCACAAACTCTGGCCACGTGAACAGCGGCTATTCCTCCCCGCCAGCGGAATATCTTGGGGAGCAACTGATGGAGCCGTCGGAGTATTATACTCTTGAATATCCCGTGGGACTGCCCAGTGCCTGCACGGATACAACTGGAAGTTGCCAGTGCGGGAACGACTGTATCTGCGTTGGTTGTCTCACCCACAGCGGGCACAATGGCATTGCTCTTGAGCCTACCATGGCCGAGAACAACTGGGGTCACATGAATGTCCCGACTTTCTCTATGGACGCTGCTGGTACCAACACGTCTCAGATGCCTGTGTTCAATCACTTCATGGCTCATCCGAACTCCATGCTATAAAACTTGCTTCTTGCACAATCCTTCCCGCGACCCTTCTTTTTTCCTGTCTTCATTGGCATCGAATGCGCACTCGGATGACTGACGATTATTCATGATACCCCTCTCACATAGATGCTGGATGATAGAGTACATATAGCCTTCTCGTCCTGTCTACAGTTGTATAGATATATTTTCTTAGCTGCATTTGCCTGGGGACTTGAAGTGCATCACGGACCAATTTCCACCCTAAGCTACGCGAGCTCCTTCGCTTCTCCTGTGCCCGCTTGTTCTAGTATGTTTAATAGGCATAACATCTATAGCAATCCTCGTAGGAGGGAATACATCCTCATGCAACTTGCCTCGGGTTTAAGGGAGCAAGTAAAAAGACCAGGCATCAGACGGCATGGTCGCGTGATCGTCGAGGCTGTCTTGGATCCTCGCGGATAGCTACTATGCAAGCAACATTACAGATTCCCGACCAGGTAGAAAAAAATAGCACGACGATGGATTGAATGCTAAAGTAGGAAAGTCTAGAAGACCCTTCTAAACGGTGGGGCAGGTGTCTCGATATAGCTCGTGCCCTTCCCAGCTATACAGGTATCATACAGAATTGGACGCTGGGCTGCTCTACCGACGCAGGGCATCTCTGAGGGGGGAATCACCCCGGCGGAAGGAAGCTGGAGTATATTAGCCACATTCACTTCCCTCGGGTTCAGGATTCATTAGATCAACGTACCATCGGCTTCTTCCCAGGCACGTCCGGCACCGAAGCCGAGACCAACCCAGGCGGGCCAAGCCCTCCGCTTGAAGAGGAGCACGGAGAAGACGACACCGAAGGAGAGACCGAGAGAGGAGCGGATGATCAGGGAGGAGATGGCGCGATCCCACTGTGATAGGAAATTCCGCATTAGCCCGAGCACGACACTTTCCCATGACATATCATGGATGTATATCCCGCAGTGCAACTCGCAGATGGAACTCGAGGGCGGCGATCCGGAAGAGCCTCGAGGGACCAACCACGCGGACGACTCAGCGCCCCGAGGGGACACGCGACACAGGGAATGTGCAGATGGTAGGTACCTTTTCGTTCAGCAGGGCCTCGCTGACCGGCTTGGTGGAGCGAGGGACCGGGGCGACCGGCTGGGATTCGTTGGAGTCGGCCATTGCGAATAGGGCTAAATGTCCGGGGGTCAATTTGGGCGAACGGGGACGGGGCCAATTGGAGCGACAGGGAGTGACTGACCTTCAACAACAGACAGAGGGGAGGTGCAGAGGAAGGGAGAAGAGGACTGGGAGGAGATTCGATGGGAACGATCGGGTGCAACGTTCGAGCTCTGCTCGGGCGGGCTAAAGGCGGTCGGAAAAACTAGGCTGGGCGCTCTCCGCTTTCTGGCGTCAGTCTCAACTTTTTCTTGATCCTCCTGGTCCCCGCAGAACGTTAACACCCCCTCCGGACTATGTTCGCTTCGTGTTGACGCGGTGGCACCGAGGAACTAGGGGATCCGGTACTACAATCTGACTCGTCTCTTCCGAGATGCCTTCTGTCGCGGAGGTGTGTGGTGACCCCCCTCGGTGCATCCAACTATCTATCCAACCTGGTGTTCGGCTAACCTGCTGGGATCTCTATACAGCGCCCGCGTTCGTCGCAAGACGCCCTGCTCCGCCTCGAGAAAGGCACCGCTTCCCCGACCACCCAGCTGGACGAGGCTGCCCAGATCATCGGCTTGGACCTGGCCCTGTGTGCAAGCCACCCCGAGATCAACCGAACCCCTCACGTCCAGAATAATGCCGCCCCGAAGGAAGAATGGGTCCTCCGATGGTTGTTGAAGAAACTGCGGGCGGGCAAGAACTATCGCGTCGACTCGACCTCTTTCCTCCTACTCCGCCAGTTGATCGACCTGATCCCACCAAAGACCCTGGCTACGACCCTGAAGGACCAGAAGTTCCTCGCCATTTTCAACCAGGCCATCGCCGACTTGGAGGAGGATGTATTCGCTGCGTTGAAAACAGGGGCGACCGACCTGCTGCCCTCGGATTCGGATTCGAGCCACACCTTGAGCGACTCCCCTCACCGCAATGGCGACTACGATAAGAAGGGAACGAAGAGGAAGAGGGCCGGCGACGACGAGGCGGACGCGATGGATATCGACGACCAGCCACGGACCCCGATCTCGTGTTTCTTGGCTTTCATTCGCGCGTTGGATTGCCTGTATAGCTTGGTCATGCTGGCGAATCGGACCCTGGGTGTTGATGAAGTTGCAAGCTCTCACCTGAAGCACGCCCTCAAGGGCGAGCCCGAGTCAAACGCTGTCACGCTACAGAAATCGTTTCGACTAGCAGCTGTTATTACGACCCAGTTTTCTCACGCGCGCAAGACTACAGACCTACAGCATCTCCTGTACGTGTTTCCCGCGGTCCTGGAGCTGTGGGAGTTGAGATCTTCTCGTCGGGACGACTCGGATAAAGGACTGAGCAATGTAGGTTTGGGAAGATGCGTGTTTGATAGTCGTGGGGCTAACAGTTGGGCAGGAATGTTTTTCGAAACATTGTTTCCAGAGTGCACTGAGACTTCAAGTCTGTGTCCGCGCTATCCGACTCGACACCGATGAGAGGGCACATGTATTGCATGGAGTGGAGCGCTTGATCGCCCTCCATGTGGTGCTTCCCGCCCGTGGAGGATTCTATGAGCGAGGAGGTGCGGGTATCGACTACTCAGCCAGTGAACCGGATTGGACTCCCGTCAAGCCGATTTCCGATACGCTCAGACCTATCCTTTGCGGAGTAGAATGTCCCGCCGAGACCGCCGAGGATGCCAGTATCCAGAAGAAAATCATGTGGAAGACGGCGGAGCTTCTGCCCGAATTTTTCGATATAGCCGTTCGCTCGGTCCCAAGGGACACTTTTCGGAGACAGACACACGAGGCTCCGTGGTTGGAGACTCTGTTCGTCGCCATCGCGGAGCTGGCGTTTTCAATCGTGAAGTCACAAAACACGACCACTTACCTTCCTGAATTTGTCGGGATCTTGGAGTGCCTCTTCCGCGTGGTTCTCGTCCGCAACGTGCAGTTGTCTCTGCATACATTGCTCACTCACGCTTCCTACACCGGTCTTCTCAAGGATGGCCTGTCGCAGGTTGAGTGGAGCCTTACGGCTCTGCTTGTTGAGCTCGGGGTTGACATTTTCCTCCCAAATTCGGGCTTAAATGACTCGACGAAGTTGGTGAAGGCTCTGCTGGAGAAGATTCTCTTGCATTGGCGCAGCGGCAAGTCTCAGAGTGACGGCAGCTACGAGACCATAAAGAATGGCATTGTGATTCCCTTACTGCGCGGGTTCGTGGCCGCTCGAGACCTACCCACCTTCATGCAGTTCTGGTACGAGCAACTCATCGAGGTCGAAGAGGCGCGGTCACAGGACAAGAGTTTGAAATCTTTCATCGTGTGGGAAGACGACGACGTGTGCAACGCGTATGGCGATATCATGCGAAGCCCCCTCACCCATGCCCATGCCGCTGCACAGCTTCAGGCAGCTACTGTGGAGATTAGAGGGGAGGATGGCAAGATCTCCAACACACCCGGTGCCTATGCGCAGTTTGTGATCCTGGAGGCTGGCTTCAGAAACCGTGATTTGAGCTTCGAGGATAAAAACGAGTCTCTCGGCTTGATCATCGAGACCGCAGCGTCGACGTTGTCGTTGAAACAGACGTTGCATTGGCGATGGCGGTTGTGGCGGCTCGCTCGGAACCTCCTGGAGAACAATGTCCAGTCCACTGACAATGATCTCGGTGCTGCGATTATGAACCTTGTGGACACAAGCGCGGCGACCATTCGACGCCATCACAAGGACCGGCTGCAGAAGCCTTGGGCACCTTTGGAATGTTTCGAGGCATATCAATTCACCCTTGCTGCTGTTAAAGGCTCCCTGAACAACGATCAGTTTAAATCACTTACAAGTCAGATCACAGAGCTGGTTAAGTCTATCTCCAGCAAGGATGCTGTGAAATCAATCGCATCCCCTTGGAATGGGCGCATCGAGACTTTAAATACGCCGGAAACCCTCGCCTTGGCCTACTTTTTGACTCTTGTCAGGAGCCCGGACATTTGGGCTCGGGTTGAGCCCGAAACTAGACGCTCTTTGTTCGGCCATATCCTGTCTTTGGCAACGTCCCAGTACAAGTCATCCCCGTCGGCTCTGGAGACCGTTAGCCCCGAACTTAGATTCCTTCAAGCCTGGGCTAGCGTTGTCTGTCACGAATATCTGCTCAACGCTCCGGCCATCACTTCCGATTTGATTACTGTGCTCGCCAGCCGGGTTAAGGAGGACATCTTGAATCGCAAGCTCTTTGTTGAGAGCCTGCAGAGAATTCCTGCCCCGCTTATCATGCGTCGCCAGAGAGCAGTCCTGCTGGACCTGCTGCAGGAGGTTATCGTGCAGGAAGACAGCACACCCGAAATCACTGTAGGGATGCTATCGTTAATGGCGAAATTGGCTGACATGCCCAAATGTGCGGCGGCCGTGACCAGCAATTGGGAACCGATCTGGACGGTTGCCAAGGCTGTCAGTCTGCAGGGTAACGACGTTGATCTTCAGATTATGAAAGCATTCCGCAATCTGCATCGAGCAGTCATAGCTAAGCTACTCGTTCTGTCTGATGAAGAACGGCACAAGCTGTTTAAGAAGATGTATCGCAAGGTTACATCGAAGGCGTCCAAGCTGCAGACCATCGACCGGGATTCAATGGACTGCTTCTATCTGAGGATTTCTCTGTCTCAACTTTGGCACCATCGCCAGCAGCTTGCCGGTGTTTTCGATGAGACGGACCTTGCTGCTTGCCGACAGAAGGTATTTGACCTCGTAGTGGTGGAGGTGAAGTCCGTCAAGGATCAATGCAAGAAACAGCAACTGGAGGAGACGATCACCCTTATTAAGATTCTGGATGCGCTGGAAGACTTCGAGGACCTGGCTACGGATCATGCCGAGGTCGAGAAATTCCTGTCGAAGATTGAAAGCTATGTGGAGAAATCGGCCGACTCGGGCCCTTCACTGAGCAGACTCATTCGACGTCGTGTCCTGGCCGGACGGGGCTCCGAAAAGAGCATCACCCAGCCTGTTATCCAATGCGCCGAGGCCCTTCCGCTGCAACACATGTATAGCGAGGAACAGCGACTCTTCATCCGGTCTACCAGCGCAAGGTTCCAGTCCATGTCAATCGAGGAATTGACCCGAGTCATCGCAGATGTCCGGGAGTTAGGCTTTGTTGGAGAGAACGCGGAGTACCACCTGCTTATTGCCGGACTAGCCATTGGCTCGTTGCCTCCGATTGAGGATAAGGAATGCCACACAGCCCAAGAGCTGTCGTTGGTTTGCACGGCCGTGACGGAATCGCTCCCCCGCAACAAGTCCATTGAGCAGTTTACTCTTGCCTCCGAATGCCTGGATATCCTCCTCCGCAACTTCACGCGCTGTATTACGCAGTGGAATGCCGATAACCTGCTGGCGTCCATTGCAGTCTGCGCCTCGAAATCCGGACCCTGTATCGACCCCGAATATGCTGGGACCGTCTATATCCGTCTGTGCCGGCTGATGGGTGTCCTCCTGGGTCTCCACCGTCAGAAGCTTGGAGGCCGGTTCCACCTCATCCTCCCTGTTATCGAGCGACTGCTGGACTGCTTGTTCGCTCGGTCCAAAAAGCGCAGTCGATCCATGCTCCACGAAAAGAAGTTAGGCCAACACCCCTACTGGCTTGCCCCCCTGCAGGCGTCGCACGCTGGTCACTTCACCCGTCTCCTCACGTCCCTCTGCGACCCGACCGTATCCGCCGTGTCGAGACCGGCGCAGTCGGCGGGAGGCTTTGAGGGGTTGACCGATCAGACCAAGAAAGCCAAGCGTATTGCCGGACAGTACCTTCAGTATCTGATCATGGAGTACACGCAGAGCTCCCTGCGCGGAACCCTGGCGCCAGAGGTGAAGGCCGCCATTCTCCCGGGTCTCTATGCGGTCTTGGATGTGATGTCGCGCGAGACGATGCGCGCGATGAATGCGGGTCTGGATGTGTCTGGACGGGCCGTGTTCAAGGCGCTCTACGATGACTATGTGAAGTTTGGCAAGTGGAATAAGGGCTAAGTGGTGGCCTGGAGGAGGCAGTTTGCATGGATGTACACTTCTTCTGTACCTAGTTATTTGCATTGGTTGGTCTTGAATTGATGACTGTATAATATCCCTTAGACTCAAATTAAACGGTGCTCGAATTAACCCCAATAAATTAGCTCGGAATTAGTAGTGTCAGGGGGTGTCAGCGGCCAGCAGTCAGCAGTCAGCACTATCATGGGCAGGCCTTAGCGGCGATAGATCGCCTCGGTCTCCCTTCCCCGCGTCGATCTCCAGCATCCTCCCAGCATCTCCTCTGGCACCCGCTGCCAACCACGCTATGTCGCCCGCATGCTCGCTCGAAGCGGACAACGTCTTCGGTCCCGTGGTGAGCCATGCCTGCCGCGATGGCTTTGACTTCACCCTGCTGTTCGAGCAGTCCATTCTCGGCCTGATCCCGGCCGTCGCGTTTCTTCTCGCGTCCCCCCTCCGAGTGCGACACTTGGCCAAACGAGATGTTCGCACCCAACGCAACACGATGAGGATGGCAAAGCTGGTGAGCTTTTTCTCCCTTCGATCCGGACACTATCCAGGCATCCGACTGATCCCGGAATAGGTAATCACCCTGGTTTTCGCCGTATTACAACTCACGATGCTCGTCTGCTGGGCGCGCAACCTGAGGCCCCGAACAAAGGTATCTGTGCCATCCAGCACGATCAATCTAGTCGTGGCGATGGAGATCATGGTGTTGTCATGGATGGAGGATACGCGATCAGCCCGACCGTCATCACTGCTCAGTCTCTACCTACTCCTGACGCTACTCTTTGACATTGCACAGGCCAGGACCCTATGGCTAGCTCGCAGCGGAATTCTAATTCCTGTCTTGTTCACAGCAAGTGTCACGGCAAAGACCATAATGCTCTTGTCGGAGAGCCTGGAGAAGCGGAAATACCTCACAGGGAAGTATCGAGACCTGCCGCCAGAGTCGACGAGTGGCATCGTGAATCAGTCCTTCATGTGGTGGCTGAACCGTCTATTTCTGGCTGGGTTCCGGTCCTTGCTAACCATGGGGGATCTCTATAGTCTGGATAAGCGCCTGGAATCAGTAGGCCTCTCCAAAAAGGCGCAACAAGCGTGGACCCACCGCCGGAGACCTGAACGACGCTTCGAATTTCCATGGCAGATGTGCCAGGCTCTGTGGTGGCCTCTGGTATCGGCGGTGTTTCCGCGACTATGTCTGATCGGCTTTACTTTCGCGCAGCCCTTTCTGATCACCTCTGTTCTCGACTGGCTCAATGACCCGCACAGCGCGGAGAACAAAGGCTATGGTCTGATCGGTGCCACAGTTTTGATCTACTTGGGGTTGGCCCTTTTTATGTTGCATTATGATCATATGCTGTACCGCTTTCTTACCATGTTTCGAGGGGCCGCTTCGTCGTTGATATATGAGCATGCGCTTCGCATCCCCGATGGTGAGCTGGAGGATCGATCGGCAACGATTACCCTCATGACAACCGACATTGATCGGATCACCGCTTGTCTGGCTAATTTGAATGAATGCTGGGCTCGCGCAATTGAAGTTGTCATTGGCATCACCCTACTCGCTCTCCGGCTGGGATGGGTTTGTCTGATGCCAGTGATCATCGTCATCGGTGGGTATCCCATCAGTTTGGGTCTGCAGGGTCACCCTTCACTAACTGAGTGGTACAGTATCCAGTCTAGGCAGCACTCATATATCGAAGAATATCGGAAATAGACAAAAGGTGTGGGTGGATGCGGTGCAGCAACGCATTGCCGTAACCAGCTCCATGCTTGAGAAAATACAGATAGTCAAGCGAATGGGGTTAAGTAAAACCTTCACACAGCTCATCCAGGAGAAACGGGTCCAGGAGACACATCGGATGGCAGGTTTTCGTTGGAGCATCGTCTGGCAAAACATGATCCAGAACCTGCCGTGGGCATTGGCCCCGGCCCTGACATTCGTGGTCTACGCGGCCCAAGGACAGGCACTCAATGTCACCAATGCCTTTAGTAGCCTGTCAGTCATCACTCTTCTGACTAACCCGGCCTCGAAGCTTTTAAGTGCTATACCTTCAACGGCTGCAGCCGTAGGATGTTTCGATAGGATCCAAGAATTTCTCTTGACTCCGATCGAGCAGCACAGCCGAGGGATTGTGGCTGATACCGTGAAGGATGCTCACGTCCGCACCCACCTGAGGTCTGAAAGCTTGGTTTCTCTACCGTCGAGAAACTTAGATTCTGAAAACTCGTCATCCCCAGTTATTGTTATGGACGGTGTCAGTATCCGTCCAGTAGTAAAAGCAAAGTCTGTGCTGCAGAATATTAGCTTTCAGGTCCCTCGAGGGGTCCTGGCCATGATCCAGGGGACCAGTGGGATCGGGCAAATCCACTCTGCTTCGAGCCATACTCAGCCAAGCTGTGTGCGAGGCGGGAGTCGTTACAGTGACCATTCCACGCCCTGCTTATTGCGCGCAGATGCCATGGCTCTCAAATAGCACCATTCGCGATGCAGTCTGCGGAGTATCCCAGGTAGACCCAGCCAAGGAGCAAACAATTGATCGTGAGTGGTACGAAGCTGTTTTGCATGCGTGTGCTCTCACTCCAGACCTGGCGCTATTGCCGGAGGGAGATGCCACGCCTATAGGCAGTGGATCGGGTCCTACGCTGAGCGGGGGTCAGATGCACCGGGTGGCTCTCGCTCGAGCAGTCTATGCTCGGAGGAAGCTTGTTCTATTGGATGATGTGTTCAGCGCACTGGACCGAAAAACAAAGGCCATAATTATGGAGCGTCTCTTCGGGGGTAACGGTCTGCTTCGAAGGCTCAAGTCGACGGTCATCTTAGTGACACATGAAAGTAGGTCACCATCGCCCTTCAGGACGCTCCTGTGTTAAATCATTGTGCCTAACATTGCGATAGCTGAATACCTCTCCTACGCGGATCAGGTCTTAGTCCTGTCTGACGGAAATCTCCGACAGGAAGAAGTCCATGAACGAAAGCTTCGCCAACTGGGTTCTTCTTCCACAGCAGCAGCAGATGAGATAGACGATGGAAGAGAGTACACGGAGCCCACCATCAAGAATACAGCGGCTCAGGTATCCCAAGGGAATGAGATCAATGATCTGAAAAGAGCAACGGGTGACTTTGCGGTCTACAAGTACTACTTGCGCTATATTGGCTGGTCGAAGATCATGACTTTCCTAATTGTCGTGACTGTCCATGTATTCTGCAGCACGTATAGTCGTAAGTCAGCCTTGCCTTTCTAAAACCCCCAGTCCCTTACAATTAACATTTATCCGCCTCTAGAAATCTGGCTGGAGCGCTGGGCCAATCGCGGTGGAGGGCAAAAGCCGCTCTATGTGACTGTCTATTTCCTCCTGGCGATATTTAATACCGTCGGAAATGGAGGTTATGTTTGGTAATGGGATTTATTGTCATCTACGGTTAACAGAAGTGCTGACTGGCCGGCAGGGCTATCCTTGTGCTCATCTCGCCCGCAACAGCACGTAGGCTACACTATGTCGTCCTGAAGACCGTCATGAGGTACGATGACCTTCAGTATTTCCTCGGGTCCGGTTCAACTGCTGATCTCTGGCTGCAGGGCATCTCCACGATTCCTCGCTACTACTGATAGTGGCACGATCTTGAATAGGTTCAGTCAGGACATGACATTGATCGAGAGCCAACTACCTATCGGCGTGTTAATCACAGTCACAAGTAAGCTACTCTTTTCAACAGCATGACACCTATAAAACTTAGATCGCTCCCCTTTCTTTTTCATTGAAATGCTCACTGGTATAGATCTCTTCTCCGCCATTGCCAGCGCTGCACTTATCGCGACCGGATCGAGCTATATGGCCATTTCCGTACCTTTCCTCATCGTTGCCGTTTTCGTTCTGCAGCATTTTTACCTCAGAACATCGCGACAGATTCGACTTCTGGATCTTGAAAGCAAAAGCCCGCTATACTCGCATTTCCTTGATACTGTCAAGGGGCTTGCCACGATTCAAGCTTTCGGCTGGGAAGAGGACTTCCGCATGAAGAACCTACGGCTGCTGGATGTCTCCCAACGGCCATATTATCTGCTATACTGCATCCAACGCTGGCTCACCCTGGCCTTAGACCTGATTGTTGCAGCGGAGGCAGTGATTCTCGTTAGCCTGGCCGTCTTTCTGAGGCATTCGACCAACGTTGGACTACTTGGAGTCTCCCTTAATAACGTGCTTAGTATGTCACGGTTAGCTGCGTTTCTTCAGATGGCCGTATGCCGCTAACCTCTTATGTCATTGCAGCATTCAATAGCAGCCTTTCTTCTCTGATATCCGGCTGGACCCAGCTGGAGATATCGCTCGGTTCTATCTCGCGCGTGAAAGATTTTGAGATGGAAGTCACCCGCGAAGAAGAATGCCACAAGGTGGACCCTCCCAGTGACTGGCCATATCGGGGCGCAATTGAATTCTCGAGAGTGACTGCACAGTACAGGTGTGTATAACAGTGAACCAAGAACGCGGCACACCGGAGTTTGCTGAGATTATCTTGACCAGTTCAAACGCCGTTGCTTTGAAGGACGTCTCCTTTAAGGTCCACCCCGGCCAAAAGATTGGAATTTGCGGACGCACCGGGAGGTGAGTGCCAACCCCCATATTCACGGGAACGTAGTGCCATGCAAGGGCGAAAGATAACCTGATAATCATGAACCAGTGGGAAGAGCTCCCTCTTATCTACGCTGCTCGGCATGCTGGACATCACCCGTGGATCTGTTGTCATTGACAATATTGATCTCGCCACCATCCCCTGTGAGACTATCCGAGAGCAACTTATCACCATTCCCCAGGACCCTTTGCTCCTAGTAGGCTGCACGGTAAGACTCAATGTAGACCCAGCCGGACAGCTCTCCGATGCCGATATAATTGCTGCCTTGGACCAAGTCGGACTCTGGAAGGACGTACTCGAAGCAAGAGGCGGACTCGATGCGGAGATCAAAGATACTCTATCCTTATCGCGCGGTCAGCAGCAGCTTATGGAACTTGCCCGTGCTATGCTGAAGCTCCGCGTCAGTCACGCCAGGATTGTCCTTCTGGACGAAGCCACCAGTGGCGTTGATGTGGAAACAGATGCCCGAATGCAAGACATTCTGCGACAGGTGCCATTCAACTCATGCACAATCCTGACAGTGGCGCACCGCGTCGGCACGATCCAGGATTCGGATCTGGTTGTTGTTCTGGACAATGGCAGGGTGGTGGAGATGGATGAACCTGGGGTTCTTGCTGATCGGAGCGGAGGTGTCTTCGCCAGTCTTTTGAAGAGTCACTCGCCATGAGTGAAGTCCCCACCATTTTTTGAGACGGTGTGGCCTAGATTCGGAAGGTGCCGACGCCGGACTTGGATGGCCCTCCATCCGTCCATATTATGGTCGGAAAAGGTGCAACCCATTGGATTAATATCGAGAAGGAAGACCTGCCAAGCCAGCACTGGCTACACCGGCCTAGTGTAGCTGCACAATATAGAGTAGCGTGCTGGACGTAGGCTATCGATGCAAGCTAGAATCTCGCGGATGCTGATTGGGGGGGGGGGGGGGGGGACCGGCGCATCATGTGACGGCCGTCTGACAGGCACAGGCCCCTTTGGTGAAGTCAAACCATTTCCGCTTTGTGTGCCGGTGGAGCAGGCCGGTTATCATCCGGGATGGGGAACCTGAAAAGATTTCTCCTTCATCACATCGCCTGATGAATATTTTACTCGATGGCATCGAGTCAGCGGGCCCCGGCGATTAGATAGGCCCCGGCCACTAGCGGCGCAGAGTGGGCACGGTGAGTGGGAGTGAATGGCTGGGAGTGGCAGACCAGCTCTGGGGGGTGCCCCAGCTCGGCCTGATTGCGGAGGGCCAGTGGACTGGTGGAGACGCCGACTGACCCAAATCCTCGTCGGGCAACTGATAACGTTGACGCTTACTCGACCCAATCGAGCAATCGAAAAGTATTATCGCCAGGCCGGGGGCACGCGGTGCACCCGACCAGCGTCCCCAGCGGCCCATGGAGGGCGATAAGGCCATCCCTGGGTGGCGCTGGCCAGGTCGATCCCGGCTCGCTTGACCAATTCTCTTATCCTTATCTTGCGTAAGGCCGTGTTAATGTTCACCCTCCGGTGGCATCCTGGCGACCCGGCATATCAGCCAGATTTCTGATGGAACCGTTCCATATCGGACCCGTCCAGGGCCCTCATTGGCCCGCCCCGGGGCGATGACGCTGATAGTGCCTTCCGATTCTCAGTATATCCCAGACGAGGATTTTGTTTATATCCCTTCGTGCGTCCGGCTGTCTGCCTCTCCATGGTGGAATCCAATTCTTACTTCTCTCCCCTGTCTGTGTCTTGGTGGATTCTGGGCTTTCAACCCTGGTGGTTCCCTTCCTCTCCGCTGCGATATCTACCTACCTATCGATACCCCGTACATATCGTCCCCGTTCCATCCAATTTCGACTCCGTCGTTCAGCAACCCACAGGCCAGAGATGCCTCGAATTAGAGAATGGATCGAGAAGCTCGAGGTGCCAACGGAGCCCGGGTTGACCAACACCCAGTTGATGTTGACGAACCGTGACTTGCGGCCAGGTGAGATCATGACACTGGCCGGCGGATCACCATGAGACGTTCTGTGCTTGTTCAGCCGGATTCAACGAGAACCCTGGAAGCTGACCGTGTGCAAATCTTGGCTGTTGCCCTCTGCAGTCGAATACGAACGTCGTCAATGGAGATGGTTCAACTTTGTCGCCTTCTGGATTGCAGACTCGTTAAATATTGTGAGTTATCTTGCGCGAGATCACGCCGTCCCCGTCAAGCGTGGAGGAGCTAACAAGGCATCCCACCCCCATAGAACACATGGATGATCTCATCCTCAATGATTGTCGATGGCCTGTCCTGGTGGCAGGCGTGGATTTGTGTCTGGGTTGGATATTTTATTGCCGCTTGCTTTGTCTGCTTGACCGGTCGCATCGGTGCAGTCTATCACATCTCGTTCCCGGTCGCATGCCGCTCCACCTTTGGAATCTGGGGCTCGTTTTGGCCCGTCTTCAACCGGGCAGCCATGGCGGTTGTCTGGTATGGTGTTCAGGGTTATATTGGAGGTGAGTCTTCCCTGGTGCTCCACGATCCAGTGCTGCCTCCCGTCTGAGCGAATCTAATACCCAGACTAGGCGAGTGTGTGACCTTGATGATCCAATCCATATGGCCAAGTTATAAGAACCTGCCCAATCATATTCCTGCCAGCTCCGGGGTTACCAGCAAGGACTTTCTGAGCTTCTTCCTTTTCTGGCTCCTCTCGTTGCCTGCCCTCTGGTTCCCAGTCCACAAGATCAGGCATCTCTTTACCGTCAAAGCGATCTACTCTCCCATCGCTGCCATCGCCTTCTTCGCCTGGGCCATCTCCCGTGCCAATGGAATCGGTCCGATCGTTCATCAACCCGCCACAGTACATGGAAGCGCCCTAGCGTGGGCTGTCATCAAGTCCATCATGAGCTGTCTCGGCAACTTTGCGACCCTGATTGTGAATGACCCGGACTTTTCGCGGTTCTCCCGGACACCCAAGGAAGCGCTGTGGTCGCAGCTGCTCACAATCCCGACCGGGTTCGGCATCACCTCCTTCATCGGCATCATTGTTTCGTCATCGTCGGCAGTCATCTTCGGCGGCGACTTTGTGTGGAACCCATTGACCCTTTTGGGCCAGTTTTTGGATGGGGCCAGCTCGGCCGAGCGCTTTGGAATCTTCATTATCTCGACTGGCTTTGCTCTGGCTCAGCTGGGCACGAACATTTCCGCCAACTCGGTCTCTGCTGGTACCGATATGACGGCATTGTTGCCTCGATACCTCACCATCCGACGGGGTAGTTATATCTGCGCCGCGGTTGGTCTGTGCATGTGTCCGGTATGATTCTGCCCTTGTCATGTCTATGAGCAAAGGGGCGCTGACAGCTTCTAGTGGAAACTTTCGTCCTCATCCAACCAGTTCACCACCTATCTTTCGGCCTATTCCATCTTCCTCTCATCGATCGCCGGGCCTATGGTCTCGGACTATTACCTCGTCCGGAAAGGGTATCTCCGCATGAAGGACTTGTACAGTGCCCGGAGTGACTCGGCGTACCGCTACATGTTTGGCTTCTCCTGGCATGCATACGCCTCGTACCTCTCGGGCATTATCATCAACATTGTCGGGTTTGCCGGTGCTGTGGGGCGAACCGTGCCGGTCGGAGCCCAGTACATCTACAACATCAACTACTTTTCCGGGTTCTTCGTCTCATTTGTGATGTACTGGGCGCTGACGAAGCTGTTCCCCATCCCCGCCACTAGCGACAAGTGGCACGAGGTCGACACGGATGTTGACGAAGACAGGCTGTCCGTTGCGGATGGAGAGGAGGTGTATCCGGAAGATGAGCACCCGACGGGCAAGCCGCTGGACCTTGAAGCTCCTGTTGACCAGAAGCACCCCAAGTCGACGGCGTCGTCGGTGCTATGAACGAGCCATGACTTTCCTTCTTTGTCGATATTGTATTCTAATGACTGAACGTTTATTTGCCTGCGGGTACATATTAATACCGTGCCATGATCATCGTGTATCGCTATTGGAAGCTCGGGTTTTGCACTTGACATTGTCTCTTCGTAGTGCCAGTAAGATATGTAATGGGATTCTCTTGGTCGAATGGGCCAAATATTTATTAAGACATAAATAATCATCACTATATTCATCGCCACACTATATGCATGCACAATTACCGAGTAGTGTATCCACCATTAGCAAAGATAGTCTGGCCAGTGATCCAGCCGCCCTCGGTGCACAAGAAGCGGATAAGAGGGGCAATGTCTTGCACCATGGTCAACCGACCGCCCATGCCATTGGACTTGTGGAATTCGACTGCCTCGGGCGACTCTTGGGGGTAGAAAAAGGCTAGAAAGAAACAGGTTGTTAGACCTATAACCACAAAACAATAGGTACTAGCTAGGTGAAGTAACATACGGGTATCCATAGGACCAGGAGCGACATTGTTCACACTGACACGACGGGACTGGAGTTCCTTGCAGACACCACTGTCATAGGTAGATCTTCGTTAGTAGGCATTCCCAGGGGCACGGTTAGAGCTGGGGAGGGGGCAAAGATACCGAGTGAAATGCTCCACAGGGGCTTTACTTCCCGCATAGGAAGTATAGAAGCCTGTGAAGGCGCCCAACAACGCCGTCACCACCGTGATGATCTTTCCTCCGTCCGTGACGTGGATAGCGGCTTCTTTGAGTATAAAGAAGGCGGTTTTGGAGTTGATACTATTCATCATCCATCCCAAAATGCAATTGGTAAGTAAATCATCGCTGCATTGACAAGGTACTCATGCTTCTAGGAGAAGGGAATATACGTACGCAAACATAGTATCATACTCCTCCTCAGTAATCTCCGAGATAGGCTTCTTGAGCACCTTGCCCACTGTGTTCACCACGATATCGATGTGTCCGAAGTCCTGCTTGACGGATTGGAAGAGTTGCGTCACGGCCGCGGCAGAGGTCAGATCCCCCTGGTAAGAGGCGACCTTGATGGAGGGGTACTTCTGTTGCAGCTCGGAGGTCAGAGTCGAGGCATCAATCTTGCTGCTTGCGGAGTGGTAGTGGAGGGCGAGGCCGGCACCGAGGGAGGCGAGTTCGCGGGCAGTTTCAGCACCGAGGTTCTTGACGCCGCCAGTGATGAGGGCGACTTTGTTGGTGAGAGCCATTGTGGGTTCAATATGGGGATGTGTGGTGTATGAGAGGTTTGGGGTTTGGGTCAATGGTAGTATATATACCAGTACTAGTAGAAGATGGATAGAGAGGAGGGAGATCTGGCATTGAATAGTAGCTGGAGGGCCTGGAGGACATATTTATAAGACTATATGTGCGGCCAAATACCGCGTTCGGGACATGATTGAATCATCGTGTTGGTGGTGTAGGACCATAGATCGGTAGGTAGTCTTTGTCTGCAAATTGGAGCTTGGACGGTTGATCTTGATCGCATCGGGTTTAGTATGTGTTATCTCGATCGGGCAGGTGGGGGAGGTTGCAGCTGCCCCACTGGCCAGATCCGCGGTGGGAAGCGGTGCCTCAGGCCTCGTCCCGGCTCCAGACCGGTCTTTCCGATTGGGGAAGTCACTGACTACTCCCTAAATTGCTTGTAGTACTTGGGTGGGTGTATCCGGAGGAGTGTATCTTGTATCGTGTGTATTGCTTACACTAACATGATCGAACAATGGCTCCAAGTCAACTACCAACTGTCTTTAGTTCTATCCTCAGTGTACCGCACAATCGCCACCATCACGATGCCCCCAAAAAATGCCCCGGGTTAGGACCAGGCAGTGGCTGCCCCGGCACAAAAGTCGCTCCAGGGAAATACAACATCGACCCGTGCAGAAAGGCTGCGTTGCGGTCAATCCACACCACAATTCGACGCAGCAGGCCGCCCAACCCAAGGGACGTTAGACCACCCCGGAGACCAACAGCGCGAAGGAGGCCTTGCATGTGCACCCCAAAGTCGTCCATGCTCCCAAACATGGCTTCGTAGCTAGCCATCTTGGCAATGGCGCCAATGAGCGCATCATTCAATCCGCCCTCCTGCTCGCCCAGGGCTTTGTTGATGGCCTGGACGGCCTCGCATCGAAGACTGAGGAGATTCAGCTTGATCTCGAGAGACTGGGGGTTTACAGATGCATGGTGGGATGCTGCGAGCAACATGATAACCAGGAATAGCGCAGGCTCGGTCATCACAAGCGGAAACCAGCAGGTGCGGAGGAGACCGCGGTTGCCTGGCTGGTCGAGTTCAGGGATGTCGACAGCCATGCTCACCAGGTCTGATCACATTGAAACAGGTTAGCCAGCTTCACCCCTAGCTTGATGGCTGCCGTCACTTACAATGGTCTACCAGCCGTGGAACAAATGGTCTCCAAGCGATCGGATATGAGCGGAATGGATCAACCCGCAGCCCTCCTAGGGGACGGGGGATGGAGAAAGACAGGACGGTCGCGCCTACGACCCCCGGCCCCCCATCAGGGGCTATAGACTGGACATTGGCCCGCTTTCGCAGCGTGATACAGTTCGGATCCCCGCAGATAGGTAGGCCTTCGTCTCTCTTCCTTTTGGCGATGGCTGCTGGACGATTTTCGGCATGCCGCCATTGGTGACGAGCCACGTGCGATCGGATCTCGGGCTCCTTGGCGAGTTGGAGCGCGTCCTGAGGCTCCTTGACATTGATGAAGACAAAGTCCATCCCGATCCAGCTCTGGCTAGGATCTACCGAATCGATCAATCTTTGAGTTATCGGCAACTGGAGAGAAAAAAAAAAAGCTCTACCGTTGATGATGGGGTTCACCGCATCTCTGGTTGCTCGATATTCCGACGGCTCAGCCCATCGGATTGGACGCCGCACAAGACAATCCCTGCATCCAACACAGAGAGCAACCGAGCTTTCAGGCACCCCGACTGGCCTGTCGCTTTTGAATGATGCTGAGTTCGCCGGGAACGACGAGGACGGGAGGGAAGGCGACCCTCAAAATCCAGCGTTTCCACCTCTAAGCCAATCAAATCATCGAGGAGCCATGCCATCATCGTCAGTAAATAGATATACTAAGTATGTACTTAGTCGAGGCAATCATGGTGGCCTTGCGTGTACCTTGAAAAGGGGGCCATTGTACTCCGTACTCTGCACATGGCCATTCCATCAGTCGACAACTCGTATCGTGTTGGCGGATCGATAAGCTTGACGCTCCGTCTCCACTGCTAAGGCACGGGCGGCTGCATCGTGTCGCCAACAGGAGGAGAATCATGAAGGATTAGTATCGACGTCCGTCGACATGGGGACCGCCAGTTCCCAACCCAATCCCAGGATCGCGTGACACGTGGGGTCTTCCGCTCTCTCGCTCTCGCCCTCGCCCTCGCCCTCGTCCTCGTCCTCGTTCTCTTCGTCTTCAGCTCCCGTCGATCCACCGCTCCTTCCTCCATGTCCTCTTTCCTGGCATTTGCTGCATCACCAATCCACCATGAAACAGACATATAGTGTACTGATCGAATGAACACCCTACGGAGCACCATGGCCTCTCTGATCCCCATCCTGGTCCAGCTTGCAGTGGCCAGCCTCGTCATCCGGGTGGTTTACCTGTGTTATTTCCATCCTCTGGCACGCTATCCAGGGCCCTTCTGGGCCCGCTTTACCAACCTTTGGTTCGTCCTGACCCACCCGTATCCCCAAGCCGATCCTAGAAGCCATTGCATTGCACTAACCAGTCCTTCCCCAAGGCGCTTCTTCACCTTCCTGGGCGGTCACCACCATCTTTCGGAACAGCATCTGCATGAAAAATACGGTCGCGTAGTCCGTGTCGCCCCAAACTGGCTCTCCTTCTCAAGTCTGGAGGATTTTGATGCCATCTATGGATTCAACAAGTCGGTCGAGAAGGGGGACTTCTTCACTTTTGGGCGAGGTTCCAGCCAGCGTGAAGCGAGTATCTTCTCGACCAAATCGAACTCCATCCATCGTCAAAAGAAAAAAAAGGTCTTTGGACCGGCCCTATCAAGTACAAAGGTAGGGAGGTATGAGTCGGTTGTTACCAAACATGTAGCAGTCCTACTGTCACGACTGGAGTCGTCACGACGTCCAGCAGATGATGGAATTGCCGCTGTAAACGTGGCGCCTTTGATGTCCCAGTTCACTCTGGACACAATGCTGGAGATCCTGTTTGGCCCGGCGGTAGCATCACACCCATACACTGATAGCGCCGTGGCCGGTGACATCTGCTCGCAGCTTCGCAGGATGACCAAGATGGCATGGAGTTTCTCCCTCTGGCCGACGTACGGGTGGGTCATGAACAGTCGACTCGTCAATGCCTTGCTTCGCAGGCCTATTTATACGAAGAATGGGGTACCAACCGGAATGGCTGGCCTCATGGCTGCGGGCCATATTTCAATCATGCGGAATCCGAAAAGCATCGCCCGGTCTCCGCAACCCGGCATTGTGAAAAGCTGGCTGGAAGTTCCTGTCGACGATGCAAACCGTATGACACAGGGCGAAGTCCTGGCGGAGGCTATCAATATGGTTTTCGCCGGCCCTGGGAGTATGGCGGCCGCTCTCACGGCCATAGCCTACCAGTTGGGATTAGAAGAAGGGCAGTTTTGGCAAGAAAAGATCCGCAAGGAGGCAGCGGGCATTGGGAGCAGCACAATGGCCGCCTCGATCCCGCTCGAGCTGCAAGCCGTGATAAAAGAGACGATGCGTTTTCGAGCCGCATTCCCAACTGCATTTCCTCGGGTGGTCCAGCCTGGCGCTGAAGGCATCATCCCCAGTCTGTCGAGTCCGCTACCGGTCGGAACCACGGTGTCCGCGAATACATACGTCTTGGGTCGGTCGCGCGAGCTCTGGGGGGATGATGTCGACGAATGGACACCACAGCGATGGCTGGGAGATGATGAACATCGGCGGCAGATGGAAACCAAGTTCGTCGCCTTCAGCAAAGGGCCCCGTGGCTGCATCGGAAGGGATCTGGCCCTGCTGGTGCTAGCGAAAGCAGTGATGGCGCTTGTCCAGCAATGGCATATTAAAAGTGTAGGGCAATTGGAAGGTCGGAGCTGGCTGGAAATGCAGTACGACGACTGCTGGCTCGAACTCGAGCGGTTGGACCCCGCCTGGTGAGCGATGGCCCCCGGTCGGGGTCGTCGGGGTCCCGGTTGGGATGGTCGGGCACCTTTTCTGGAGGCCGCCCTGCATCGTATATCTCCATTACGAGATGGCTACCAATGGCTACGAGTTCTGCAAATTCACCCGCCTGGACGATGGGATTCCCACCCGAGTGCCCGCGTCTCCACTGGTGGCTATTTAGATCAAGCCCCTCGTGCTTGCCCCGTGCCGATCATCCTCAAGTCGATCGACTCAATCTTTTCTTCGCCCCTCCAGACACTTCCTCGCTCCTGCTTCTCTTTCGTTCTTTCCGTTCTTTCCCTAACCCAGAGGCTGCCATTGAAAAGTTGTCCTTGGGCTATCACCTCCTCACTCCCTCTCTGTGCTTCCTCCACTTATCGACTGATCGCATCCCCAAACTCAAATTATCCCCTCTTCAATCATCATCAATTCTTCCCCACGCATTATCGGAAAATCCAGCAACATGTCGTCCGGCAGTGCTCTCCCTCAAACTCTAGGTTCAATCACCGCTACTAAGATCAAGGAACTATCAAAGCAACGAGCCCTGTTTGAGAAGCGGAGAGTCGAGATTGTCAATGCGGCCGAGGATGCCCCTAGTCTGCGTTCCAAGGCCCAGATCCTCCTGGAAGGCGTAACCAAGCTCAAAGGGTTTCCCAATGATGCACTCGACCAGGAAGACCTAGATACCGACAATTCATCGGATGAGGATACCGCGATTGCAGATCGTACTGAGCGCGCGACGCACGCCAATATTCGTCGTTTTCTTCTGCAGAGCAAATATGATCCGTCGGTCTCAGATCGCAGTTTGAAAGGCTGGATTACCCAGCTCGAGGAGGAGCTTCAGTACCTAGAGCTCAGGCACAAACATGCCGACTTCTACAGCAATCTGGTCACGGAATGGCTGGGTGACTTCGAAGGGGGAGTTGCTTCTCCCACGTTGGACGAAGATGGCCAGGAAGGCATCGGCTTCGAGAAGGTTAGTCGTGCAGAAATGCAAGAACAGCGAGCCACATGGGAATCCTTGGTCTTCACGGAGGAAGATGTCGATGCGAGCGCCATCCGAGCCTACCTCGACAGTCTATTCAAGGCAACGGCCCCCTCCCAGCAAGCGTTGAAGGAGCTGCGGGAAGAAATCAGGAACTTCGGGACTGACTTTGCATCGAAAAAGACTTGGTTCGAAGTGAGCGACCTTGAATGGGTGTCGAACTCGCTACTCAAGTCGGACTTGCTCACAAAAGAAAAGACTGCTGTTTTGAAGGAGTTCATGCGCAATTCTGCCGTCGCGCAGGAGGTGGCAGACGTTCTCAACATGCGTCTTGCGTCTCTGGACCACTGGAGCTGGCCTACTGGGGGTATCCCAGTAGAGATGCGTCGTCAGCTGAATGGTAAATATCGGGTATATATGGACGAGGATCTGCTGGACAGTCTCATGTTCGAGTACCTGGGGGTGAAATGGTCCGTGACCCTTCAGTCTGCTTTCAAATCATTTCTCCACACGCCAGCATGGAAGTTCCTGCGTGAACAAATCTCCAGGCCCGAGATGTCTCGTCGCTCTCGTTTTACTGGAGAACGCACCCAACGCCGTGGAATATCAAGCGTCAACGACCATCGAAAGGATACGTACACACGAGACTATTTCATGACACTCCTGCCTTCCTCCGTGAACGAGGGAATGGCCTCCTATGATGACGACGATCAGAACCCTGATACCACGAAGAAAAACCCGTTGGCCACGAAACACTCACTCCTACATCTCTTGATCACGGAATCTCTGATTTACACCTCGTTGCATGGCCAGTTCACCGCCATCCGATCGGACTTTAAGTGGTTTGGACCCTCTCTCGCGCATACCACAATCCTGACGGTGTTGGAATACTTTGGGGTTCCACAGACCTGGCTAAGCTTTTTCCATACTTTCCTGAAGACTCCCATTACATTTGTACAAGACGGGTCGGAGGCCCCCAAACAGGTTCGGAAACGGGGGGTTCCCATGAGTCATGCCCTCTCCAGTTGTTTTGGGGAGGCCGTTCTGTTCTGCATGGATTTTGCGGTCAACCAAAACACCAATGGGGCGTATCTCTATCGGCTGCATGACGACTTTTGGTTTTGGGGTCACGAAGAGACCTGTGTCAAAGCCTGGACGACAATGACGGAGTTTACGAAGATCATGGGCCTTGAATTCAACGAGGAAAAGACGGGAACGGTGCGATTGGTGGGCAAGGATACGAAAGACCGCCAGAGTGGACCATCGGACCCCGATCCCCTGCCCAAAGGCGATATCCACTGGGGATTCCTGAAGCTGGATCCTTTGGAAGGTCGGTTCGTCATCGATCAAGAGCAGGTCGACAGCCATATTTCAGAGCTGCAGCGCCAGCTCGCATCCTGCAAGAGCGTCTTCTCGTGGACGCAAGCATGGAACAGTTACTTTGGGCGGTTCTTTGCCAACAACTTTGCCAAGCCAGCCATGTGTTTCGGACGAAGCCATATCGACATGGCCATCTCCACGCTGAGCCGCATTGAACGCACTTTATTCCCCGACAGCTCCAGCGGGGTGACCGATCACCTGCGCCACGTAATCGCGGATCGATTTGGGGTCAACGACCTCCCGGAAGGGTTTTTCTACTTCCCGGTAGAATTTGGCGGGCTGGAGCTTCTGAACCCGTATATCCCATTCCTCGCCATGCGAGAGGGTATCAAAGCGACGCCGCAGGGTCGACTGCAGAAGGCCTTTTTACAATACGAAGTGCAGTACCACACCGCCAAGCAGCGGTTTGAGGAAGGCGGTTCCGCCGAGCCCGCTGATACATTCAGTACTGGCGCCGACGACGACTCGGCTGACCTGTCTCTGGAAGAATTCACCCGGTACTCGGAGACCTACAGCCGCCCCCTTTTGGCTGCGTACCAGGATCTGATCCGTGTCCCGGAGGAGATCAGCGTCAACCTGACCCCGGAGCTGCACCGACACCAAATGTCCCTGGATGAGACCGTCGCCAAAGACGCCAAAGATCGCCGAGTGATCTCGGATCAGTGGTACAACATGTCGGCGTATTGGCAGTGGACGGCGGAGCTGTACCAGGGGGAAATGGTGAGGACCTACGGGAATTTGGCGGCTGTGAGCCGGGAGTCTATGCCCCTGGGGGTCATCAAGACACTGAAAGAAGGCAAGTTCAGATGGCAGAGCTGATCGGGGGGTAATAATCTGCTTGTGTATTTTTAACTATGAATATCCCTCCCATACTGGGCAGCCGACTCTAGTAGGGATGCCTGCCGCCCAAAACGAAAAGTATCCAGTTTATCCTCCGCGTTCACTGGCCGTAGTTTGCCTCAAAGTCATTCAGCAGCCGTCCCAGACGCTCCTTCTCTGCGTCTCCTCCAAAGATCACCTCGTAGGATTTCCTGCAGATGCTCAGGATATCGGCCCGGTTGAGCTGGAAGTGCTCCGCAGCCAACAGATATTCGTTCGACACGGGGCTGCAAAAGAAACCCACATCGTCGGTCTGCACACCATCAGTAAACAAACGCAGAGCATTGCAAACCGACTTTCCAAAGGGGGTAGAGAGAATAAGAGCAACGATGAGAGATAATACTCACACAAAGTACAATTGGACAATCCTGAAACCTCCAATACCCAAAATGATGGTCCAGAAACCCACCATTAAACATCTTCGCATGCACATTACATGATATGCACAGTTCCAATCCCAGCCGCCTTCTCGCAATTTCCCCCTTCAGCTCCTCTGGCACATGAATGACATGTCCCAACCGATCCGGCTCAAACTCCAACAACGTCTCTAACTCCCCGGGCGTAGCTACCTCCTCTATCTCTGCGAAATGCACTGTCACGCCCAGTCTATTCGCCTTGGCTTTTGCGAACGCGGCCCGGAGGATAGAGACATCACCTTTGGTTGGGTTTCCGCAGACGTCGATGCCTACGATGCCGCGTGCGCGGTGGGCGATTGCCAGGTCTACGATTTCTAGGGCTGAGGATGGGGTGCTGTGGCCGCGGTCCAGGGCTAGGATTAGGTTTATGGTCATTTTTTGGGAGGGAGATTGGGTTGATTGGAAGTGGGAGATGGTGTCGAGGACTGTGGTGAGGTATTCTTCCCTCGTGAAGGTGGAAGATGGGGAGGCGCGCGGAATGGTGCGGAGTTCGAGGTAGGTAACGCCATCATTTTGGAAGTCGGTTAGCACCGAGTGTGTGGCGTAGGTGAGGCTGGGGAGGTCATTGACTAGATGGTAGATGGATTTGTTGAAAGATTGGAAGAAGCTGTATGGGGTGTCAGTGGGAGTCATTGTGTATATTTGTATGTTCTTTAGATGAGAGAGTTGGTTGTGTATGAGGGCCACCTACGTCTGCAACGAGTAGTCCACTTTCCCTGGGGGCATGGACACAAACGGATCCTCGATGCTGAAATTCGGATCTTGGGCTTTCTTTTTCACCCAGAGATCATGCAGGCATTGCCGGCTGATGCTGCCACTGAGGTGGGCGTGGAGCTGGGGGGCGAGGTGAGTTAGCGATCGGGATTCTTTCTTTCTCGCTTTCTCGCTTGGTCTTGGGGAAAGAGGGCGAGATGGATGGATAGGGGATGGATGAATGTACTTACCTCGATTTTGGGGAGGGCTTGGGTGAAGGCGGGGTCGACTGGCTTGGAGAAATCCATGATGGCTGTTGGTCACCGGTGGGGGGGAGGGGGTAGATATCTCGAGTCTAGAGTCTAGGAGAGGGTCGGTCTATCGGGAAGGTCCTGGTCGATGAAATCCAGGGGGAGATGCAAAGGAGGGGGAGGGAAAGTGCGATGGCGGCGGCGATGCGTTGTCAGGGAAAGAGCAGGTGACTTTGCTGCGTTTGTTGTTGGCCATGGCGTCCAGCTCTACGGCGACCCTTCCACGCACTTGGGCTACGATTTTGAAGCCAGAGTTGTTGGCCTGGATAGCTGACGGGGTTGATTTCAATGGGTGAGTGTATTCCTCGGTAACAACCGGCTGATTGGCACTTTCTTCGTTCGGATTTGGTCCGGGACCAGGATCGTGTACGATGCGACATTGCCCCAGCCCGTTGCAAAGCGCTCAATACAGGAGGATATCCAGCCATGTTTCAACGCTCGATGCACACGAGCTCCACATGGTGCTAGAGCCTCAGATTAAAACACGGCATATAAATGAGATCCAAGATCCAACGCACAAGCCGCTCTCCCGAGACCGAGCGCTTCCGGCACGGGTCTCTGACGTGTCGCGACACCTTCCACCCATCTACCCCATGAGAATAAGCCGACCAGGCGGACGGGGAATGAGAAGGCGTATGCGCGAGGCTGTTGGCTCGGGTTTGGGATGCGTTTGGGTCATGGGAGTCGCGGGTGAGCCGTGTGATTCCGTTATCTACGAAGACGTCTCGTATCCATCCTGATTGACTAGTGCCGTCCAAACGCGCTGCAATCAGCCGACGATCAGATGTACTCCACGCGGAGGGTACCTTCAATCAGTTCAATGGGCCTGGTGGAGTTCTGGCTTCGGCCTCAGGGCAAACATTGTGAACTTCCAAGGAGGTCAGGTCGTGGTGATACCAGCACGCAATTGGTCATGCGATTCCACTAGTAGTTGTCGCCCAACTGCCTGGCGCTAATTTCGTTATCAATGCTCTAGCTCACCGGATCCAATGACAACATATCAAGTCGAGTCAGAAATGCGATTGACTGTTGCGTGGTCGTATGAGGCGTTGACGTGTTGCTTGTAAAGGCCTCGTAGACGTAATATACAGGGACTCTAACATCATCTGAGCCCCTACGGCCGAGCTCACCGGGTCATATCGGCAATCTCGCGACAAGCGGCACATAGAAGACATATACGATTCGCCTCCACAGCCCGGTTTCGAGTAAATTGACATGCTGCGACTCCGGAGAACGGCTCCTGATTCAAGTGGAGATTGGCAGCAAATGAGGAGTCTGAGAACCCAGCCGGCCCCAAGGAGCGCGCGTTGAATGGGGAACGAGGCAACGGGTTCTGAATCGGGTTATTTTGAAAACAAGGACCAGACCGGCGAAATCTAGAGGGAAAAGAGCCGAATCGAATCATGACTAGGTAAAGCGGATCGCAGCAAGGCAGAGTCCATCTGCACTCTAGACGGCATGAATTGAATGTCGGCTTACTGCCCCGACACTGCCCTCTATCTCCGGCACTCAACGGTTGTGTTCAAAGAAGGAAATGGCATAGTTGAGGGTGACACGTGTCGAGAAACAGTGTCTTACGCCAAAGTGACTGCTGATGGCTATGCATTTGCCGGCGTAGTAAGGTCGGGCTGCCTGCAGATGCACCGTCCAGTGGGATACAAGGTCCTGTGGCACGCAATCAATGCAGTAGCACAGGGCCAGCCGAAGTCCAATCTGATAACGGCAAGGGCAACAAGGCCGTCCTACGAGCGTGTTCTTATTGGGGTCGCAGCATATGCTGGATTGGGAATTGTCCCACATAGGGCCTTCAAGGGTTGTTCGCTTGACTGGACCACGGTAAGCTGAAACGGAAAACCTGCGAAACGGAATTGACCGGCGTCGCTAGCATTAGTACTGTCGGTACGGAGTAGTATCACCTCTACCGCAGACCCGCCGCTCCATTTCCTTTCCACTACCTAGGTATGTCACGGTCCTTGTACCGTCTGGCCCGATTCTCGAAGGATTCTCGAACCCAGGTACCAAACCCCCAGCCCAATAGAAATTCTTGAGTGTGGGAATGGCCGTGTCCCCAGTTATTTTTAGCCGATGATCCAGCTTGGGGCCATGGAATGATGATTGTGGTGGAACGGGGTGGAATCCAGCCACCAAAGAATGCTCAACCGCCGGCCTTGGTTGGTAACGAATCGACACGCTTCAGCCCTTAGGCAACCCTTAGTGTATCGCTATCCGAGCAGTGCATGCCCGAGAAATAACGTCACCGGGAGTCATGTCGACTCCCAGCATTGCACCTTTTGTCCCTGTTTGTTGAACACGGCACAATAATTATGTCATGACTATCCAAGCCTCGTCCAGGTGATTGGGTTGAAACCCGAGAAAAGGGATCAAGTCTAGACCTCTGTGTGAGATGATGGGGTCTCAACTTTGGGAGGGATACCGGAAATGTCACAAACCGTAACAGGCTAACAGCACCTTGCAACCCGTCGCTCATACTTCTACCGAAGAAGTCTAAAATCATCGTGGGGGCAATGAGGGGAATTAGCTAGAGCTCAAAGCATGGGGGATATTTTCCCCATGTTTTCATAGCCTGAATGAGCCTTATGCTCAAGATTCGACAAGGTTGGAGCCGGAGGCAAGTTACGGTTGTCAAGTCCGCAGTGCTTCCCCCCCTCTGTCTCTCTCTCTCTGTGTGTGTACGTATTGCCACTGCAGTGGGCCGAAGCGGCCGATGTCATAGTAGCCTCAATTTAGAGCCAGGGACCTGGGGCCAGGGTCCCCATTAGCACGATGCAAGAGCAATTTTTGCCCCGTCCCCCGCTTGGCCCGGATGTTTAAGGGACGCAGGCTGCCAGGCATAAATCCTGTCCATTTAAATCGGATGCGCCAAGTCGACGTGTCTCAGAATGGAATCCTACCCCTGCGAGAGTTGTCTCTCTGAATGGTGTCATAGGTCTCGGTTTTGGTGGGAGCGTACCCCACCGATAGGCCGAGGAGCGAACGATGGGGAGCGAATCGAGAGGGGACCTGCCCATCAAGACGGTCAACAAGGCCATATCCTAATGCGGTGCAAGTAGGGGGCAGAAGGCAGAGGAAAAGAAACCAAACTATTGGCGGTCACGAGGCTTCAGAGTCGATAATGAATGGGCTATGGAGATGACAACAGCCAGAGGGCGCTTGTCCGTGCGTACTGCATTGTCAATGAGAAAGAATCATTCGGCTATCAGCAAGCCACAACACGTTGTCTGGCTGACTGGCCGATAGGCAAAGACTGGCCATAACAAAACCGGATCGCGGCATTGTTGGGATCAAGACCAAGGCGCTGACCGAATGACACCTTGCAGCATGTGCCGTGCGACCGTGGATTGGAGAGAGCGAAGAAGGTTGAAGCATCGAAGACGCATCGAAGGAACAGGCTCGACGAGGCTCCGCTAAGACGGCCTTTGCGCTTTGCCTCAGGCATTGGCTCTTCCGGAGTGGTGCATACATTCCCCCATTCCCCCATTCCCCCCTCCTCCGCTCCCCCTATCATCAACTACTATACGGTACTAGTAGCCCTGCCCCAACACCCTCAATACCCAGGCTGCAGGGTGCACGGGACATGCAGCCTCGTTCTACGGGGGGGGGTCCTGTGGCAGGCGACAGATCTATTAGGTTTAGAGTTTCAGGGAAGAAAAAGAAACGAGGAAGAAGAAGGATTAAGGTACGGCAAGACTCAGTATGCCAAAGTCAAAACCCCTAAGGTACTGCGGGTTGTTATTAATGTTGGGTGGTGTGTGTAACGGGGTACCGTATCGGTCTGTATTCACTGGGACGGGTAATTTTTATTGCCCTTTTGGTAATTCCAATACTCCTTCGTCGTAAAACAGCCATGGACATCATTACAAACTATCATGGAAGACCCCGGTACAGGGGGCGCAACGTTCCATCCAGTTGGGAACGGCTCCCTCGGCCATCTCTATTACTAAAGTCCAGTGATCATGGTTGCCCAGTTAGGCTTTGCACCCGGCCACAGCAACCGAAAACCTACCAGAGCCTGCTCCAGGGTGAGATGGATCTTCTGTGAGAATCAAATAATATGTTCAAATGCGTTCTTTCGGTTGTGTAACGCTCTCTGTTATGATTGTGGTTATGATTTGGAAACCCAACTTCCTTATGACTCATTTGTTAAGGATAAGAGGAAGGGGGGTTAAAGGAGAGTCGAGGACAAAAGTATGAGAACAAGGGCTGCTCCAGTCTGACGATATGGATCGTAGGCTGTGGGACAAGCCCTTCCCATAAGAGGAGTAGGGCAGCCGCCCAAAACAGTGTTTTAGTAATCTATGGCATCAATAATAACGGACTAGTACGATACACACAGATAAAATTACCGAGAACAAAACTCAAACCCCGTGACATCCCAATACCTACGTGGAAGCAAACCAAAGCTAGTGGACACGATAAGCCTTCGAAACCTCCAGTTGACTCTCCGTGTCTTACTTGCTCTTTCGTTTGTCCAATGTTCAAACCGTCGCCCGCTTTTATTTTCCTACGTAGTTCTCCCCCTTTGGTTGTGGATAAGATAAGGCACCCTGGAACATGTCACATACTGGCTATCATAACTATGATGTCATGGGTTTACCCAACTTATTGCGAAGATGCGAAGAGTAATCTGACTAGTAACACGTCGTAGTGCACTTAGTAAAGATCTACGCAGCGCGCTATGTGCACAGATACTCCGATATTCAGACATGGTTGGGGTGGATTGCATGACATCAAAAATCCTTGGTTCGGGGGAAAAAGGGGGAACGGAGAACGATAGTACTAGTTAGTTAATCGACATTGCGGTAGTCCAAAGATTTTCTCTGATACGATTCACAATTCAAGATGATCAGTTGCTACGCTACGACTAAAAGCGGTCAACATACCTGCTGCCTACAGCAGTAGTACTACGATGTAAGACACCACAGGATAAGGAATGCCAAGGGTCGTTCCCACTGCATCGTATCATTTATCAGCCTGTGTGATCGTAGCAAGGAGTTCTCGGGTGCGAGATCCTGAGCGAAAGGAAACCGCAATCGAAGGCTTGGAAGCCTGTCAAGAGTGGGCCGCCGTTTGGGGACAGCCCCACGAGGCCGTGAATTGATCCAATCACCGGGGCCGTTTTTAATTCCCCCCGTGAAGTGGGAAGTTGCCCGGTACCCAGTTGCCGGGTTTGCCTTAAATTCAGGCAGCCCGCGTTGACTATCTACTAGTACTAGATAGTAGTAGTAGTTGGATGCCTTAGTTAGCAGATACCTGTCCACTAGGCAATAGCACTAAATCCCTACTTCGGCCCCTCCAAGGGAGTCCAGTATGGTCAGACCGCCTAGGATGTAATGCCCAATTATATGCACGCAGAGAAACACAGCCGGCTGCCATCTTCCACTACTCCGTACTGTGTGGACCTTTCAGGTTCGCAGTACGAACTAGTAGGACTAAGTAAGTAGTATGAGTCTGGCAGCTGTGTCTGATAATGCCCCTTCAGCCAATGATACCTCGGCGAGGTCTGCACGTGTGGTCGCTGAGCATCCATGCCTTCATGACATACACACTTACTTATTTCCTGTCTAGTAATAGTAAGGTAAGCGGTACTCCGTATGCTGTCGTCTGTCGCCCCTAAGTAGTCATGTTCAATAATATTTTTGCCTAGACAGCTCAACCTCAGGTCGCTATTGAACCAATAGTGATACTCCATAGTGCTGTCAGTTAACCCCCCCCCCCCCCCAAAAAAAAGCCGGACCTTTTGTCATGCACTATAGAAAAAAAAAGCTTAGATGGTATAATGAACAGTCAACAACGTCCGGAGTAATAATACAATATAGAAATGACAGCATTCAACTCCTACCGTCACTTTCCCTCCAATGCGCCATTTCCCACATCCTGGGCTGTCATGCTGCCCCTAAGGATGATCAAGTTAATCGGCATTGTCCGCTTGATCAGAGCCGTGTTTTAACGTGGACTGGGATGATGGCCTGATCCCTAGGTCAAAATAGAATCCAAGAAAATGGAAGCGGTCAGAATCGCCAATGCACGCGAGACGGCGATAACCTAAAGCATGGGTCATTTTTCAGCTTCCCCTCCTCTGATCAACAGAATGGGAGGGGCAAGGATTTCAATACTGGCCACTACTGCCTATTGTACTTGCATGCATACAGCATCCACCATGGCATGAATATCATTCAAGCATGCAGTTACTCCGCCAGCTAATCAGGCGCAGCGCTAACATTGTAATCTCCCTTATCAAGAACGCTCAGCGGCGCTATCTGGATATGCATGGACAGCCTATGCTTTCTGCTGATTGTCAAGGTGCGCAGAATTCCCTTGCGTCGTCAGCTGGAATCCGCTCGGTTGAAATCAACTCGTGTTCCGTGATTACAAAGGAGAATTTCCGCCACAGCCGCGATATCAATTTAGCGCACGGATCGGTCGGAGCAAGATCGGGTACTGATATCGTGGTTCTCACGATCATTCATTGCCTGCTTGACTCCCACCCGCTCCTCCTCCTGTAGGAGTTGAGAGCGTTGACGCTGCGCCGCAGCACATGGTCATTTGCATCTCGAGAGCCGCCATCATTGGAGGAAGAAACTTCCTAGTTCAGAAAAGGCTAATCGCTAGACGGCCCGGCCGATACGCTCGCCGTTGCAAGGTAGATCGCATCACTGAGCTGCCTTGGATTCATCATGTCTCCGAGGCAATTGACCAGCCTGATAAACGACTGCTCCATACTGGATCCTCCATGGACCAGGATGGAACCCCGGAATCCACGACTATGCATCCTGTATGTCAATCATAGAGTCTGCTCATGCAATGACGCGACATATGCTAAGGGGGCGATCCCTTGACATTAGTCCAGTGGCTATAGTACTTGGAGATGACAAGAGACATGCGTTACATCGAGAAGAATGGTGGTTACAACCCACGCCACCTCTCAATGTGAGGCCAAGGAGGAGCTAAATGTAACAAACATGGCGAGAGAAGACGATAAGACGATGGCAGCAGCATCGCCAACTCAGCAGAAGGGCTCAGCGTTGTGCGGGGTTGAGGGACGCCCCGCAGCTTACTACTCCCGGTTGCCTTCGGTCAAGGAATGATGAGCAGACAAGCAGACGGACTTCGGCGTAACCGGTAGTACTATTTTCATCCCAACTTCCCAACCAAGGACATTAAGCTGTCGATTATCCTGTAGGGGAGGCATGCAGTCTATCCCAGTACCCCATACCTTCGTAGCTTCGTCGGTAGGTCGTACATAGTGCCTGTAGTCCGATTTGCTAGTGGCTACTACTCCGTCATTCGTCGAAAAATCGAGCGACCGGAGTGGGAGCCAAGGACAACCAAGATCCATGGTGTCATAGGGCAGAGAAAAAGAAAAGGAAAAACGAAAAGGATTTGAAAGATCCACACCGAGGGAATTTTGTTTGGACATGTCGTGATTCCCATCATCATCAGTCGGCCGCTGGAAGAATAGGCTCTTTGACCGCTTCTTTATCATCCTGTTGCCGCCGTCCTGGTACGACCTTGGGTATCCAAGGTGTCGCAGACAAGGAGACTTGTCCATGACGAACTACAAGCATTGCCCTGGGTACACAGCCCTAATGACCAATGACTTGGGATAGCGGGTTGAATGTGCCGAAGAATTATGCCCAAACGGATGAACCTCGCAAACGAAGCATCTCCCCTTATGCCTGTCCGGCGTCCTCCGTGTAGAATGATGATGCCGAGATTCCAACCAGTCATTGAAAATGGTGGTTACATGATTACCGAGGATTACCTTCGTTTCTGCTCGTTTCTTACCGTGGGAGCAGTTGGCTGGCCACCCACTTTCCGGCCCCTTCCCCTTTCCGCACCGCCCCGGCGATGGTTTCACTGCCACTGCCACGCCTCAGCCTCAGTGTTCTAACTTCTAACGCGTGTAATATTACTACGACTGTACTAGCCGTGTTTCTCCCCCGCGTTCGGGTGAGGACAGGGCTGGGATGACTCAATCGAAAATCTCTTGTTGTTTAATTTACCGACAAATTACCCCCCTCCTCTCGCTCGCATTCTTGTTCCAACTGCGAACCTAGAAATGCGAGCGAACCACTCGAAGCTCCACAATAATGTCAAGTAAGGATGAAGCGGCACCAACCGTCATTTTGCCCATTTGGCCCAACTCATTATCCTCCTTTCCTCCGTGACCCTTTTTGACCCCCCTTTCCCTTCGCGACAACATGATTGCATGCTGAGGGAAATTAAAGGAACCATGACGAAACGGGACAAGACCATCAGCGCCCAGCTAAAATAATATTTAAGTTTTAGGCGGTCTGCACATCCCAGTCCGGAGTGTCAGGTGACAACCCCCCGATTGTCGGAATCGCCCAATTCTCAACACGCTCGTACATGCGACTAGTGGCCTGGGAGCCATTGCATGCAGTCTCTAAGCCCAGAGACTTTCGGGCGACAGGGATAAGGTAGGTTGGCATCGGAACCCAGAAACGGGAAACGAAGGGAGACCCCAGCGGATGGGAATCCCAGATCCACATAATTCCCCAGAGGGACCGCCGTGCCGGTGCCTCAAGAGGGATCTGTAACATCAATAATGGCGATAGACACGGTAATAGTGTTTGCGGATCGACGGTCAGGCATGCTTCGGATTCTCCTGCGTAGCGATGGTATCTAGGTAGGTACCTAATAGTAGTGGTACGTGGATAACTCCGTACTCCGTAACCACGTACCCGTGTGTATGCAGGACGGATTGTCCGTGGGGAACCAACCTTCTTTCTTGCTGGAGAGAGAGCCCATTACAGCAATGGGATCCCCCCATAGCAACAGTCAGTATTCGCCTTCCCCCTTTTCTGCCTTGTCTGTATGTACATCCACCTAACGATCTTCCTTCCCCCCCAAAAGGTGAAACAAGTAACAACATACCTATCAGTCCGCCTAGGTGTCTGTCTGTCTACCCGCACGATTGATTGACAAGTGATACCACCGTCAAGGGATGATCGTCCAATAGATCGGGTCTGTTCACTGTGCCAACTGATCTCCTGGAAAATGGTGGAGCGAGTGAACAGCTCTGGAGCATCCTACCAATTGCATTCAAGGGCAAAATACTTTGTGACAGAACCCGGTAACAACAACTAAGTACTACTAGATAGATACTGTTATCCTGTTACCCTGTTATCGTGTTAGATAGTTGGATGCAGGGAAGCCGGACGTTGGGGAAAACCGGCAGTCTTTTCCCTGTACACCAATCAACTTGGCAGAAGGGAAGGAGAAAGGACGGAGCGTAGATGAAAGGAGCCTCATAGGATCTCATGATCGCGGCTAGTCCCATAGTAATTAATCCCTTGGGCTGCCGTTGCGATGTTTCGCGGTGGACAGCTCACCCTCAACAGACTTTAATCTGGAGCAGGTGCCCAGCAATGACGGCCCAGTTTGATTAGACTACCTCATTAGCATACCTGAACTAAAGGTTAATAAATATTATTATTATCCCTTTCCCGGCTCTTACCCAGCAGTATATAGGAACGTACAGTCTTCCCTTCTAGCTGCATTGCTATTATCATCAAGTGGTACTCCCTTGATGGTTGAGAGAACGCCCCTAGGAGCACCCAAAAAGAGAGGGCATTGAAGAACCGGGCTAGAATCATATCAACGACGCAACAAAACGCCTCTGTTATCATCACTGTCATCCACTACCATCATCATTATCCTGATCTTATGTCATCATTACCTGAGCGTTTTCATTCGTACCCGAAGATCAAGGCCCGCGTTTTTTTCAGTCTTGCTTGGCCTCCCAAATACTGTTGCGGGTCCCGGCCGGCCGCCTGGAAAGGAAGGAAAAGATTCACCTCGGCGCCCTCTGGGTGGTTGTTGGGTCCTACGTGGGGTGGAAACCTACGGTTCCAGTCTGGTTATTTTACACCCCCGATTACGCCGTCCGGACGGCGTATGCGGCCATTCCCAGTTGACAATACGGCGATACGTACCACACACAGGTACGGAGTACGTCAGTAAGTACCCACTCCAGCTTTCTTTCAATTGAAACATCCATCGGTTTCTTCGAAATCGACTTCCAAAATCCTTCCCTCCGAACTTCTCCCTTGTCTGTACGACACCGCATTCGCGTGGATGGGAGACTCATAAGAGGGCGAAAACCAAAATCCCGCCAACACCCCGTTGACCCTTTCTCCCTCAGAAACTCCTCGCACCCTCCTCGACATCCGCAAGTGGAGATCCAATTTCCCAGGCGAAGGATAACGCTGGCTCAGTTTCCTCCGTCGCATGATCAACTCTCTTACTCACATCCTGGCGCCTTTCGCTGCAGGTCCTCTACGACTCTCCACGTAACCGTGCAGCAAACTGGAAAAGCTACATATCGGACCACACTAGACAACCGCGACCCTCACGATTACTCTGGTCGGTCCAATCTCCGATTGCTCAAATTATCACCCTTCCCCTTTGGACCACCTGCATCACTGCGTTGGCAGGCAATCCTGCATTTGCACTTCCGATCCTCGTCGCCGATTCTCCATTCTTGCGCAGCCTTCCCTAGCCTCCTTCTGGAGTGACGCCAATCGACGCGAAGCCGATTTCCCTGCTCAATTTCCAACTTTCGGCGTCCGTCGAAGCTAGAGATACCTACGGAGGGGCTCTGCTGACAGCTAAGCACATGCGCGGCGCACACGGCTTTTGACTTGCATAATTTCTCTCACCAATTTCTGTTTCCATTACCATTTCTTACTCGTCCTGGGGGGTCCTCGTTCCTCCTGCCTCCCACGGGAAAGAACCTCAACCCGCCTGCACCCAACACGGCCAATTGGTTGAGCTCCGCACGTCCTCGCATTCCTGCTGCAGAGAGACAGCTTTCCCCGCGTACTAGAAGATCGGCGAATCCAAGAGGGGTAAAATAGGGAGCCAGGATAGGACATAGCGGGCAAATCAGAAGATATCAGGAAACGTGACGAAAATCGGTTCCGAAAACAGGCCAAGGCTGAGGGGGCCAAGTCATCCACCGTTCTTGATTTATTGCGTTGACGACAGAGATCAAAGACCCTTCCCCCCGCGGAGCCATTGTTACACAAAGCCAGTGTCTGTTTCAATTGTTATCAGGAACCCGAATCCCGTACCCTCGCGAGTGCTCTCCGGCAGGGCTCTCCGCATTGCATCAGAGGCAGGCCAAGATGCAGATATCAAAGACAGAGCAATCCCGCTAAGCAAGTGGCTTTTGCATCGCTCAGCCAGACCCGTTCCCTTTTTTGGCTCGTATTGCATTCTTGCTATAGGCCGCCGTCTCAGGGTCGACACGGCCGCCTAGTTACTGCACCTCGCTGTTCATTCGTCCCCTGAAGAGTCCAGGTGACTCAAGCATTGGCACCGTTCACGGCTGGTCTACAATCTCACGTTTTGCAGCCGGGTGCTACGTCTGGTAGGTATCCGCAATGGCTTACGCCGCCGCTTCGTCGCCTTCGACCGTAAATGGCGACACTCAAGCAAGTTTAAAACTTACTGGCTCACCCCCCAAACCTCCAAAACTACATAATGTCATCACATCTGTTCCTCCCGCTCCTACTCCATCTTCCGCTCCGCCCTATGCCTATTCATACACAACTACACCGAACTCATTACGTCCCACATACAACTTCTCAAATGCTTCAAGCCCTTCGGGCACCCCTTTGCAATCAGCCACCGACGCGCTCCGTGGGCGAATACATTCATTCCCTCTGAATCCTCCCGCCCATCTTGAGCTTGGAGAGTCAGCCATGGCAGTTCCTGGGAACGCTAGTGCCTCCGGCTCGGGGGATGCGGCTAGTCAGATTCCAAACAAAGGTCCGGGGTTGATGCGCCGAATTTCTCGAGGAGCTGCCAACAAGCTCACTCGGAGGCGGCAGTCGGCCTCGCATAACGACAAACGAGACCGCAGCTCTGGCCCCGTTATTATGCGCAGACGGAGCGATAGCAAAACCGGACAAAACAGCTGGGAGAGTGCGCTTGAGTCTAGTAACGAAGAAGACAGCAATGACGCTCTGGACTCCCTGGGAGTCTGGTGTGGCTCCGAAGCTTCTAGCTTGCAGAATGAGAACATCGTCACTACTTCCCGCAATGCTGGTGCGGTCGCGCCCAAGGTTGATTCGGTTATTCAACGCGGTACAGTCCTCACCAAGGTCACCAAAAAGCGACAGAAGCAAGTGCGCTTCTTCCTTGACCTTGACGCTGGCAAGGTCTACTGGGATGTCTCCAACCCGACGAAACGGTTCTATATCGATGACATCAAGGAGATCCGAGTGGGCGCCGATGCTCGCAATTACCGCGAGGAACACCAGGTCCCGCAGGATCGTGAAAACCGATGGTTCACCATCGTCATCGCTGACGCAGAACGATCGAAAGGACGGTCTGTCAAGACCCTACACCTGATTGCCCCCTCCGACTATTACCTTGATCTCTGGACCACAACGCTCGAGCACATTTCACGCTACAGGATTGGTCTTATGGCTGGTCTTGCTGGGTCGGGCCAGAGTGAGGCGGTCTTGAAAGCCCACTGGCAGCGTGAGATGTCGAGATTGTTTCCCAATGGTCTTAGGCAAGGTGAACTGGAAAGCCTGGATTTTGGAGCCGTTGAGAGCGTGTGTCGCAGTTTGCACATCAATTGCTCCAAAAATATGCTTCGCGCTCAATTTTCCAAAGCGGACAACAACAACAAGGGCAAGCTGTACTTCTCAGAATTCAGCGACTTTGTTGCTCGCTTGAAGGAGAGGAAAGATATCAAGGCGATCTTCAAGGAGAGTGTTGCGGATTCTGAGGGCTTTACCACGGATGAATTCCTGGGATTTCTCCGCGACGTGCAGAACGAAGATGTCGACTCCGACCGAAGCTACTGGATATCTATCTTTGACCGGTTCGTGCGCAAGTCCAGGCCACGTGCCCCAAGTCTTCCGGAACATGCAGACGGTGGAGTCTCCCGCATGGGACTTGACGCCTTTACCTCGTTTCTCTCTTCTTCCTGGAATGGCATCTATGCTTCTCGCCCCCCTCAGTCGCGATTCGACCGTCCATTGAATGAATATTTCATCTCCAGTTCGCATAACACGTACCTCCTGGGACGTCAGGTAGCTGGTGCGTCCAGCACCGAGGCCTACATCAGCGCCCTGTCCCAAGGGTGTCGCTGTGTGGAGATTGATTGCTGGGACGGAGCAGATGGCCGACCCATTGTCTCTCACGGCCGGACCATGACCACCAGCGTCTTGTTCGCCGATTGCATCACTGTCATCAACCGATATGCATTCATCAGCACCGATTTCCCTCTTATTCTTTCTCTTGAAGTGCATTGCAATCCCGAGCAACAGCTGGCAATGGTCAGGATCATGAAGGAAACCTTCAAAGACCAACTGGTGTTGGAGCCCCTTCTTACGAACACGTTTGTCCTTCCGTCACCCGAGGAGCTAAAGCGCCGCATCCTCGTGAAAGTCAAGACCTGCGATGAAACCCAGGGAGATATGCGCCAAGAATCTGCGAATTCCTTGATCAGCGCCGGACGTAAGCGCAGCTCGAGCTCCCCATTTATGCGCCCAGTGGTGCCGGAATACCCGGCAGTTTCAACCCTTCCTCCTCTTTCTGGGTCGTCCACGGCTGGCCCGGATAGTGTCGATACATTCATGTCGCAGGACCGACGGTCTTTCACAACCACCAGCATAAGCAGTGCCACCGAAGACAGTGATGGTGCCTTGTCGTCGATGAAGATAGAACGGAAACGGCGTCAAAAGAGCAAAATCACGAAACCACTGTCGGACCTGGGGGTGTATACTCGAGGGTACAAATGGCATAGCTTCTCGTCCCCCGAAAGTCAGCGGTATAACCATGTGTACTCCTTTGCGGAACGTTCTTTCGAGAGTATCTGCCGCGATGCCGACAGCAAGGCCGTATTTGAAAAGCATAACCGAAAGTATCTAGCGAGGGTATACCCCTCCGGCTTTCGTTTACGGTCTTCGAACTTCGATCCCCTCAAGTTCTGGCGGCGCGGCGTGCAGATGGCCGCCCTGAATTGGCAGACCTATGATGTCGGCATGCAAATGAACCAGGCTATGTTTGCGGCGGGGACTGATCGCACTGGTTACGTCCTCAAGCCCGAGTCTCTGCGCACCGTGAATCCCCTAGGCGAAGAGAAAAAGAAGGGGACGGAACGGAAGCTCGTTCGATTCTCGGTCGACGTCATCTCCGCCCAACAACTGCCTCGGCCTCGCAGCATTGGCCCGGATGATAATATCAACCCGTACGTGGAGATTGAGATGTTCAGTGCGGATGACCGCGGCCAGAGCTTGGTGGTTGGAGAGGGGGGCATGAACGCTTCGGCGCGCAATGGCATGTCAGGCATTGGTTATCCACACCGCCGACGCACGAAGATCGAGCAGAGCAATGGCTATAGCCCCATCTTCAACGATCGGTTCAAGCTGTCGCTGGAGACCAAATATCCGGACCTGGTGTTTGTCCGCTGGACGGTCTGGAGCTCGCTTGATGGCCGCAGTGCGGGCAACAATAGCAGCGTTCAGCTGGCCACCTTCACTGCCAAACTCACCAGTCTTTCTCAAGGCTACCGCTACCTGCCGTTATATGATGCCGGTGGCGACCAATATCTCTTCTCGACCTTATTCTGCAAGATTGCCAAGGAAGAACCGGTTTCGGTTCAACGGTTGGATGCCGAGGAACTCCGAGCGGAGCGAATGGGCCTTCTTCGCCAGATCGGCCAAACCGTGTTCAAGCGCTCTTCATCTACGGAGCGAGACAAGGACGCTTGCTCCGACAAAGGCAGTGAGATTCCCTTGAGTTCCGAGGACAACCATTCTCCTACGTCTCCGATTTTGACCCCGACGGTTTCGGCCGCGTCGACGTCGTCGTTGCCTCCTTAGCTCCCACACCCACGGAGCTGCCTGGACCTCCCGGCTCTTCTATACCTTCTTGACTTCCCCCCTGTCTCCTATCGCTATTACACTGTGATCTTTGTTTCAATTCATGTGCAAGTAAGGGAGTGGCGTTCTGTCAGCTTTGACTGCATCTGTTTGCATTCGTTGTCCTTTCCTGGTGTCTTTTTGGAGCCCGAGGCGCATCACGGTCGCGAAGGTAGCCACTGGAGGGCTCGAAGGGCAGCATGGTCTTGCATCTCTGGCTTTACTTTTTGTTATCTATCAATGGCGATGCATGGCCGATTTCGCAACGTCACGATGGCGGGTTCATGGTGTTATTTTATTGCTTGTGTTCTAGTTTTTGTGTGTGTGTGTGTGTGCTGGTACAGGAGTACCTTGATTTATCAGCGATACCCTCTGATTTTGATGTTTGCGTGTGTTGCTATTCTGCGTTGCATGGCTGTGGGATTATCATTGCAGCCCTGGGTTTCCATTCTCTCCACTGTCTCGTTTAAGTCGATTCTGCTCAGCATCTGTCTCGGGTTTTTCTTTGGGTTCGAAGTCGCATTTCAAATATCAGTTGTCGTTGCATCGGGGTCGCATTCGGAGGAGTCACCGAGGAAGCGGTTGCATCATTAGGCATCACTGGCGGGGGATCCATGCATGCATTATGTCGATGATGAGGATGAAGATAGCCAGCATCCTGGCTTGGTCCACTGTCGTCGGGGTTTCTGGACGAGACCCTGACTGAACAGGTCTGTTCTTACATTGTTTACCTTTGTATGTTAATATGAATCTGCGGCTGGGACGCGTTTTTGATTCCGGACCTGCCTCATTCCAATGCTCTCTCTCCCGTAGCAAGTTAAGGGGGTGGCCAGGGTTGTTTCATTCACCGGCCTTGATTGGCGGACCTTCTGGCGGATAAGAACCGCCTGGGATGTTGCGGGGAGAATCGGACAGCAATGAAGCTAAACTCTCTCCCCTTTCAGCCGGATCCTTGAATCTGGAGGTGTGAGATGTCGTCCCCCCGATATTTGCCTATCTCTGGTCTGGAGTCCGACGGGGAAAGGATGGACTGATGCTCTATCATGCAAGAATGATCCCTCCCCCTCCCTCTGTCTCTCCTCCTTCACTTCCAACCTAACCTGGCTCTGCATCCTCTCCGCATCCATTCACCAGAATGCCTGCATCCAACCACCAGCATTGGCTGACTGCGACAGCTTCGACGGAACGCAGCCTCGAGCTTCTCCAACATCAATATGCCGGCTATTGCCATGCGCTGGTGCCATTCCTGCCCGATGCAAAGAAAAAGCCGGTGACCCTCTATGATTTCCTCGCCACAAACCCGGACACGTCCAAGTTTATCCAACTGGTGGACCAGAGTCCCCAAATCAAGCACCTTCTGCAGAACGCGGACTTCTCCTCCACCGTCTGGGCCCCAACCGACACTGCACTTCAACCACTATGCAATGAGATGTCCCAAGAGGACATTCTCCCCTGGCTTCAGGCGCACATCTCGCCCAGTTTTCTCCCCATCCGTTTCCTTCTAACAGCTCCAACCGCTGACACGCTGTTCCACCCGGTCCACTTGAACGGTGCGCAGAGAATAGCGCTTCGGCCCTCCCTCACGAGTCTGCGAGTGAACTCCCACGCAGCCGTGGTCGAGCCTGACCATCTCGTGGCAAACGGTCTGGTTCATATCATCAACCAGGCCCTTCTCCCCCAGCCCGCTACCCACTCTCTCATTGCTGCGCTGCCACCACACGGCTTCGACCTGTTCCAGACTGCAGTACAACAGTCTACGGCCATCCAAGCTATCCTCCAAGATGATTCCCGTCGCGGTGGAGTTGTTTTTATCCCCACAAATGAGGCTTTTCGCAAGCTGCCAGAGGATGTCCGGGCATTCCTCTTCAGCGATGAAGGAGCTGCCTCACTCCAAGCCCTCTTACGTTATCATATCGTCCCAAATCAGTCTCTGTACTCCAATCGTCTCTACGATCTGGATCCCGCCCCCGAGCAATTCGTGCAGACGCCGGAGACCACCCCTGACCATACGATTCCTACACCAGAGACTCAGGCGGATCGTCAGTGGCGGGTCCTCAAGGGTGTTCGTCCGTTCTCGTTACCGACTTGCTTAGAGGGTTTACCGGTGTCAGTTGCTGTGACACGCTATGGAGGGTTGATTTCGATGCAGGTGAATGAAACTGCTAATGTGACGGTACAGGATGGTCTGGCCAATGATGGAGTGTGCCATATTGTGGATGCGGTCTTGTTTCCACCGCCCCAGAAAGTGGGAGACACAAACACAGATGAGGAAGGGGAAGCCAGGCCTGTTCTCTCTGTCGAGGAGGTTATGTCGAGACTGAGTCAGCTGGATCTAGCTTGAGGAGTTGGTGACCTAACAACTGACCATCATTCCAGGGGCACCTGGTACGTAAATCAAGCCTGGCAGGCTTAGCTAACTATATATTGAAGTTCGATATCTATAAGCTGCTCGAACCCATCCCAGGTTCCTTGGCCATGATTCCATCTTTAAAATCTTCGAACACCTCAGTCATCCCCGTAGCACTGCGCAAGCTTAGATATATTACCGGATGCCACCTTGAAGGAATCCTAGTATAAACCCTAGCCAAACGGGATCCGAGCAGGCAACCTAAGATAGTTACCAATTAAAAATCATAATATATTTTGGAATATGCATTCCCTTTCTTATTGATCACGCGGAATAGTCTGTAATGTCATATAATCGCATTTTCTCCCCAGGATATACTTCCACCACCCTCGGCTAACCTGCCCGGACGCGGGCGACCTGCCTCCCACCGCCCGCGGTAAAGGCAACGTGACGACTTCCGCCTCCGCGGATGAGCCTCCAGCTTATACTCCAACCCAGTCCACCCTCATTCATTTCATCTCCCTCAATTCCCCTTCCAAACCATCGCAATGGATCCCTTCTCTGCCGAGGGCGGTAGGTCATCCCCATTGAGCGCACCCTTCCATGCCCACCCCCACTAACCCGCCTCGTTTCCCCCCAGAGCTGATCAACATCCACAATGCCTTCCACCAAGGCCAATACGACTCCGTGATCGACTTCGATACCTCCGCCCTATCCCCTGAGAACCACCTTCCCGCTCGCGTTCTGCAGCTCCGCGCCAAGATCGCCCTCGGCCAGACGGACGAAGTGCTCGCCGATGTCGAAGGCGAGGAGGAGACCCCCGATCTGGCGGCCGTGAAGGCGCTGGTCCAGCAGGCCTCCGGAGACGTCGAATCCGCATTGCAGTTGACCCAGGACCTCGCGGAGAACTACCCGGACAATGCCAGTGTACAGGTTTTGGGTGGAACGTTGCTGCAGGCTCAGGGACATAGTGAGGAGGCGTTGGCTTTGTTGACCAAGCATCAGGGGAACCTGGAGGCGTGAGTTTAGCTCTCTATTTCTCCTCTCCAGCAGGGGATCTGGAATTGGTTAGGGAATGGAGTGGCTAATTTCTGGTCTAGTGTGGCCTTAATCGTCCAGATTCATCTCCAGCAGAACCGCTCCGACCTCGCCGTGAAGGAGGTCCAGGCTGCGAAGCGCTGGGCGCAGGATTCCCTCTTGGTTAACCTGGCTGAGTCGTGGGTGGGAATGAGAGTCGTACGTGCTGTCCGATGCTGCAGATACTCCCCGGTCCGGGTTTTGTGAAAGAGCGGTGGAACTAACTTGCCTGTGCTTTAGGGCGGCGAGAAATACCAGGCTGCATTCTACGTCTACGAGGAATTGGCCTCCGCTCCCAGCACCGCCGCACCCCTTTCCATCGTCGGCCAAGCCGTGGCAGAACTTCATCTGGGTCGGTTGCCCGAGGCCGAGGCCGCCTTGACTGCGGCCCTGGAGAAGCACCCCGACGAGGCGGAATTGATCGCCAATACTATTGTGCTGAATGTGTTGGCGGGCAAGCCTACGGAGGAATTGGAGCAGTACGCTAACCCCCTCCCCTCCACCAATATCAAACCCTCTGTCATTGGGTCCTCTCGAAACTGTAGCTAACATGCACTGCCATCACACCAGACACCTCGAACAAACTCACCCCTCGCACCCCCTCCTCTCCGACCTCCAAGAAAAGAGCGCATTGTTCGATACCGCGGCCGCGAAATATGCCCCGAGAGTGTCGGCTTAATTTAGGATATCCGTTGTTACCTTTGTTTTTTTGTTTTTGTTTCTTGCTCGCTCGCATTTCTACATTGAGCCAACACCCTCCATCTTGTACTCTCTCTCCCCCCCTCCCGCATTCTTGCTCTCTGGGCGTGATCTTGTTTTCGATGATGAATTGATACGACGGCGTAGCTATGTATTATCTAGGTATTGTCTAGCGAATGCCCACTTACCTATCCACCTAAGTCACTCGTCACCCTGTCTGGTTTTGTTGAATGGCCGAGTTGGGATTGGATTTATCGATACGGTCCGATAATATATGACGTGTATTATGGGTTGGGACCTCTTGCATTGAGGAGAACCAATAGTATGTTCGGGATCGACGTGTAATCTGGACTTCGATTTGCTCGCCTACTAAACTATAACCGCAACTGTAGGTTATATAGTACGTATGATGCGCCCCCCCTCCCCTATCAACGCCCACAATGTAACAATAAATCACCTCAGCACCGAGATTATCCTTACCTGCATTCCACCTGGAATAGCTATAATGGCACGAGGCTGTCAAGTCAAACTCACAATCGAGCACCCAGCCAGTTGATGATCGCCTGGCTTTGCTGGGTATCCATGCCAACTGCATCCGCCGCATAGACAGCTGCAACGTGAGTTTCGTCCTGTCCGATAACATAGACTGTATTGGGGACGACTTTCTATACAGCAAAAGGAAAGAAAGGTCAGCCGGACACTCAGAGAAGCAAATAACAAAAACAAAGTAGGTACCAGCAAGAGGAGAAAAAGAAAACCCAACGGTCATGAGAGCCGGGAGGGGAAAAGAGGGGAAGGGAGGGGAATGGAAGGGGGGCAAAAAAGAAAAAAAAGAAAAAAAGAAAGCAAAAAGAACTCACCTTAAACTTCTCGACAAACTCCTCCACAGCGGTAAACAAAGCCTCGTCTCTCCCAACAACAATCAACACATTCTCCGTTTTCAATCCCTCCCACCACTCCAGGGGTACTTTGGCCGGCTCACTCCACGGATCTCCCTGCCCGTCCTTATCCGCCAGATACGACTGTGTCCAAGGGTTGACGACCTGAGGACTGATGATGTCCTTCTGTCTGTTTTCCCGGAAACTAGCACCTTCCGTATTGTAAGTGACCCAGGGAGCGTGACCGAACACGCCGGCCAAGGGTTGGGAGATCTCCAGTGGCTGGATGTCCGGGTGTGGATGGGTAAGGTGCAATAGCACGGCAAGAGAGAGGTTTCCGCCGGCGGAGTCACCACCTAGGAAGACGTTTGCCGGGGAGCGGCCTGTTTCGGTGAGAATGTAACGAAGGGCTTCGACGGATTGGCGTAGTTGAGTGGGGTAGGCGGCGTGCGGGATGAGGGTGTAGCTGAGGAAGAAGATGGCGAGATCGTGACCGGATTCGCTGAGCCGGTTGACGGTGTGTCCCATCAGGTTGTAGTGCTGGGGGTAGGCGTTGAGGAAGAAGCCGCCACCTGGATGAGGGGTTAGGGATCGGAGAATTGAGCTGGTGGTGGGTTACACCATGGGTGTCTAGGGTGCTGGGCTTACCGTGGTAGTAGATCAGGACATTTTTGGCGTCCTTGTTTCCAATCCAGTGGCCTTTGGCCCCGTGGTTGAGAGGGACGGTCTCTGGTTGGAGACCTTGGCGGGTCATGAACTGTCGGTATGCTTCATCAGTGGAGGGAGGGGTGAGTCTGGGATCATGGTCAGTATTTGCTATCTAGACTTGTTACACTGGCGGGCAGATTGGGCGTACTGCAGATAGCGTGGAGTGTGGGTGGTTAATATCTTGCGCACGAGGGCGTTGAGCACATGGAGTTTGTACGTCTTGGCGCCATTTGCGCCTCAAAAGAGAGCTGTGATGGAGATGGGGAGCATGGCCGTAAGGACGACGAGCTTGTTCCATGATTCTTGCGCCTTCTCCCAGAGGGTGAGGGGCTGGTCCCAGGACGACATGGTGCGAGAAGGGAGCTTCTATCGTAGGAACAGAGAGAGAGAGACAGAGAGAGGGGGGGGGGGAAGGGATGTAGGTCAAGGGACATGCAAGTCCGAGGGAATGCATGGTCGACACCCCCGCTTTATGAGAACGACGAGCCACTGCCAGCTGGACTAGGAGATAGCTGGCTGGTCAGGCATGCAGTTCCGGGGCATGCGGTCCGCATGGAAATGCAGAAGCACGCATCCAAACATACCTGGCGCGGTTGGCGAGCTGGTCAACCGCGGTTCGGTCCGGCTGGGGGAGGAGTCGCCTCGGCTCCCATGTACGTCTATCGATATGAGGAAATGCATATATTATGGCCTGGATATACAGCCTAATTCCCATTCACCATGTCCTCCTCGCCCGTCAGATCACAGAATGCCTTGAACGTCGTAAACACGTCCTCGCCACTGCTCGTGCTCTCAATGATACACTCGGCATTGGCGCCCACGAAGAACACATACCCCTCACGCACCTCCTCGGTCTTGTGGCCGACCGTAATCTTCCCTGTTCCTCCCGTGCAGATGAGGATGCTGGGACCCACCAGTGCGTCGAAGATCGCTTTGGCACTAGTCCGCTTCAGTTCCGTCTTCACCACGCTGAACTCTTCGATCGGAGGGTCGTAGAGCATCGACGACGAGCCACTAGAGTAGGCGGTCGCATTAAGCACCGCATACGGATAGTCGGTCGGCTCCAACTTCTGTTCCTCGATCGGCGCATAGGAGTAGGTCAGCATGTCGGTAAGCGTGTCCACGTCCTTGAACTTGGGGGTGAAGCCCGCCCGCACCACGTTATCGGACGATGCCATGCACTCGATAATGTCACCGGAGATGTATGCATGGATGTCGTCGGCCTTCAAGAACATGGCTTCGCCGGGCGCAAGGGCGACAAAGTTGAGGAAGAAGAACACAAATAGCCCGATATCATTGGGGAATTGTCCGTTAAGCCGCGTGACGAGGGCAGCCAGTTCGGCAGGGTTGCTCGGGTTCGTCTCGGGCGTGCTGGTAGAAGTAGCGAAGGTGTCGGGGGAATCCTGAGCTGCGGCGATAAGCTTCTGGGTGGCCGCCTCAATGCTTTCCGGGGAGGATTTCATCAAGGATGTGAACAAGGTGCGCAGAGCGTCCTTATTCTTCGCCATTATATCCGAGTCCTCAGAGTCTTCCGAGCCCTTGACTGTACTCTCAAAATCACCAGCAGTCTGTGCGCCCACCAGTTCACGGAGGGGCGCGACTGCGTTGAGAAAATGAACGATTTCGGTCAGAGGTCGGAAGCCGCACAGTCCCTCGAACGGTGTGATCGCGATCGTCATTTCGGGTTTGTGGTTGTCATCTACATTGCAACGGTCAGTTCAGCCGCTTCCAGCTGGGTTGATAGTCTCTACCAGGGTAGTTTCGAGAGTCCCGAGCATGAAGCTTCTCTGCCAGTTTCTTATTCGGATGGGCTTGGATACTGAGAGCCTTTTGGATCGAAAGGACCTTGAAGAGAAAAGGCAGTTTCCCGCCATATCGCTCGCTAACTTCCTTCGAGATCAATGCCTGGTTGTCCTGGACCATATCGAGTAGGGTTCGCTGGGTTTCGACATCTTTGGAGGGGAGGGAAGGATGGGTGCCCATCCACAACTATACGTCATCGGGTTAGCTTCTAGCTGCCATTTGAGCAATGAAATATGGGGGCGAACCTCTGCGTAGGGCTTCTCTGCCTCTATGGAGAAGTCTGAACCAGCCGTAGTGGCGGCATACTTTGCGGCAGCCGACTCCTGGCCGACCTTGCCTAGACCAGCTTCAGCACACGCAGCCAGCGGAACGACCCAGAATGCGGGGATGTCCTACCCCAGTCATAGCTGTTGACACCTGCAAAACGAGGAGAGGGTGCGTTAGAATCAAGTTCCAAGGAGAGAGCATCAATGGAGGAGAGAGAGAGAGAGAGAGAGGACTTACCACACTGAAGGCGGAGCAATGGGACCTGCATGATGGTGGTGGTGGTGGTGGTGGTGAGGGAGGGAGGGAGTAGGCGACTGACTGTATGGAGACGGAAAGTGTGTGCGAGTGAGAGGGAGTAAGTAAAGGAGGAGTGAATGGATCAAAGAGTGAATGGCCACCACAACCACTCAGGGAGTTCTAGGGACTGCTTCCCACCGACTGACCAGAGCCGACCGGTCAAGACCAGGTTCTATTTTAAGGAGCCAAATGATTCTGTTTGTGGTGTCCCCCGACATCTCTCACGGCGAACAGGTAACAATCAATACCTGTACGGTAGCCCCTCCTCGATCCGTTCATCCATCCGCCAAGTAACCGGCGGTCCCCTTTCCCGATTGGGCGTTGCCGCATCCGGTCCACGGTCCGTGACTTGTCATGGAGTCTGCCAATCAGAAGGGGACGAGGGCCGCAAAGCGCTTACCGCCCAGCCGCGAAGGGAAGCTCTCCGCCCAGGCTACTATTCGCTCTCCGAATGACGGGGTTCCTGAAGCTCAGGTTCCCGCGTCTCCGTCCCAGTCAGCTGGGTCCGACAGGCTTTCCACCCCGGAGCATCCCTTTGCTGCAAATCCCCAGAGTCCCTCCCCTGCAGGTCGCCCCCACAGCCTCAGGCAAGGTGCTGCCCGTGGGACGCGAAGCTCGACCCGGAAGGACCTTCATTCCGCCTTCGAATGGGAAGCGCTGGATATCCAGAAGACTAGGACCTCCGCGGCCTTTGCAACCCCGGCTAAACCCAGTAACCGTCAACCAAAGACGGTGGCGGCGACGACGGCGACGGCTGCTGTTGTTGTTGCTGCAGATCCGAGTTCGACTCCAAAGAAAATGTCCCGGCATCGGCCTAGAGGTCCTCCACTCCCCAGGGACAATGGACTGGCGGCCAATGAGGAGACTGACATGTGGAACAAGATCCTCCAGGACTTGCGCAAGGCAAAGGAGAAGAATGAAAAGCAGAAAGCACTGGCGGAGCAAATCTCCGCTCTGAATGAGAAGATAGGGAGAGAGGGTGGAAGTAAGTCAAGCCACTTTCTTTTTGGTTCGCTCCGGGAGAAGTATAACACGGTGTCGACAGATGCCAGCTCTTCCTTGATTTCCATGTATTTCTGGCTACTCTATCAATATCTTTGGCGAGGCCTGTTGCTTTTACCGGGCCATGCAATCACCCTGTACGCCCACGGGCATGAGATATATTGGCCGTCGGCCATGCTTTCACCACCATATTTCAGCCCCTTAACCTTATATCACCCTTAGCCTCTGGCCACTGCTTGCTTATTTGCACTCATCATCTGTTTTTCCCCTTCCTCAAAGAAGCAAACATTAACCATTAAAGCAGAACCGTCTCTTAACGAGCACAACCAGCTGGATAGTCTCTATCGACAAATGCTGAAACTCTGCGAAGACGAGAGAGCCATTCTACAGGACGAGCCTAGCGATGTGATCAAGAACTTGGGTCTTTTGACGGCGCTTCGACAAGCCTCGGAAGCGGAGGCCCCGCACCGCGCCACTTCTTTTTCCAAGTCGCGGAAGAAGAGAAATGATCTGGATGGCTCGGCTACGGACTCGCCTGGGCCCTCCGGTAATGCTTTGCCAGACAAGGTCGGTCGCACTAAAGGAGGTGTTCAACGTAGTACCAGCGTTTCCAGCACTCAGGTCCGTGATGGCCGTGACATCCGCGACAGTGGTGTGTATGTTAAGATAGAAGAAGGAGCAGAAAGTACCAAGGGCACCCTCGCCGAACGCAGCGGACACCTGGTGGTGGGGGCGGAAGTAGTTTTCAAACACAACAAGAACAAACAAGGGGTCGAAGGCGAGGGCATCCAGTGCATTATCAAGGGAATATCTGGGGACGGAGTGAAAAAACGGTACGGCGTGACGCCCCAGTCTATTCCCACAGAATCATTGACCGATGTACCTTTCAAGGTATGATGTTCAGGACCCAGAGCCAAATGAGAATGGTGAACAGGGAGCTGTGTACAAAACCACGGCAGCATCTCTGATCCCTATTCCCCAGATAGGTTCAACCTTGCCCTCATTTTCGCTAGGGAAGCAGGTGTTGGCGAGGTACCCAGATACGACCACATTCTACCGCGCGGAGGTTATGGGTTCCAGGAAGGATGTCTACCGCCTTAAATTCGAGGGCGAAGAAGATGATAAGGAGATGGAAGTGGACCGACGCTTCGTACTTGATATACCTGGAAAGTGAAGCGAGTCTTGAATTTGGACGTTACACCACGAGAGATCTACAGAGTGCAAATGAGAGCGGGGGAATTACCAGGGGGGGAGGCAACAAAAAGAAAACAAGAAAAAGAAAAGAGACCGTAAATGTGAGGTCTTGATTTGCGCCACGATCAGTGCACTATTGATACCCATTGATTGAGCTGGATTATTTTCAATTTGGGGGGAGGGTAGGGGGGTGAATATGGAGTTTGGATTGCCTTTGATTGGGTTAAATCGCCGCGGATTGCTGGTTACCTTGAGTGTTCTTACTCCGTACTTCTTAGGTATCTACTTCTTAGAGCAACGATATCGGAAGTCGGTACGTACTACCTACTGCTAGTACTACTTCTTGGCCACTGCGACGCACCCTATTGGAACCTATGGTAGCAGACTAAAGGGCCTAACTTGAATCCGGCGGTGGCCAGAATCTTCCGGCGAGTAAGAATTACATAAGGCATGTCAGGCCTGACAAATGGAGGGTGAGTCAGCGACTCCCCCGCCGAACCCGCCGCTCTTCCCGAGGGTCCGAAACACATGCGGCGCCGAGATAAGTGCGGGATGACTTGCCCATCGCCGCCCTCGACACCAGGGTGTTCTTTGCAACGAGTAACGACGCATGGTCATGTCCCCTGTCGCCGCTACATTCCTGCTAAATTTTGATTCCGGCCGGTAGCAACGGCCTTTTTCGCATTTGCTCTCCCACACAGCTCTGACTCTCCTTCCCCTCCGTCTGCGCGTCGCCATCCGCGCCCACCATGTCGAACCTACCCTCCCACGCCTCCCCGTCCTTTACGGCGCAAGCCGCACCCTCCCACTCCGTGGAAGAACTCTCCATTGGTACAGACCACGCAGCATCTTTGCCATTGGGCAGCAGGGTGGACGAGCTTCGTGACAATGCTGTCAACCAGCCCGACAGCACCGAGAGCGACCGGGGCGATGTGACCCCCGCCGTGCCGGCCTCCCTCCTCTCCCCTTCCTTTACCCCTCCAGCTACCCCCGGGGGCACATTCAACCCAGCAAAGCTGCTTCAGCAGACCCAACAATCTACGCATACGAAAGCCCCGAAACTCCTTCCTCGCCTCCCTGAAGTTGAATGCATCGTCCGCGCACGGATCCCCACCACCACCGGTGCGGAGATGTTCCTCCACCTCTACCACAACGACCTAGACAACAAAGAACATTTGGCAATCGTGTTTGGAAACACTATTCGAAGTCGGAGTTTGGACAAGGTTCGACCGGGGGAGACAGAAATGGATCGTATGATACGTGGAGCCTACGCGGGCAAATTACACCCCGGTCGTGTGAGTAGTTGGTATGACGATGGAAACGCTGAGGGCGCAGCTGGAAAGCAAGGCCGTAGCGAAATTACGGACGGTGGCCCCGTATCGGCAGAGTCAACTTTGGCACAGAGTTCGCCTAGCCAAGCGCCACTGGTGAGGATACACTCTGAGTGCTATACCGGAGAGACTGCCTGGTCTGCGCGCTGCGATTGTGGTGAACAACTCGACGAGGCAGCGAGACTGATGTCCTTCCCCTTGGAGGAGCTGGCCGAGATTGCATCCCAGCACGCTGTGCCTGTGCCTTCCAATGCCTCGGGGGGTGTGATTGTCTACCTGCGCCAAGAGGGCCGCGGCATAGGCTTGGGAGAGAAGCTAAAGGCTTATAATTTGCAGGATCTTGGCTCAGACACGGTGGAAGCCAATCTTCTCCTGCGACACCCTGCCGATGCCAGAAGTTACGGTCTGGCTACCGCCATCTTGGTCGATCTTGGCTTGGGCGAGGATTCCAATCCTCACGGCATCAGGCTCCTTACGAACAATCCGGACAAGGTTCGAGCCATTGAGGGGGCAAATCGGGAGGTGGTAGTAAAGGAACGTGTGCCAATGATACCATTGGCATGGAGGTCGGGCGGGAAGCAGGGCATCAAAAGTTTAGAGGTGGAGGGATATCTCAGGACAAAGGTAAGTTTCACTTGTCTCACCTTGTCGGCTCCAGTCCCTGTTCCGAGACCGGCCGTGCTTTTTCTGGCTTTGATGTGGTACTTTTGTCGGGTTGGTCTGGACACGGATGCTAACTTTTGTGTGTCACTTAGATTGCGAAAATGGGACACATGATTGAGTAAACCACTTAGATTGATTGCGTGTTTCCTTTGTTGCATTGCATTCCATGTCCTGTCCGTTTCACCTTCTAGCCGTTTTGTCGACCGGGTGTACTATATGAGGCCCCTCGGGTTGGGCCCAGGTAATAATGTACAGCGCTTCGTTATGACACGATCTGATCGTCTAAGAGAGAGAGAGAGAGGATGTCCCCTCCCGTTACTTTTCTGTACTTATATTCTTTGGTATCGAAATTTGGACATGGGGTGAAGATGCATCCATCGATCTGGCGCCGTGGTTGGGCATCACGGTGGGCAAGGGTGTGGACTCGGGGAGGGGCCAAGCTTTGACTTCGGGACTATGTGAAGGGCGCCACAGATAAACCAATTGAGACTGAAGTGCCATCGTATCGTGTTGCAGACACCCGAGACAAGTCCTGGAGGGAGGAGAAGAGAGAGAGAGAGAGAGAGAGAGAGGTATATCGCGCGGTGGAGGGCGTCTGGACTCTGGACTCTTGACCCTTGAACCTTGACCCTTGAAGGCTAGCGCGGTCAAACGAGAGCAGCGCCACTATGGAAGTTTAGCCCATCCCAAGAACCAAGACCCTCCGGATCGGCCATGGTCTGGCTCTGAAGCCTCCTGGTGTCAGGAAAAGGCAAAACGTGGTGCCGATTATTGACTTTGGGGCAACTCCACCGGAGCCAACCAGGCTGACTCTCGTCCGGCCAGCTGAAGGACGCCTCCTCCCCCAATAATCTTTTTCCCTCTCCTGCTTCCTCCCCCTCCCCAATGACTCGCCCGCTCTCCTCCTCGTCCTGCTCGCCTGCTCTGTTCTTATATCCTCCCGCTTGTCCTTCTCGATGCCACCACTACCCTCCTCCTACCGTTGAGCCAGATACCTTGCTTCTTCCGCTTCAACCGCACCTCTCCTCCGTGTTGAATGGCCGCTTCGTCCCCGTAACCCGCGAGCGAGGCCATGGCCACCCGCCTTCCTCCACTGAACGATGTCGCTCCTCCAGCGGCCCTTGAGTCGTCATCGTCAACCTCTTCCTTCTCCTCCTCGATAGTTCAAGGGCCGTCCACTGCCGCCCCGGTCGCGACTGCCGGCCCGGATGTGGTGAAATTGGAAGATTCCCCCACTCCGTCCGCATTGACCTCCGCGGATGCAGAAACTCCCGCACCGGACAACAATGGACCACCGGCGACAGGTGCCGGCCGCAAACGCAAATTGAACTGCACCTCTGCGCGAGGCGTCGCGAACCTCACGCCCGATCAATTGGCGAAGAAGCGAGCCAACGACCGCCAGGCCCAGCGGGCCATTCGCGAGAGAACCAAGGCGCATATCGACTCTCTGGAACAACGAGTCCGCGATCTCTCGTCGCAGAAACCGTTTTTGGACCTTCAAGCGGCATTGAAGCAGAATGAAATCATCCAGGCAGAAAACAGAGAGATCCGACAAGGCCTCAAGGTGATCATGGATATCATTCAGCCTCTGCTGGGAAAGCAAGACAAGCCGAGTATGTCCCATCCATCCATCCATTCAAAGATAGGGAAGAGTTATATTAATGATATCTTCTTCCAGATCCTCTCACTTCCACGCCTTCCTCAGCCAATGCTCGAATCCCCCCCATAACAACGACGCCGCCTTTGTCCGACAGTATCCGTTTCTCGGCCCATTCTCAGAGATCTGCCGCAGGCGAGCATCCGTACGCTGAGTCTACTGCGAGCACCGAGACTTCTTCTACCACTGCGCACGCGGCATTCACGTCCAGTGCGGCACGCCGCGAAATTACAACGGCCGGTCCGGGTTCTTTCCGCATCGCGTTTGACTATCAGCGACACAATCTGGCTCATGGTCTGGACTTTGGCGGAACGGATGAACGGATGGGCTTCAACTTCTTGCTTGATGCATCGCAGCAAGTTCCTAAAGTGGAGGGGTTTCGACGTTCCTCGGAGACACTGAGGCCGCCTGTGAATGCATCTCCAACATACCCCTCGCCGGTTCATACCGCTATGGCGGAGCAGCCACTGCCTGCCTTCCTGACCCCGATTCGCAACATCGCTCCGACATGCACTCTAGATGCCATTCTGTTGGATTTTCTTCATAACCGTCAGAACCAAGCCGCGAAGGGGGTACCAAAACAGAGTCTCGTGGGGCCTTCTTATCCCAGCCTCTCATCCTTACTCAATCCGGAGAAGAGCGTTTATTCACATCCCTTGTCAAAAGTGTTCACCGATATCTTGCGAACATTCCCGGATATCTCCACTCTGCCTGAGCAAGTAGCTGTGCTGCTTCTCATGTTCCTCCTGATGCGGTGGCAGATTTATCCAACCCCCGAAAATTACGACCGGTTGCCCGAGTGGCTCACTCCTCGTCCGTCCCAGCTTCTCACAGCCCATCCGGCCTGGATCGACTACCTGCCTTGGCCGCGGATGCGAGACCGCTTGGTGATGTCGTATCACGAATACCCATTCGAGAATTGGTTCATCCCCTTTACACGCACCTTGTCCGTCAATTGGCCCTATGAGGCGACAGATTGTCTCCTGGCTTCCGGCGACGGTGATGAGCTTATGATCAACCCTGTCTTTGAAAGGCACTTCCGCAATCTCAGTAACTGGTCGCTGGGGCCCGCTTTTGCGGAAGCCTACCCTTCCTTGGTGGAGACCACGAAGATTCGATCCTCGCAGTAATTCAGACGAAGTATCGGCCATCTCCTTTGTGGATTTGATGAGTAAGGTACCTCACTGACTTCGATGCTTTGGGTGATGATCTGGTTTTAATTTCGACCGTGTCTACTTCTCTGTCCCATCCACGTCTTGCTGTACTCTGTTGCCCTGGTGGTCATCGCCACCGGTGATGATCGTTGGCTGAGACAGCATATGAAGAATGGAGCCGGTGATTGGTCGCGGAAACAGTGTTTCTTTTTCCTTCGAGATTCCAGACTGCGAGGTTTCCGTGCCATCTATGGACTAAGCTAGTAGATCACTTGCAATTTTGGGGGGTTCATCCGAGACGTCAGGTTGTCATGCAGCAAGCCCCTGTGTGTCCCCAAAATTTCATCTCAGTGACCATGCACGATTCTTGGTCTTGTATTTGGGTTGGCCGTTGTGCCTCACAGTAATTCCGGGCACAACCATGTCCTGACCAAACCTAGCTTTGTGGATACCTCATTGGATTCCACAACACGCAGCGCGTAGGGACAGCGGGCATCTGTCTTTGTGGGGAGAGACCATAGCTAGGAGCATCTCCATGGCTAGTGAATCTCGGTATTGATGTACAAATAGCATATGAGAACCTATGAAATTGATGCTGTAAGTGACCACCTCAGGCCAGAAACGTACCAACAGTGGTCCCTGCCAAGCATTATCTAGTCTTCAGTAAGTCTATGATCATAGAGATAAATAGATAGATTCTTTCTCTTGAATCCATTCATACTTTCAGCGATAGCAAATAAAAATCCTACTTATGGCCTAACTACTTATTAGACAGAAGAGCCGGGGTGATGGCTGGCTACTGAATTGACAGTATGAAGAGTATATTCCTGTATATGGTGTATATGGAACCAGGAGTGATTAGTCTTTATAAGTAGATCAGGAGTTTCCCTGCCGACTCTTTTCATTCCAAAACTGCAGACCGGCCTTCTGGCGCAGCACCCCGTACATGGAACTGCTATCCAAGCATTCGCCGGCATAGTCCCTGGCGGCCTCCATGTTGTCGAGGGAAATCTGCAGACCCGGCAGTTCAACGTCATGGTCTTTGGCCATAGCAAATGCATGCTTTGCATCCTTGATGGCCAAGGAAACCCCGAATCCGGGACGAGAGTCCAGTGGCGGTGCATAGGCGCCCGTGGTCAATCTGCAAGCATCAGCAATCCACATCTCATCTCGGGGTCGAGGAGAGAATGAAGTCTCTGTAATCTGCTCACCGTTTCGAATACCCCCCAGCCACGGGCCCAAAGGCCTCCCCGATGAGTGCCTCCATCGGCCCGGTTCCCAATCCCGTCCGCTCAGCAAATACCTGCGCTTCACCCACCGCTTCCATCATGTTCACAGTGACAATATTCCTAGATACAATATCACATTAGCAAGCTTCCACATCCGCTCCCACAATCCATACGCGTGAAACTTAAACCTACCCTGCAATCTTCAAAAGCGAAGACCGAGTGGCATCGTCACCACAGTCAATCACCTTTCTTCCCATCACATCCTGGATCAACGGCTTCACCACCTCCGCCGCCTTCCTCGACCCGCCAATCGCAAACACCAACTTGCCATCCACGGCGATCGGGTTCCCTCCAAAGACAGGAGCAGCTAGGAAATCAGCTTCCTTCTCCTTCAGCTTCGCGACAGTCGCGCCCACCGTCTCGGGGTGGACCGTTGAGCAGTCGACGAAGATCTTGTCCTTGAGAGAGTGCCCGGACTCGATGGCCGAGGAGACAAGTTGTTGGAGGACTGAGTCATTGGAGACCTATTTCTTGTTAGTATTGATTCCACCCCTCCTGCAGGGTACAGTGAGATGTCTATGGAAGGGTCTTTACCATGGTAAAGATAACTCCGCATTGCGCAACGAGCTTCGAGAAGCTGGTTTCGGGCGTGCCGCCTAGCGCCTTGAGAGCATCGCCGCGGGCCATGGTTCGGTTGGAATAGATGAGACTTGGGGCTGTTTTGCGGACGAGGTGCTTTTGGAGGTTGGTGGCCATGGCGAGGCCCATTGAGCCGAGGCCATACTGGATGGGATTGGAGTTAGATCTGGGGGTTCTTGTCTCTTGTTTAGGGGAGGTATTACGTACCCAGCCGATTCGCGTCATGGTGTATTTGACTGGAGGGGATGTGATGTGCCAGGGGTTCAGAATGATGAGATATACATTCAATGGATTGAGCAGATAGCTCTGGTTATGTAGGTGGTCGGGGAGTTGATATCGGGCGGGCCCGATGCCGGCGAGCTGCGGTGGTATCTAATACTATATCTAATCTAGGTGACTGTATAGGGGCTCGGGAGTGGTGCCGGTCGAATTGGATAGAGATCGCTTTCTGTTTGATTTATGTGCTCTATATACTACTTGTTCGTGATACTCCCTTGTGGCACAGGCGATCAGGCGATCAGGCAACAAGGCTACAAGGCCTCCAGGCAGCAATGGCCACCGCCTCAGGCATAATGGCGGACCCACCGTGATTGGGGGGAATCCTGGGAGGTGCTCTTGACCACTCCGGCCAGACTGCCTGCCTGCCTGCCCGTCTGTCTGGACTCACTCTTGGGACGTCATCTCCATGCTCCTTTGCTTTTGCCCCTCCGGAATTGATTAATCCTGCCAACTCTCCCCCATCTACTCTCATCACCATGGCTGACATGCCCATTGGTATGTTTATGCATGATCCCCCTCATCCCCCCCCTCAAGCTCTCCTTGTCGGTGCCTGTACGGAGTACCTCCCGTCCCTCCAGCTAACCAACCACTCCCCCAGTGCTCGACGGAGGAACGGGTTTCCTCAAGGTCGGATATGCTGCGCAGGTCAGTCTCCCCCTCGATACCATTGGAATCCGTCCCCTTGCTTACCTCCCCTGTCCTCTATACAGAACTTCCCCGAGCACCAGTTCCCCTCGATAGTGGGGCGGCCCATATTGCGAACGGAGGAGCAGGCAGGCGACATTGTCGTCAAGGATATCATGTGCGGAGATGAAGCCGCCGCTGCCAGATCAATGCTCCAGATCAGCTACCCTGTATGTCTATCTCTTGCCTCCGTCCTCCCGATCGCTCCTCCCCGATGTCCGGCAGACGTGTTAATGTTGGACCCGGGCTGGTATAGATGGAGAACGGTATCGTGAAGAAGTGGGACGACATGCAACACCTATGGAACTACACCTTTTACGAGAAGATGAAGATCGATCCTACCGGCCGCAAGATCCTCCTGACCGAACCCCCCATGAACCCCCTGAAGAACCGGGAACAGATGGCTGAGGTGATGCTGGAAGGCTACAACTTTGGTGGCGTATACGTTGCTATTCAAGCTGTGCTTGCACTATACGCTCAGGGTAAGTTGCAGGTCCATGCTCGCAATTTGAAATGGCAGCTCTGATCACTCCCTTTCTAAACCCGCAGGTCTTAGCAGTGGTGTGGTCGTGGACTCCGGTGACGGTGTCACCCACATCATCCCCGTCTACGAATCCACAGTCCTGAACCACCACATTCGTCGACTTGATGTCGCCGGTCGTGATGTCACCCGTAATCTCATTGCCCTCCTGCTCCGCCGCGGTTATGCCTTGAACCGTACCGCCGACTTCGAGACCGTGCGCCAGATCAAGGAGAAGCTCTGCTACGTGTCCTACGATCTCGAGCTGGACAAGAAGCTCTCGGAAGACACAACGGTCCTGGTCGAGTCCTACACCCTCCCCGATGGCCGCGTTATCCGTGTAGGCAGCGAGCGCTTCGAAGCCCCCGAATGTCTCTTCCAGCCGCACTTGGTCGATGTCGACCAGCCCGGTATGGCCGAGCTGCTCTTCAACACCATCCAGGGCGCCGATGTCGACGTGCGCTCCAGTCTGTACAAGGCAATTGTGCTCAGTGGAGGAAGCAGCATGTACCCCGGTCTGCCTTCGCGGTTGGAGAAGGAGATCAAGCAATTGTGGCTCACCCGGGTACTGCAAGGAAACCCGGAGAGACTGAACGTACGCAACCCGCTCCCGCGCTACCCGCACAACTCCCCGCAATCAGAACCGTTAGCTAACTCCGCGATCCAGAAATTCAAGGTGCGCATCGAGGACCCGCCTCGACGGAGACACATGGTCTTCCTGGGAGGTGCCGTCCTTGCCAACCTGGTATGTCACTTTCATCCCCGTCCCATCCCACCAACACCTCCATCGCTAACAAATACCCAGATCGCCGACAAGGAGGATATGTGGGTTTCCAAGCAAGAGTGGCAGGAACAGGGCGCCCGCGCCCTGGCCAAACTCGGCCCTAGATAGTAGTACTACTCTACAAACGCTGTACACCGTCCACTCGACCTAACCTAACCTACCACCTCTATTGTAATTCTTTACCGTTTGTGCGAATTGGAAACCCCCTTCCGCATCTTCCAAGCAACCTTTTTTTTCCCTCCTCGCCCCCTTCTGTTCAATATACGTACATACAACAACAACCATTCTCTTGCTCTCGGGGAGACCAAGATGTTATGTCATAAGGAAGGATAGGATTTAACCAACCATCCTGCATCTTTTTTTCCAGTACCTTTTCGTTCCTCTTAGCCCTCCGTTTCCGCTGCCTTCCTTCCATTCGTATAGCTAGCTAGTACTTCTTACAGATCTCTCGAGGTTCTACGACGAAAAACAAAAAGACAACCCGAAACAAGACTTTTAGTTCAACGAACGGATCCGTTCCTCCCATGTCTATATGTGTATATAAAATCCGAACTGGGGTATTCCTAGAAAAGCCCACGAATCTCGCGTGAGCCCGAAATAAAATCAATGAAAGATATACAAAATGAAGAAGATAATCAAAACAACATCGATCGGTCCATGCGATCAACGATGAGATCAAAGACAGTAGAGAAAACAAGAGACTCCAACAGGTAGGAAGGGTATATATCCGGTCTATAATCAATGTCTATTCTTCACTGTCGGACTCAGTCTGGTCGTTTTGCAGGTTTTTCTTCCGTTCTTCGTTCATTTCCCGATATGTGCTCCAGGTCAGAAGGAAGAAGGCGCCGATGATGAGAATGCCCCCGATAATGGCGGCGGCGGAGGGAGGCTGTCCGGTTCGGAGCCAGTCGGCAATGGCGACAAGGAAGATGGTGAGTAGGGCGGCGACGGACGAAAGGACGGGGGAGGTGAGTGAGATAAGGACTAAGAATGAGCCGGAGAATGCTGATTCGCGGAACAGTCATTAGCGTATGCCCTCGGCTTCGCGTTGAACGAGGTCGGGATAAGTGATAGACTTACTAGCATTGGCAAGGACGGAGATCATGAGCATCCAGGCAGCTTCACCGGTGGGCCAGCGGAACGTCTCGAGGCCGGTGATATGAAGGATTGGCAACGGGATCCAGAGAACGAGAAGAGTGAAGCATCCGATGAGGCTGCCAAAGGTATTGGCGAAGATCATGCTGCGGCCGGCGCTGGTGCCCTCCGGAGGGCAGGCGAATCTCTTATAGAGCACCTCGTACAAACCATAGAGTACACTGCCAATTCCGATGATGATGTTCCCCACCAGTCTGTTCTCTGCCTCATCATGCGCTTTGCCGACCGTACCATCTGCAGTCTTCTTGCCCTCGTCTCTATCTCCGTACGCGACAACGAGAACCCCCACGATCGCTACCACGACGGCAAACACCTTATCGAACCGGAGTTTATCTTTGAGTAGAGGGATGGAAAATGCGTAGGCGAAGAAGGCGGAGCAGTTGTAGATCGCGGTCAAGTCACTGGCTGTTGTCATGTTAACCGCAACATACCAGGAGCCACCAGCGATGGTGAGAGCGGTAGTGACGAACGCAGTTGTTCGAAGCATGTATCGAACCGGAGATCGCTGAGAGTCACGGGAGGTAAAGTGTAGATCCTGAGCTTCCACCATTTTGGCTGTAGACCGAAGGAGATAGACATGTCGCCGCCAAAATGCCGTCCACGAAAGTTTCCGTTGCTGCAACCGGAGAATGAGAAGTTGCGCCGGCCAAAGCAGGGTCCAGGAACCATGTGTGAGGTAACTATACATCAAGACCAGGTTAGAAGTCTGCGTCGCCTGACGGGAAGGGATCCATGCGACTTGTGCACCACTTACAGCATGCAGTATGGTTTATCCCAGTGCAGCTCATGCTGGATGTATACCGCCGTCTCGGTCTGTACGACAAAACTAGCCAGGCTCAACAGGAGAAATCCCGATGCAATCAGGTACTTGCGCCGAGTCTCCTGCTCTGCATTGCGCTCCGGGCTCACCCCCCTGATTGTGGGTCGCCGCGAATGGTGTAGCATGGGCCTGTCTTCTGCCTCCCCATGGCCCAGACTGGCGTTGGACAGCCGTCCTCTGCGCTCATCTTTGAGCAATGGTTGGTTTGCTCGGGTGTCAGCTGGTCGATGCATGGATGGGCGATTCATAGACATCTCATCATCTGAATCGGGAGAGTCGAGAACCAGCTCGGGATCCCTAATCTCTCGTGGATCCGATGATTGCGCACTGTTTGAAGCCACCTTGTCTCAATGTTCCGTTTACACCCTTCAAGCGGCGAACGATAGAGGGAAATAGCAGCAAAAAAGTCGAAACCTTTTCTGAACGCCTGCGCCCTGCAGCTAAGGGGCTAAGCGACAACGAATTGAATGTGCACGGGGAAAGCGAGCTTATCGGTTGGTCGCGGCTTTGCAGACAGACGGGAAGGACAGGAGGGAGGTTGAAGTCGAGAAAGGACCGTTCTGGGGGAGATGACGCGATAGATATCAGGTGGAATCGAGGTCAGTTGCCCTCAGAAATGAGCGGGTGACGAGGGCATGCAGCCCGGTATATAATGGCGGCTCCCGGGGAGACTCCGCCGCTGCGGCCACGTTTGCCAAGTACAAGTTCGTCAAGAACCGTGACCGCGATCCAACCACAAAGGAGGGGGAGGAAAGGACCTGCAAGGGAAACAAGAACAAGCGAACTATAGGACTGACGGAGAGCAAGGAAGCCCGAGATCCAGTGGAAGGAGGGGGTACGAGATATCGCCCGCGCGGTTGGTTACATTGCAGTTAATCGTCGGGGATCCAGGGACAGACGAGACGCTTGGTCATTTGGTACGGGGTTCATGGATACATCGTAGTACATCCTTAGTACAGCGGTCCGCCTGCCCGGCTTGTGACTGGCCCGCGGGGCCCCCATTTGAGCCCTGATTGGGAAGGCGCGTCTTTCCTGCACGTGACGCAATGGGGCGCCCGGGCACCTTCAGCATTGGAACACGCCGCGTCTTTCAGAGTCGACCTTAAATGATCCTAGTCGGATTTATTTATAGTACGGAGTATCAGTCTGGGTTATCTCGTATTTGACACTCATCCGAAACGCCAGATTCCCACAGGCTTGTCAATTTCCCCCATTAGTGTGCGAACCGGAAGTCCAACCGCTGATTTCCCTCGTCTCTAGTGGTTGCGACGTAATCGATCCTTTGCTCCTCGGTCATCGCGTTCCATTTCCGGTCCCGCTGTCGGTTCCGCAGCATATAGTACGCCTTGATTGCCATGTAGAGGGCAATGTTGACGCTCACCACAGACAAGAGGACTCGGTTTCCGAGCACATAACGCGGTGCATCCCCTACGTGTTGCGAATTCATGCCTTTGTCAGCCGATGGCCACAGCATCGCCAACTGCTAGTCACGCGGGACACTTACGATCCTGATATATGTTTGAAGCGATGATGGCCGATAGCTGTACAGCCATGTTGTATATCGCAGCTGCAATAGCCCGGGTTCGCACACTATTCGAATTGCGGGACACCCACCCAGCTTGGAGTGGATGAGCTAGCCATGTTCACATCAGCACTCCCCACCTGAGGATCCCGGTCTCGGCGTAGATTGACCTACCGTTAGGGAAGCTTAAAAACAGGGTGAGAACAGTCCACACGATCCATTTGTTCGTCTGGTTCAAATCCACCACATTCATGTATATGACGAATGGCAAGCACCAAACCTGGGCCACAGCTCCCATCAGGGCGAGAGAACCGAAGATTTCCCCGGCATACGTTAGGGCAATCCTTGTCACGATTCCGAGGACCTAGCAGTCTATCAGAACCATTACACGTAAGCTGTTTGTCTATCCATCTCGCTTACACTGTAGGGAATAGATAGCAATATGGTATCAAAGGTGTTAAACCCATAATCTTTTATCTGCAACGTGAAATATTGCGAAACGGTGGCTGCTCACGATATTAGCCAACAGCTTTGAAGGTCTAAAGATGGGGTATACTGACTATATGGCGCCGAGAATAGAACGCCCACAATGTATAGCGGCCACAAATCGAATTCTTTGAGACTCATCCATACGAGTTTGGCCGTTAGTGGCTGACGGTTGTGCATTGAGCCCTTACTTGGGTCTTCTCGTAAAATCCGATTGACCATTATGGTTTCCTCCCTACCTCTGTCTTAGTATCACAATTTTCAGATTCACCATAGTTTTGGCCTACCTTTCTGTAAACCAGCCCTTCCTTCCACGCGCCCAATGAGCTGTCTGTGTCGGTGAAGGTGGCAAGAGAATAATTGCAAGGAGGCCTAGTATTAGGGTGAGTAGTCCCTGCACGTGGTAAGTAACATCCTCTTGAAGCAATGGAGATGCCAGCACACCTCAATCAAGAAGAGCCATCGCCAACCGGCCTGGCCACCATGACCACCAAGATGAAGAATCCCAAACGCGAGGAAGCCCGCCAGCATGTCTGCCAGAGAAGATGCTGCATACCAGTATCCAAGGCGTATGGATAACTCATGGTGCTTGTAGAAGTAGGAGAGATAGAGGATGACCTCATTCAAATTAGAATGGTGTATTAGGGACAACAGGGGCAGAACCACTCACAGTGGGAGTAAAGCCTCCCGACACTAGTCCGATCAAAGCTCGACAGACCAAGAAGGACACTCTGTTTGAGAGCCAGAATTGGCAGCTAGCAACAATCGACCACGAAATCATCTGGATGGGGATCCATCGGTCGCAGCCAATCCGTTTGCTGATGATCTGCGTGGGTATCTCACTCAGAAGGAAACATAGTCTGTAGAGTGTGTTCCCTAGATTATAATCTAGTTTGTATAAGGCGTGAGCCATCAGCTAGGGAGTCCGTGCCCCATGGAGTATACTGACCATCACGGCTCAGGTGAATATCAGTCAGAAAGTTATCCGCATTGGCTTGCTCTGCTAAAGTCAGTGAGTGGTTAAAGTCGGTCGATTATAGCACTCACGAATATTAGACTTATCAAGCTCCAGGGAGGTTATCATTATACAAGCCCATACGATGATACGTATATCCAGCTTCCTGACAATTTTCTAGAAAGACTTAGGACCAAGACTGGCTGACGCCCATAAAAATCGGCATACGTACTTTTTCCTCAGCCCACGTCCATCGCGCTGCTGGGTCGAAACGGTGAATACCCTCCCAATCTGGGCGTGGTTTATATTCCTCGACAAGATCAGGATCATCATATACTGATGGCTGTGTTGCAATAGCATTGGGGTCGCAGGGCTTGGATCGCTGAAACCAAAAGCGTTTCTTGTTGACCGGGTCACCAAGTGCTGCATCGGCGGAAGTGCCAGTAGAACTCTGCGTCACACATATCACGGCCTTCTTCTCGATATCCGATGTTGTAAGAGTACTTGAGCCCTCACTTGGGTCATCCTTACTGACAAGCGAGCGAGCAATGACAAGAGGCATCTTGTACCAGTAGAGATAAAAAGCCAATGGACTTCTTTGCGCCTCCGAGATCAGTGTCCCTAACAAGGGCATTTATATCTTTAAGCCATCTACCCTAATCTTGAACTGTCCTTAGACTTGCATAACAGGCAAGGAGATATGTTGAAGCCGCCACCACGGCGTTGTGCTCACATGGTCATTGTAATTGCCGCACCACTCAGCTTGGGGATCTAGATCATGGCGAGGACGCAGCCTCCAATTGACTGGGGTCTGGATGAACCAAGCGCTCAACTTTCAAGGATAGCCAGGCCTGTAAGCCCCTGGGGGGGGGCAGCAGCCGGACGGTAGTCGATATCGCTGATGCATGCTATTGGCGTCGGACGACTCTCTGCAATCGATGCATGACGGTAAGGTAACATTGCAGCGTGCACCTGGTCCTCTTTGCGCAATTTATCGAGTGCAGAGAGAAATTGAAGAACAATGCAATTGACTTTTTCCAAATTCCTCAAAACTAGCCAGGTCTAAGCTTTCCCTGCAGTCATAACACTCCGCCGTGTCACGTCCGGAGATAAGCCATCAATTTGCTCAAGGATATACTCCCCTTGGTGGCACAATGAAGGGATATGCGGACTTGCAAGGAGGAGTCGGCGTTAAGACTTCGGGGAGGTTCTAGGCGCAATGATCACAGTGAGTGGCACAATTGCTGTCAGGCGCCTACCCCAGATTAGCCTCGGACAACGGTCCATGTAGGTGAAGTGGCATGCAAGGGTGTAGCATACGGCTAGACTCCATTTTTGACGGTGTACCATGCGAGGATCATCCCTGGGCCGCCGATGTTTAGCGCCAGCCAAGCTTCAAGCCAGATCCATGCATTTCTGTTATTGGGTGCTTGCAGCATGGGGTCGGCAGACTGCAAGCATCGGACAATACCTGGGTGAATGCAGGAGGAAGGGATCTGATTCGAATCATCCAACATCCCGTCCGAATACCCTCCCGTATCGGCCCATGGTCTCACCCCAGGCCTGGATGCCAATCATGTAAGTCGGAGGGAAATGCAGCCGTTGCCTGGGTGCCACTGACAGAGTCGGATAAACTCCTGATGCAGGCGCTTGCTCCTATCAGTACCCGCAGGCATCATTTGCTTCCGGGTTAGAGAGAAAGAATGGAGTGGAAGCAGGAGGAACAGGGAAAAGATGGGAAAGTCGGGTGGTTGCGCACATGTGCGGCGCGGTCACCTGCCTGGGGATGCAGGAGGATCTCGATCTAGACCCACCGATGGATTGGGATTCACGCGCTGTCCCAATGTCGGTTCTCCATGACTAGGTACAAGGCCTACCGTGATTTTCCTATTACTAGATGATGACAGGTTGTATACCACCTGTGAGGCACTTTTTACCGCAAAGGGACTGATTGGTGTCAGCCAAAATGTTCATTTCTATAATGGTGTATATCCGGATTTTAGCCGCCGTTCCTCTTCCGATTTGATGTGTCAGGCAGCCCTATCGTCTGCCTAGGCCTTGGAAGTGGGCTTGAACAAAACCTCTTTCGTGTCATAAGTATACTTGAGGTCAAGGTGCCAATAATTGGGGGCTGATGGTTTCGTGACCAGCCATGCCTTGTCCAAGGCCTCGACCACTTCCTCGGGTAGGGGGCCTTTCTGGATATCCTTGAGGTTGTTCTCCAGCTGAGCAAGGCTGCTCACGCCTACAATAATTCCATCCCGGCCATTGTCCTTGATATTCAAAGCAGAGTGATGGCGAATCCAGCGGAATGCGGTCTCAGGCAATGTCAGCCCATGCTTCTCCACAACAGGCTCGATAATCCGCAGGGCGTCAAACGTCGCATCCTTGAAATAACGCTTGCGGTACAGCTCTCCCGAGCGAGACTTGTCACTGTATCTGCCTTCTGCCGGCACCTCCTGTGTCTTGTATTTGCCGGAAAGGAGCCCACCAGCAAGGGGGTTGTAAATTACTATATCGATGCCGTATCGCTTGCAAGCGTGGACTAGCTCAGTTTCAATGCTGCGAGCTATGGTAGAGAAAGTCAGATACAGTCCTCACAGTACAGTAAGAATTGCTGCATACACGTGGAATAACTTACTAATGGCATTGTACATGGCTTGATATATCGTCGGCCGGACCCAGCCTCGCTCGTTACACATCGTCACTATCTCCGCGACCTCAAAGGCCGTGTAGTTACTCAACCCGAGCTCTACAAACTTGCCTTCCTTATGCAGTTCATTGACAGCCTCCAGGGTTTCCGCAAATGGGACCGACCTGTCGGGAGCATGGAGATAGAAGATGTCGACGGTCTCTGTCCCCAATTGGTTCAAGGACAATTCGAGATTCTCCCGAAGAACGTTAGGCTTATGCCCGCCCGGAGTCTGGGGATACCACTTTGTTGCCAAAGTCAGCCCACGTTCCTTCCAATTGGCTTGGGCAGTGAACGCCTCTTGTTCACCACCCACGTAGATTCGCGCAGTGTCGATCTCGTTGAAACCTTGCTTCTGGAAATGATCCAGACACGTATTGAAATCGTCAAGCGAGGTGATACGAGCACCCTTGGATTCATCGGGACCAAAGGTCATCAAGCCAAGGATGACTCGTGGCGTGGGGGATTGTGCGATAAGCGGCATGGTGGAATCGAAGAAGATTCTGCGGGGACCGTTTGAGCTGAGATGCCTTTGTAGAATAGAACAAGTCTGGTATTGTGGGTAGTTGGTTCCCAGGGACAGCCGTGTCTGGACAGTAGAAGAAAGACCGGGCCTGGCGGAGAGGAACAAGAAGCCAGCCGGCCAGGAGGGGCTCCGATTGATAAGCCAACCTGCTTGACGGGTTCCCCGCACTTTGTCGCCCGTCATTCACTCCGGCCGTCCCATGGCACCCGACCATTGTTGCTTGAAGCGTTGATGACGAGCGGTTCTAGATAGATATCTTTGGCCCGGTTACACAAGGCCACTATCTAGAGCCAACCAAAGCGACTATATAGCCGGGGTGCCACGGGGGAGGGTGCTGGGTGCTGGATGCTGGGTGCTGGAGGGGAAGCTTCGACTAGCTCCCACTAACACGCCCCGCTATCGGCGTCCTACTGGAACGGTGACTGTGACTCGTCGTTTCTCTCCCATCCAAGAGCACTTCTTGTCTTCGGTCTATAGCATCATTGCCAACATGGACGTGCCAACCAAACCCAATTATTCCATTCTGGTCATCAATCCCAACACCTCAACGCACATGACCAATGCTCTAATACCCATCCTGGATAATCTCGGACACGGACGCGTTAAATTCGACTACTTCACAGCTCCAGCATCCGAGACCGTCAACGTCCACGATGGGAGCTACGTTGAAGGAATGCCGAGTATAGACTCCGGCGAAGATTCGGTCAAATCGGCTCTCTACTGCATGCCCTTTATAGAGCCCCTGGTGACCGAATATGACGGCTTCATCGTGGCCTGCTTCTCAGCACATCCCCTCGTCGGCATGCTGAAAGAGAAGGTCAGATCGATTGAGGAAGCGGAGTCATCGGGGGTCCCCTCGGAGCTGAAAGTCAAGAAAAAGTACGTGACCGGCATTTTTGAAGCGGCAGTCCTTGCGGCGCTGGGTGTGATCAGTTCGTTCCAAATCTCGAGCAGCCTGGGCTTTGGCAAGGCCCAATCCCGAGATACATTTGGCATTATCACGACTGGTAAAGTCTGGGAGGCCGAACTCACCACTGCCGTCGCTGATATGCTCGGCAACTCGGGAGATTCTACGTCCACGGGTCGGTTCGCTGGTGTGGAAACTACCGGGCTGACGGCTGTTGAATTACACACCACACATCCCGCAGAAGTCAGAAAAAGACTGGTCGAAGCGACGGAACGGCTACTAAAGAAATCATCCCGCCCCGTGGGTGCCATATGCATGGGTTGTGCCGGCATGGTGGGCATGGAAGATGCAATTAGAGAGGGCTGTGTCAGAGCCTACGGCCGGCAGCGGGGTAATCAAGTCAGGATAATCGACGGCGTTATTGCTGGGGCTGGCATGCTCGCTACGGCTTGCAAAGCCGGATTCTAGGGCATTGCTTGCAGTTAGCATTCGAAGGAGAATTCCGCAATCTTGACATGGTTGATACCGGGGCGTGTCATGCCGGCAAAAATATCAAACTACGAAAAACGAACCGCAAGCTATATTCAACTCCGAAAGAGCTTGTATTATGTAACTTATTTTTAACCTTACCTTGAGTGTTCGCAGAATGTACATTGTATGGTGCTTTGAAGCATCTGCCGGGGTATTGACAAAAGCAAAGAGCGTTAATATATATCATATTTCTTAGCCCAGCATCATTTCAATTACCGATCACTGACATGTAATTAATGCACATTTTAATCCATAAGAAGAGCCCACTGACTCATGGGTGTCTTGTTCATGTTCTCCCTGGGCTCTGGAGAGTGCGGAGTAGTTTGCGGCCTAAGGCCTCCACAGCTAATCGACTCTTGAACTTTCCCCGCGGAACGCGCTACGCGTGGGCTAGAATCCACGATCACTTGCGGTGATCAAGCAACAAGATGCCCAGGTACGTGCCCCATCCCAGCTCCCATCAGATCTGTCTGGGGGCACATACTTTCCTCAGCCGATATTAACAATCACGAACAGGGAAATAATAACGATCCAAGCCGGCCAGTGCGGTAACAATGGTACTGACTCCTACCAGACACAGCCCCAGCCATCGGCTTCGAACATGGCATCTGATAGCTCTTGGGTCTTTGCTGATTGGTCTTTGCTCTAGTTGGCGCGCAATTCTGGCAACAGCTTTGCCTTGAGCACGGCATAAGTCAAGATGGAAATCTCGAGGATTTCGCAACCGAAGGCGGCGATCGTAAAGATGTCTTCTTCTATCAGGTACGCCGTCTTGGTCATTGCAGCTTGGTATTCAAGGAGACTAATTGAACGCCATGCTTCTAGAGTGACGACACCCGCTATATTCCCCGAGCGATCTTGCTGGACCTAGAACCCAGGGTACGACCCCTTCCGCGAAGGACCACCTCGAAGAACCCATTGTGATCGCGCGAACGGTGCGCTGAGATTTTTCCGATTAGGTCCTCAATGCCATCCAGGCTGGTCCGTACCGAAACATCTATAACCCCGAGAACTTCTTTATTGGACAACAGGGTATTGGCGCCGGAAACAACTGGGGCGCGGGCTATTCCGCGGGCGAGGTCGTGCAAGAGGAGATCTTCGACATGATTGATCGAGAAGCGGATGGCAGTGATTCTTTGGAGGTATGATACTGGTGTGAGAGTGATAAGATGACGTGCAGACTAGGTGGAGGTTGACCTTGGGGCTGACGTTGTCTCTGACAGGGATTTATGTTCCTGCATTCAATTGCAGGAGGGACAGGCTCCGGTCTGGGTAGTTTCATTCTGGAACGCATGAACGACCGGTTCCCCAAGAAACTGATCCAGACATACTCCGTCTTCCCCGATACCCAGTCGGCAGACGTCGTGGTCAACCCATACAACAGTTTACTGGCGATGAGAAGGTTGACGCAGAATGCGGACTCTGTGGTAAGGCGCTGTCAGTATGAGCTGGTTACGGCCCTAGCTAAACTGCATTCTAGGTGGTGTTGGATAACGGTGCTCTCTCGAGGATCGTTGCAGACCGACTTCACGTGCAGGAACCTTCATTCCAACAAACGAACCAGCTTGTAAGTAACCGTCCGCGTCCCAAGTCACTGGCGTTAATCGGTTCTAGGTGTCCACTGTCATGTCTGCTTCTACGACGACCCTTCGATACCCCGGCTATATGCACAACGACCTCGTCGGAATCATCGCCTCCCTCATCCCTACTCCGCGCAGCCACTTCTTGATCACCTCGTACACCCCATTTACCGGCGACAACATCGAGCAGGCCAAGACGGTGCGAAAGACCACTGTCCTGGATGTCATGCGTCGTCTGCTGCAGCCCAAGAACCGCATGGTTTCCATCAACCCCAGCAAATCCAGCTGCTACATCAGTATCCTCAACATCATCCAGGGAGAGGCAGACCCGACGGACGTGCACAAATCCCTTCTCCGTATTCGGGAGCGACGTCTGGCGTCATTCATCCCATGGGGCCCTGCAAGCATCCAAGTTGCTTTGACCAAAAAGTCGCCCTATATGCAGAACACCCACCGTGTCAGTGGTCTGATGCTAGCGAACCACACGTCCGTCGCGACCCTGTTCAAACGAATCGTTCAGCAATACGACCGTCTGCGAAAGCGCAACGCCTTCTTGGAACAATACAAAAAGGAGAGCCCCTTCACGGATGGACTGCACGAATTCGACGAAGCCAGAGCAGTAGTCATGGATCTTGTGGGCGAGTACGAAGCCGCCGAGAAGGAAGACTACCTGGATCCGGATGCAGGAAAGGAGAAGGAGATGGGGGTGTGATGTGCCTGTGCTTGTGATGTTTCGATTTGCTTTGCTTTCCCATCTTCTTTCTCTCACGACTTCAAGGGTTGACCGGTGTAATCCGCGTGGAAAGGGCGTTTTTCGTTTTCCACTAAATACCTCTCTTTTCCAATGATATGATTTGGCGTTATGTGACCGTGTAAATGAACAAGGTACTTTAGTAGGGTCTAGCCAACGGCACAGATGTGTAACCACCCCGTAGGCCAAGGCCATAACACACAGACACCCACCGACAAGAGACAACGGCCAGACCAGCAGATCTCTACCCAAGGTCCCCACTACCACTTCCCTCCTGCACGCCCAGTCCTTCCCCCGCCCAGCCCCAATCAAGCACCACATACATACATACATACCTTACCTGCACGCCTGTGCCCGCAGACCGACCGATTTCATTTCCAGCCAAACGGACCCCCCTCAGCTGAGTCAATAATTGCTTTCTTTCTTTCTTTCTTTGTTGGTTTTGAAAGGGGAACAATGGCTTTGAAACAGGGGAATGGGCCCCATTTTCCGCCGTACATGAATATGCCCAACACTCTGGGGTTGCATTCCTTTAATGGTCTTTGGATTCTTAATTTGCTGATATGTGGGTTGGGATGGGGTGGATTCGTGCCCAAGGTGAGGGAGGTTGGGGTTGGGGTTGGGGAAGGTACTAGTGTGTGTTTTCTAGTCTGGGGGGGTACATAGTTGGATGAGACGAGATGGGATGGGATGGGATGGAATGGAACCATTTCATTCATTAGATAACTGATCACTGAACAACTAGGGCCTTATTCATCCCCAAGTTGGGGGACCTTGTATGGAGAATGATAAGGACGGACCAGTAGGGGAATTAGCATGCACAGGCGTTGATGAGATCCACTTGTTGGTAACTGGGTATGGGGACCCCGGGTACCTATGGATGGATAGGTAGGTTGGTGTAAGTAGTATTTATGCCGGTAGTGGATAGCACGGCCTGTCATAGGACAATTGACTGGAGGACTGATTCGTGAAGGACGAACTAGCTGTACATGCTACATGCTTACGTAGCTGCAGTCGTGGCGGCAGGAGTCAAGTAGTACCACCCACATAGTTCTGACTATTGGGGGGGTAATTTGCTGCGAGGGGACGATGAATATCCTGGATGGATGCACTCCATGAACTCTGCAAACCAGGGTACGTGCATGGATAACGGTTCCCCCTGGTTGGGTTGGTAGGGGGTCCTGGCCTGATTTCTTGGATGTAATTTCCGGGCTGTGAGATCATTATACATTACTATCTATGTGAATTTGATCGAGAAATCCGGATCTTGAGGGGAAAGATGAATGGATGAGAATGCTGGCTGCAAGGCATGAAGCCTCACGTGATGGGGGTGGATGTTGGCCGATGGCCGCAAAGTTTAGTGGGTTGGATCGGAGGTTCAGGGCACTCTTCTGGGGCGCCGGTTGAACCATGAAGGTTGGGAATAAGGAGGTGTACTACTGTAGTACGACCTCGGATGCAGCAGCTTCACTGGGGTGCACAGACATCGGGGAAGGGGAGTCCCTCCCCCCCCCTCTCTCTCTCTCCTCTCTTTCTCTCTCGTCTCTCCTCTTCTCTTCCCCCCCCTCCCCTCCGAGAGTCCGAGTTAGTGTCCCCTTCGTGGAGGTGCCTGGATGGATGGAGCATGCATCGGGCCCGGGTGGTTTGGGAACGGGGAGGAAGGCAACGGGGATCGGTCAGTCGACTACCTAGTACCTACTAGTCGTAGCGTCGGAGGTGGAGAGGCTTCGTTATATGTTTAACGTTTACCTACTCCGTAATGTTCATGAGGATGAGCAGAGCAGGTGATGTGGGTACTGGGGATGGATTGATCGCCCTGAAGAAGAAAGGGGGGGGGGGGGGGGGGGGGGGGGGGGGGGAAGGGAGGTTGAAAAGGGTAAATGGCAGCTGGGGATGCGTTGTTGGGTTGGAGCTTCGATGGACACGTATGAACGGGTGAACTGGTGGTAACCACTGTATGACTCTTTTCCCTTCTCTCTGTCTCTCTCTCTCTCTTTTTTTTTTTTTTTTTTTATTTTTCTTTCCTTTTCCTGTTCCATTTTTTATGTTCATTTATTAAATTTTTATTATACTTTTCTTTTCTTTTTTTCTCTTTTTTCCTTTTCTTTTCCCTTCCCCTTCCCCTGGTCCTGTGGAATGTTAAACTTTGACGACCACCGCTTGCCTTCTGGACAAGCAGCAGCGAGACTTTGCCGGGTGGACGGTACCGACGGGAGCCTCGTGCGCATCCGGCCAGCGCAGAAGGACGACTTGCCGTTGCCCGAAGCAGCCGACGGAGACTTTGATCGAGGGTGGTATCTAAGGCAGATGCGTGTAGGACTTGGGGGATCTCATTACGACAGTACTATGAAGAGGGAATTGTAGTAGGAGAACTTAGTCAGTAGATAGTCAAGTGGAAGAATCCCAAAGAATCCGGGACGCTTCAATCTGGGTCCCACCTGCCCGATTTGCCTCCACCGGGCGTCGTTGTTCTTTGCCAGTCGGAGGATAGGCTCATTAGGCCCAGCGTCGGTAGCCTAAGAATAAGTAAGCCCATCGTCGTTACGCCGTCCTGATCAGCGCATTGCAGCACCGTTCTTTGACTCAGCAAGTCATCCATGACTCCCCCCCTCTCCAGCCTACGGCCGGTATAAATTGACTTTGCCTGCGCTTTTGCCGCTGCCACCTATTTATTTGCTTCCTCCGCCGCTCTTTGTCCTCTGCTTCTTCCTCCTACGCTTCTTCGCATTGCCTCACCTTTCTGCCTTTCTTTCCCCCTCTGCCGCCTTCCCCCCCCATCGCCTCCGATCTTCGGTATATATAGACCGCCATCCTTATCTGCAGTGCCTCCTTATCTGCCACGCCTCCTCCGGACTCCTCACCTCCTCACCTTCTCCTCCTCCTTCTCCTCACCCAGACTCCCACCTCCACAGCTCCCCTAACGCCGACTCAGGTGCTTTCCAGGCTCCTCTGAACAACATCCTCGGCTTGCCACTTCGGCGTCTCCCACGGTCACTACCACTTCTTCCCGGGAGCAACAACCGGGCAGCCTCACTCCAGCGCTTATCGTCATTGCTGCCTCGGCGGCTACTCTGACTCCGCTCGTCCCCGTTCTTGCCACCACTTCCATCATGGCGCCCCGCAAGCCTCGCTGCAACTTCAAGGAGTGCAAGGAAGCCGCCCAGCGCATCGTCGGAGACTGCAGCTTCTGCAGCGGTCACTACTGCTCGAAGCACCGCATGCTGGAAGCTCACGCCTGCACCGGCCTGGAGAACTGCAAGAAGGAGTCCCATGCCCGCAATGCCGATAAGCTCAACAGCGAGCGCACCCACGTCATCAAGGGCGTATGAGAAGACGCTCGGAGCATCCACTCTCTTCTCGTGATCTTCTTCTTTCTGCTGCGTCGAAACGCATACATTAGCACGGTGTTCACTTCACGATCGTCGGCATGAGCAAGTACTGCATGGCCAGTCCCGCTTTCCCGACAGTTTGCCACCTGGGTTGGGGGGAGTTTTGATGTTGCTATCTTCACTATTGAGATTAAGTGCTTGGCGTTGACAGCTCTGGAGTTTTGACGGCTACTTTGAGTATCTATCTGTTGCATATTTGGGCGATCGCGTTCTTCCATCGACCTCCCACAGGCGGTTGTTGGCAATGAGGCGATGCTAGACACATTTCCATCTTCCAGTCATGTTGGATAGAATTGATGGTTTTTCCGTTTGTGAATGGTTGCTATTTCCATTGGCGTGTCACATAGCCAAGAGGTTAATAGGTATATATGCATATTTGTCCACCCATCAATTGACCATTGATTCCCCACGGATTAGCGTCGCAGCGTGGCCGCTGTTTAGTCGTGAGCCAGCTTCCCACGTAGCTCGCACCATAGCTCGCAGCTCAGGTAGCTAATTCCCGTCCCTCGGGCCACTGAGCGTGCAGAACGTAGCAAGCGTCATATGATCCCGAAGTAGCCCTCCCTCAGCTCCAACACAGCCCACCTCCCATAGGTTGAAACCAACCTGACACCTACAATCCCTGCACCACCCCCTTCAACACTAAAAAAATAATCCTGAAACAAAATGATACGATACCCATCCACGAACCGTACCACGGATCTTTCTTGTTCTTTTTCTTTTCTTTTTTTTATTTTTAGCCCGGTCCAATTTTCGGCCTACATTCCATCGTTAGTAAAACAACCCACATACGCAGTGCAGTGGGGGTGAGTGAGTGGCAAAGGGGTTGGTTTGTTGCAAGAAGAATAGAAGAGGGAGGGGGTAAAGAACAAAACGTACATATCGTGGTGTTCGCTTAATCGGCTTAGATACTTGTTTAGTTCTTCGACTCGCTCTTTGTGGGTTTTTACCCCTTCGCGTTTGAGACGTTCTTGGAGCTGTGCCGAGTTAGCTTGTCTGGTTGTCTGGGTATGTTGGAGAAGGGTATTGTTGTATAGTGAAATGAGATGTTTGAGATGTATGTATCATCTCATTCAACAACACCAGCACCCAGTAAAGACAAAAGGCCAAAGAAAGGTAAAAGGTAGATAATGTATAGATAAATACGTACTCTCTTCCTCCTCATCTCTTCATGTTTCTTCTCCGCTTCGGTCTTGACGGCAGGCCTGGACGTAGATGATGAAACTTGTTGTTCATCACGAGATATCGAACCACTTCCTTCTCTTTCTCCCTCTCGTCCTTCCTGGACCTGTACCTCTTCCTGTTGTTTCTGTTCCCCGGATTCAGCAGAGGTGGATTTCTTGCTGCTGCTGCTGCTCTTCTTCTTCTTCTTTTCTATTCGGCCGCTGCCTTTCAGTTTGAGTTTGCCGCCGCCTCCACTGGGCGTGGAGTATTCGGTTGGTGGCATCACCGAGATTAGGATTATTGGGTTTGTGCCTGTGGTTCTATATTTGGGGGTGGGGTTGATGGTGGTTCATTAGGATTGGGTTGGTTGGATGATGAAATGGGTATGATGGATGGGATCATCCATGGTGATTTTGGTTGCTGCTTTAAGCGGGTGGTCAGGTGATCTGGATCTACTCCATATTCTGGATGGGGTGGTGGGTGGTGGGAACTGGGAAGGAGGTACACGGTAGGAATATGGGGCTTGGGATTATTGTTAGAGAGGAGGATTGTTCTATTTTTGTAGTCTGGGTTCTATTTTTGATTGTTTGGTTGTGTTTCAGGGTGTGTGGTGTTGGATATCCCGTCAAGGTGTTGGGACGGGTGTGTATATTATTTGGCATCCGCTTTGATAGTTACTAAGAAGGCTGGAAGGATGGATTAATTTCGGGATTGTAAGTTCTGCTCGTTATTATCATTGTATTTGATGGCGAATCGTATTCCCTGCTTTCATGTCCATTCAGCCATCATGTCCCAACCGAGAACTCCAGTAACATATGCACATTAATCGAATGGAATCGGTCGTAGCCCCGATCCTCCCCCGCGCTTCCGCATTTCAGCTCCCGCTGCAATGGTACTTGGGACCTTAATTCCACAGCAGTCCCCGAAGTAGTCCGTGTGACTGGTATGGTCGTGGTCATGGCCATGTTCATGATCGTGTTCCTCGTCTTCCATGTCGTCCGTGATCTCCCTCATACCAGGATCCGCCGGTAGCAAGCTGCCGAACAGAAAGTGTTGCATGATGGGTAGCTTGCCCAGCACCTCCTTGGCGAACATCTTCTTCATCCCGCCCTCGATCTTGCTCCAGTTCTTGGCCCCTGATATATCATCCAGCATCGGGCTGTGCCACCGCAATCCCTTCACTGTCTTCACGCTATCCACCCACCGCACCTGATCCAAATAAATATAATTGTCACTTTCTTCCTCAAGTACCGCCATGTTGTGAATAGAGAGTGGAGTGATGTAGGGGTGCGCAACGAGCTGCGAGGCGCCGAAAAGGAACGGGAGGAAATGGTAATCGTCGAGACCCCAGACTCCGTGTGACCCTGCAGGTTCCAGGTAATAGGTTGTTTGGATATCGCGCATGAGATGCATGTAGCTCATGTATACGTAGAACACGATCGCAGGGAAGTCCGTGGCGGAGAACATGTGCACCTGACGTAGGCACAGTAACCACATCATGAAGTTTAATTCATGACCGGAGCCGTAATCGAGCCGGTCGCGCGACCCGAGTGAGTGGATCAGATATGTAGACGCTTCCTCTATGAGAGCTTGATCCTGGAACCCGAGTATCTCCCTATGCCATGCTGCGCTTTGTGCCGCGACATCATCGAACAGGTCGCGAAAGGCCGGGTTACCGAATCGCGAGCCACCTTGATCCAGAGACGGATGTTTATCGAGAAGGGACCGGAGTTGGTGCACAACAGACTGGATCTTGGTGATTATGGGGGATGAGCTGCCGATGTCCGTGGTTGCCCGTCCCCGCACCGAATCGGAGAGGCCGAAAATGAATGCAAGGATCAAGGTATGCGTCGAGGAAGAGAGAAATAGCTCGTGGTCTTGTTTCGATAAGATCCGACGCACTGGACGCACATATTGGTAGGAAGAGAGATCCGGGGGGCTGGGAAGAGGCGGGGTGACTGGTGCAGGTTCGCGGGAGGAAGCCGTCTGAGACTTGCCTTTACTCGCGCGAAGTTCTGAGAGCTTCTTCGACAGGTCGATCTTCGGTTTTGCGGCCAGACTGGGCACGGAGACCTGGGAGGCCATTGTGAGCGATATATTCGGCGAGTCGATGGAATCCGGTCGCTCAGGTGACTGGTTCACACGACTGCTGGCAGGAAGGTGGTGCTTAAGGAACGTGAAACTGATGGCCGAGCGAGGTCATCTGACACCGCCCGCGATGAGCTAAGGGGCCTCGGATTGGCAGGCAGAACCCGACCGCCCGCGCCGGAGCAGCCATGACGCCATGTCCCAGGAGGGCGTAGCGCGATCGCCCATGTGATCGCCGGTGAGACTAGCTGCATGTCGTTAGCGCTCGCTATGCCAGTTCTGGATTGGAGCGCGTGATGGTCGCTGGGAGAAGGAGCGAACGAGATTGTTGTCTCGCCAGACTGCTCAATATCACGCTAGAGGAGGGGAGCTGGACGAAATCTTCGCCTTTTTCTACCCGGACCACAGCGTTTCCATCGCCCTCATAGTATCCGGGCTCTCGCGTTCTCCTAGGTGGATTACTCTGATCGAGGACAACGTTTGACGGTACGACAACAGATCGATCATCGATCCCCACCACTCCGGAGCTGGGGAAATCCGATATCCACCTGATCCTTTCTAGGCCGTATTGAACCCTGCCATCCCGCGAGCACGCCATCATGGATTCCTCTGATTTGACCGCACCCTACGCCAGGCAGGCCAACGCCTCGTCTCCCACGCATCGATCTTCATCCCCTCATTCGTCTCACAATGAGCCACGCCGCATGTCTCCCCTGAGCGCAAAGCGTCAAACGGCCGCCGTGCCTGACCAACACCAATCGCAGCCGGTCAACGAGGCCACCCCGATCGTGAGCAACTCCGACACATCTCGCCGAAACTATCACTCTACCGATGGGCTGAGGAACAGGGACTCGGGATCCGTGAATGGTCATCCCAACAACACGGCACGACAGGCCTCACGAGACCCCGATCAGCAAAATTCCCAGCCTGACTCGGAAGAACACCGCGGCTCGTGGTACGGCCGCATCGCAGATAGATATGGAAGCCTAGAACTGGAGAATAAGGGCAGTGTTGCCCGAGATCATTTGGCTTTAGGTACGTTTGGCACCTATTTTTTGCTTGTTCCAGTTATACGTACGGCAGAATTGACAAGGTTTGGCTTTAGAACGGACATTTCTTGCATGGCTGAGGACTTCACTGGCATTTGCGTCGATTGGCATTGCCGTAACCCAGTTGTTCCGTTTGAACAGTGCTGGCTCCAATGCGAATAGTGCAGATTTCACGTCGTCGGGCTTTTCTCCCGTATATGATCCCACGGCCATCCGGATAACATCCGCTTCCTCACGTCTTCGGAGTATCGGTAAGCCGTTAGGGACCACATTCATTGGGGTTGCTATCTTTATTTTACTCATTGGATTCCACCGCTATTTTGAAAGCCAGTACTGGATCATCCGGGGCAAGTTTCCGGCCAGCCGCGGGAGCGTTGCATTGACTGCAATCGTCGCTGCCTCTCTGATCATCACTGCTCTGGTTGTCATTCTTGCCATTTCGCCGGGCGCTGTTGAGGCGTAGGGGAAGCGACATTCGGTGTTAGCCCGTAAGGGCTTTGTTGGGGAAATTGCCTTGTCTATACCCGTTTGCACTTGTCTTTTCTCTGCGTTGGAGCGGGCTGGATTATCAAAGCGGTGGATCTGGGTGATTTTGTGCTACCTCGGAGCTTTTCTTTTCTTATTGTACATAAAGCGGTTTCAAGGGAGATATATAGCTAACAGGAAATGCGCGATGCAAGGTATTTGGATGACTCGACAACCAATCGACAGGCACGTTTATAATGCGACGTCGTACACTGCAATGCATGGCCCTTGTTTGATGTATGTCCGTACCTTCGATACATGATTGCAGACGATCCACGCATGGTGCCGCCACCGGATATCGTTGCATCTTGTCAAGACGGCTTCCTTACAGACCTAATTGTCGAAGAACCGGAAGCCTCTGTGACATTCGCTGTGGAGCCATTAGTCAGTGCGGTAAGTCTTAAGGCTGTTCGAATAAGCATGTCCTCTGTGAAGGTTGATGGCTAGAGGAAAGCTTATTTGCTCCCTCTCAATTGTGGCCTCTTGTATGCATGCTATTCGAAACCAATCTCCGCGGAGGTACTGAGACATGCAAATGACATAATAATCACTGGCACCTCTTCTCCTCCCGTTACCTGGATGGACCTTTGGTTACCGAATCCGGCTTTGAGGAGAAATTGGAGGAACTATCTGGCTCGCCCGGATGATGTGTAAGGCCAGTGCCCCAATCAGACCTGACAGAGGGTTTCTGCTGGTGGCCATGACCAGCAGCAAAATTTCCCAGTCTCATGGCGACACCGGAATGGGCAATAGAGGCTGGTATCGATGGGGTGGCGTTGGTTCGAATGGGCAATAGTGCTCAGGAGCTGAGCCACATCCCTGATGCGGAATCCAAAAAAGCCGGCTGCCGATTACAGCCCCAATTTGGGAATTCGGATGGAGTCCTACTCCGCGCCGTGGAGAACGCCGTGGAGAAAGGATGGCATATGCGGTGCAACGCCCCGGCAGCACTGACATCACATTCAACGGAAAAGGGCACAAAGTTTTCCATTCCACGGCGGAGATGGCGAAGTGGACCGATCGATTTCCAATGTGGCTAAGTCCAGGGCTTCAGACGGATTTTCTGGAACATGAGAAGATTCCCGCTGTGAACCATGGATCGGGGCGGCCGAGTGAAGGCACTATTTCCCATTAACTGGAGACTCGGCCGGGGGGTCAACGGATGGAGGCGCTGAGCCTGGGGAAGGTTTTCGGGAGACAGATCTGGGCGGCGCTGAGAGGGTCAATCTCGGAGGGTAAATTGAAAGACATCGACCCTTGCATTGGTTATGGCTATTGGGGAAAGGTTCTATCCCTTATTATTGTATCGTAACCCGGCGGGAGAAGCGTCGGTAAGGTAGGTATAGTAATTCCGATACCATTCGATTTGTTTCACTTGTGATTCAGAAGGTGCCTTGTAACTTACCCTGCCTATACTTCGGGATTCTTCCCTGTTTGGAGGGGGGGGGGGGGGGATGATGATGATCGGAATGCCGGGGCGATAAGAATGAGGAGGAGGCATCTCTATCTATCTTGATAAGCCCCCAAACGCGGACGACGGTTGGCCAGATGCAGGACATTCCGTAGGATGATAAGATTCGATGGACCAAGGTGCCCGGTCCCTGTCTGGTGACGGTCCATCGGGACTGAAGGGCCCTGTCCGTCAGACAGCCATGCTTGGTTGCCGGTAAGGCCGCATGTACGTCGACGATTCGGGACTATCAGACCTCTGCCTTCAGCCAATCGATAGGAAAGGTTGCTGTTGTGGACGGGGTGCTTAGCTGCAGATCATCCCAGGCCGCGATAGGAAACAGTCACCTCAGGCAACGCCACAGGCAGCCCGGATAATGTCTTGATAGAGGCATCGAGAAGCATCGAGGAGGATCGAGGTGCCCCGATCGTGAGCAAGTCATGACTCAGTTGTCGTCAGCTAATAATCTTATTGGCGATCGGGTTTGCAGAGGAAGGAATCCGTCAGACTGCTAGGGAGGCTATCGAACTATCCAGACCGAGGAGGGGAGCTGAAGCCGATGGAAGGCCCAACTTGGGACTTTGTCCATGACAACTCCAGCCGGGACTCTTCCGTCTGCAATGAGCCGTTCCTGAAATAGAAGGCCGACTCATGATCAGCCGCCGTGGCTGAAATGCAAGTGGGAGCATCTGCTACTAGGCAGGTATGTACGGAGCAGTATAGAACGTAACAAGATTACTATATTACTACGGAGTATTGAAACGGACCTGGACCTGGACCTGGAACACATGGGCGATGGGTGATAGTATCTCTCTTCTGGCGAGGGGATAACAAACAGTGTGGCTCGGCAACCAATGATAAGCATGACGTGTGCCGCCAGACTCCAGTGGCTAGAGGGAGTCTGACACAATTATTGGTGAGGGATCGAGGTGTGCCTATCACTTATCAGGGGGTGGTGGACGGAGTAGGTAGAATGTCGGTAGGTCTCTCCCGCTTCGACCTACTGACACCGTAGCTACTTCCGTCCCTCGTACTCGTAAGCCATTAAATGATGAATACTCAACAGGTGTGCAACACCCGAGGACGATGGTGCGATCATGGATAAGCAGGAGGATCACCAGGGGGACGGAAACACAACACCAACTCAGGACCAAGATTGAGGGGGAGATCTATTCTTGGTTGTCTCTGGCTCCCATGCGGGCTGTTTCACTTTCCAGGTTCCTCTCGGCTCCCCCTCCTGGAACGTCGCCGGGACGTGTCAACCATTGCAGGGATCGCCTGCTGGCTACGAGGAATCACTGGATCACTGGGTCACTGGGTCACTGGATCAACTGGATCACTGGGATGTAAGCGGCCTTTTCGGCGCGGCGGGCAAGGAGTCGCTGGCGCTAATTAAACTAGCTCCAATGCAGTTAGCCCAAAGCGTCTAGTGGGTGGCGGTCGCTCTTCCCCACCGAGACAAGCGAGATTTCGATTCCCCTGTTCGCGCCGCGGATTGGCCGCCCGCTCAGGTACGGCCATTTTAGTCTACTGGTGCCTGGGGGTTTTCTCCGGAACACGCCCAATAATGGTGGCCCGCCATGGCCTCCCAGACAGTCCCAGTCACGCCGACCACACCAGTTAATATGCCCGGATGCACTACCAGGCCATTCACGGGCCATGGCTCCTGCGATGGAGCAGGATCGTTAATATCGTCGTGATTATGCCAAATTGCCGCTCTGCAAGAACCCTGATTGTAGCGGGCGGCATGAACAGGTGGCAGTGGAGACTGGAGGAGACCTGGCGCCGGCTTCTCTCGTCCTCATGTCTGGCTTTTGTCTCAACCAGGGATGGGCACCGTATTCGGATGATTGCAGCGACATCATGACGTCTTGCGTACAATAATCATAATCATAATAACAATCATACTCATAATAATACTGTGCAGGAGATTACCTCGACCTCCAAGCGGTGCCTGGGGGAGGCTTCCGGATTCTGTCGCGAAGCCGAGAAAATAAGGAAGCCTGCAGATTCGGAGTATTGCGACCATTACCTATCGACGAGGGCAGGGTGCTACGTAGGCACGCATTCATCCGCGAACTCCGCAAGCCTGACTAACTGAAAGCATGTAATTTCCCCATGAAGGCGCTGGCCAGACTAGCCTAGTCTTGGGATTAATGGATTGAATGCTACGATGGAGCACCTACTATCATCTTTAATTAGTAGTGTGGCTCGAAAGCGGGCTAGTGCGAGGCCGGCCTGATACGCCTCCGTACTGGACCGGCGCGCATGGTTCGTTGGCCATCCCTCCGCACGCTGACTGGACCACCGGCGATCCGACAGCCCTGGTATTACGCCGTACGGATTGGTACCGAACCAACCTGAACGGTACGGGCGCGGCCCCTCCGACTGCCCAGCCAATCATCCCCTGCCGCCCTCCATACGTCGCCATCTCCTCCTCTCCACCACCAAGCCTTTTGCTGCACTTCAGCCTTTCCTCTCCTTCCTTCGACTTCATTTTCCTTTTTCCAGGTTGATCCTCTCTCTCTCTCTCTCTCTTCCCTCCGTCTCCTCCTCCCTCCTCCTTCTCCTCTCCTCCCCTCTCTTCACTATACCTCTTATTCACTTCGACCCTATTCACTCTCACTCACTCACTTCACTTCCCCTCTTCACCCGACTCTTCCGCTCCATCCTCTCCGTGGCCCGTTCCCGTGGCCGTCCGCTCCTTACAATAGTAGTCTCCTTCGTCACCTGCACGACTTCTCAACAACAATAACAACAACAACCCCTCGATTTCGACACGTTCACTCTGTTCGACTGATTTCTCAAGCGTTGCTCGATCACTGCATTGTTTCAAAAGCCGTCGTGGATTGTTCTTCTGCCTTGGTTTCAGCCCGTTGTTGCAACCTTATCTTCCGCCTTTTATTCTTCCGGCTCGTGTTTCTCGGATCTCGGGACATAGTCACTCTCGGTGCGACGTGTGGGACTTGGATTCGGGGTTTCAATGGTATCATTGCAGAACTGAAGGCCTCCAGACAACCCCGGGCTTTCCAATCATCGTAGGGAAGTCACATAGGTCTGGAGGTCCCCGTGCGTCGTCTAGGTCACATCAACTGTGTCCACTATCTATCACGGCGTCAATCTGGTCGTTGTTGAATCAAGGTTGGTATCCTTCAACAACCCGCTATGGCTTCGATATCTTTACCTCCACAGCCTCAAGCTACTCCGGCATTCTCTCCATACCTCTCCGCGGCTGATCCGTCTCCTAGCGGTCACAGCCGCCGCAATCTGAGAATGTCTGCTCCACTTCCCAATCCACATTTTGTCTTTCCAGCCCGGGACCCTGGCGATGCGACGCCTCAGTCTTCGGAGACCCGTGCTAGGACCGCTCTACCGCTTCCGGCCTTCTCTTTCAACCCGGGCGCTCAACATTCAGCGCAACCATCAATGCCGACTCTCTCCCCCAATAGACCCGCTGGACACCGCCGAAGATGCAGTGAGCTTGTTGGTGGAGAACGTCCGGTTATACCCCCAGGAACTATGGAGGCCACCCAAAGCAATGATGAAAACTCAACGCCAGCACCGACCAAACTTCCCGCTCCGGGGCCCGGCTTTGGTGCAGGTGGACGCCGTCACGCCCACCGACGCTCTGCCGCCATATCCAGTGTGGATCTTACGGCTATTTCAAATGCTTTGGACTTGACACCTTCCATTGGGAGCGCTCCGTGTTTCCCGGCAGACACAATGCGTGAGCACCATGCTTCCGAGGAGCCCCCTAGGCCCGTCTCTCAATCAGCAGCCATCCTGACTCGGCAATCTCCCCCAGTGTCGCCCCGGATTGTAATTGAGGAAGATCACTCAGAGCAAGCCCAACCTGAATCTCCAAGCAATGTCACTACGCCTGAACGTCAATCGACTGAAACTTTAACGAGCGAGACTGGATTTGCGGCCGTATCGCAGCCCGATGCTTCCGCTAGAAATAGCGGTTATACCTGTTTTTCTCCTTCGGTCGATAAAGCGCCACCCAAGGCCGAGAAGTCGAGGCCTAGACCTCGAACCGCGGATGCGTCATTCATGCTGGATCCGAGCAGGACCGCCAAAACGGACGGTGACTCGCCCATGAAACGGCCATTGTCTGCGGCAGGGCATTCCCGGAATCGCAAAAGCCTGTCTTCGGGGATTCTCGACCACTTCGCAAGCTCGTCTAGACGTTCTTCTTCCTCTTCTAGCGGCTCAGAAAACAGCTCGGGAACCTCGGTGAGCGACGCCACTGACCCATTGGAATCTCCATCCAGCAAGAAGAGGTCGAAAACCAAGAAGCGGCAGAAAAAGGTGCGGTCTTGGGCGGGTGCGCTCTTGACAAGGGGCAAAGGTAAACGGCATTCAAAGAAGGATAAGACCGAAACAAAAGCTTGCATTCCTCCTCCTGTTCTGACCAGGCAAAATTCGGACCTTGGCTCGGGATTAGACGTTGACTTTGATGATGATAATATCGTCGTTTTAAGGACACCGACCAATCCGGGTACCCCGGAGTCTAGTCGTCTACCCGCAGAGGACACGCCACCTAGCCTGGAAACCTCCTGGAAGCCGAGGAGCTTCTACGAACAGACTGCTCAAAATGATGTTCTCAGCCCTGTGATTGATCTGGATGCAGCTCTGGGTCCTTTTAATACCCCTGAGATGCGCTCCAGTCGTGTTGCAGAGAGCGGCTTCTCGGCCGCGACCAAGCGGATGTACAGTGGTGGGCGACGAGGTGAATTTATTGGTCCAGAAATGCGCTATCATCGACGTTCAGAGAGCGCTCCTGAGATGCCTCCATTTGATCGCAGCAGCCTTGGGAATAACCGGTTTGCCACGAGCTCCACCCTGGAGAATCCGGATGTTCTGTACGAAGAAGAGGAGGATGCCTTTCTGGCTGCCACAGGCGATTCCCAGCCGGAGCCTGTTGAGCGCCCACAAACACAGGCGACCACGTCCAGCACGACTGATGCAGATAGTCAATCCGATGATAGCAAAGATAGCTCCTATACTCTCACACACCAATCGCTTGCTCGTGAAACCAGCGAAGACGGGTTGCCTCACGCTGGTCTCGGCATACAGAAAGATGAATCGAACGATGCACCAGAGACCACCGCTACCTATCTGGGTCAGGAGGCGCGCAACTCTGCGGAACAGCAGACCTCGCTCGCTCAGTTTCACAATGCGGCTAATCCTTTCTCTGCCCCATTGCAAAGCTCGACAGAGGTGGTCAAACAAGAGGAGTGGCGGCAGAGGCCTTCGAGTCCCGATTATTCGCCGGGGTTTATGCCTGCTGAACAGCGAGCTATCACCTCGTTGGAACTTACCTCAAATATCCCTCCGTTGTCTTTGCAAGGCAATAACTCCCTTCCAAATTCTTCTTTCCCATCCCCCGACTTCACACTGTCCGATGTTCCTCGCTCGATCACGACATCGTCCACAAATGACCGCAATTTCTCGAATCCCTCATACAATCCGTCAGTAGATCTTCATCAGGGGTCGGTTGAGGATGTACCCTCACTGACCAGCAGTGCGTCGACGACGACGAACACACTAGGCCGGATCTCCGGCACCTTCTTCAGCCGTCCTCGGTTGTCCACCGATCGCTCAGCATCATTTTCCGCGGCTGTCCGTCGTCGTACCAGCCAGGCCAACAGCTCCAAGCGATCCAGTCTTGCGAGTCTCTCGAAGCTGATGGTTGGGCCCCACGCCGAACGGAGCAAGCTCAGCTATGAAGAGAAGCCCCCGGAAGACGAGCCTGACCGAGCCAAGAAGAAGGGCCTTCGGATTAGTCGTCTGATGCACTTTTGGAGGACCAAAGACAAGGACAAATCCTGTCATGAGCCTGGTGTTCGGGACCAGCGGCCCTCATGAGCCAATGCTGCTGAGATGGCCTCCGCTTGTACATATTTCATGATTCTCTTCGATATGGTCTTTGCAAGATCTTTTGACTTTTTTTCTTCCTTTTCTCCCTTTTCTCTTCTTTTCTTTTTTTCCCCTTTTTTCTTTTTCGGACCGGTACCTTTATTGTTGGGGTAACTGACGAATCTCTTTTCATCGGCATGTGATTCAGCGTAAGAGTACGAAAGCTCTATTTTGTTTATTTCTTCTTGTCTCTCGTTCATGGCTGGTTGCAATTTGTGGACAAAGTCTTTATTGCCGTTCGCTATTCAACGTTTCAGGGCCTTCTTTTTTTTTTCCTCTCTTCGTTTGCCTCTATCTTCTGGCTTCGCTTTTTTTCACCTTTTATTCTTGCATTCATTATGGCATCTACCTTTTTGTCATTCTTCTTTACGGAACTTTATGGGTTCATTATCCTTGTTGGCGACTACGTTGGGGTCATTTTTCGACTTCGTTGGGAGGCGCATGTCATTTACCATGAAGTGCAGGCCTCTCCGCCACTTGAGCGTGCAGGGACTACATGCCAGCTGTATGAGTTGCTCACAGACCATCAATCTACACTCTGCGTCTTTGATGGCGCGTCACACATATTATCCTTGTAAACTCATAGGTCCCTATTCCACGTTAAAGTATCTGTTGATTGTAGTTCAAGTTATGTTGTTCTGCGACATCAATAGATTCGATGAAACCACTATGGATATATATCCATCGGGGGGCCCCACATGCCCTTATCCATCCCCAGGGAAAAAAACCAACATCACAACCCCCAATCTTCATCACCACCCCCCCCAACACCCACGTAAAATAACCCCAAATCAAAATGCCCCCTCGCTCCAAAAAGTCCTCCAAGGACAGCAAAAAAGACAACAAAAAGAAACCCCAGTCCACCCCCCGCGGAGCTGCTCCCACCACCACCACCAACCACCACCACCACTCCAAGGAAACCAGAACGGGAATCAACCTCTCCACCACCATCCCTACAACCCTCCAACAACTCCTCCTCAACACCTTCAAAGCCGCCTTACTCCCCAACGGGCAAGACTACCTCAAATCCGACCCCAACAATGGGGACTCAGGACAGCTCGACACCAAAAACCTAATCCAAACCATCAAAGCCCATTTATATAACCGGGACTTTGATTCTGCGTTTACGGACGCCGGGGAGGATTTATTGAGGGCTTATGCGCTGAGGTGGAGCGCGTCTAGAGCGTTGGGGTATGTGGGGGTTTTTAAGGCTTTGATGGGGGGGTTGCTTAGGGGGCGTTCTGGTGGTGAAAGGCAAGGGGAGGGGGAGGAGGGAACGCATGTTGTGTGTATTGGGGGTGGAGCCGGGGCGGAGATTGTGGCGTTGGCGGGGGCTTGGAGGGATTGGTCTGGGTCTGGGTCTGAATCTGAATCCGAATCCGAGGAGATGGGGGTTGTGGAGGGGGTTGCGAAGATCAAGTTGGATGGTCATCATGGTGATGAGGAGGAGGAGGGGTTGTCTACGACTACAGCTGCGCCTACTCCTGCTGCTAAAGAAGAGGTTGTTGATAAACGTCACCATTCCAGACTTGACATCACGGCGGTTGATATCGCAGACTGGTCGAGTGTTGTCTCGCGATTATCCACCGCTATTCAGTCGCCTGCTGTGATGGGGCCGAAGTCGCATCCAGCGCCGTTGTATGGCGGGGAAATAAACATCGATTTCCAGAAACTGGATGTTTTGACGGCGGAGGAGAAGCAGCTTCGGGGGTTGTTACGGTGTGAGGGGAAGGGGAGGGGCACGGCGCTGGTGACGTTGATGTTTACGTTGAATGAACTGTTCTCGACGTCTATGGCCAAGACGACGGGGTTCTTGCTTCGGTTGACGGATCTGTTGGGGCCTGGGACGGTGTTGTTGGTGGTGGATAGTCCCGGGAGTTATTCGACGTTGAAGTTGGGGAAGAGTGAGGAGGGGGAGGTGCGCGAGAGACAGTATCCGATGAAGTTCCTCTTGGATCATACGTTGCTTTCGGTGGCGGAGGGCAAGTGGGAGCGAGTCTTGTCGCAGGATTCGAGATGGTGGAGGAGGGATGCTGCCAGGTTGAGGTATGAGGTTGGGGAGGGCGCTGGGTTGGAGGATATGAGGTATCAGGTGCATGTTTATCGGAGGTTGGAGGGTTAGATCTCTCTTTCTTTTTCTCTGGGTGGGTATAGCTGTATGTGAGGTTATGATTGTATGACTGCTGCTTGAATGATACCACGGTTGAACTGCACTGTCACAAGTGACTTGAATGGGAGAGGGTATGCTATTGCTACAGTCGATAAGAGATAAAAAGACCAAACGACATTAATTCGCCACGGAGATCATGCACGCCCGAGATCCGTCCAGTTGAAAAGAGAAAGAAAGAATACACATAACCCCATGTATCACATGCGAGCCTTTTAGTTCCTCAAGCCCAGCAGAAGGCTGGTGCTCTTTCCGCCTTCCTTGCCCTCGTTGCCGGGCAGATATGTGACGTTAGGGTTGGTTGCCAGCGTCGTCGCGATCTCCTTGCTGGCGTCGATACGACGGATCTCGATCAGACCACTGCCCGCCTTGGCAACAGCCTTGCTGATGATGTCCGCACTCTCGGCTTCACCCTCGGCGCGGATGACATTGGCCTGACGTTCCTGCTCGGCCCTCTCGACGATGAACCGGGCCCGCTCCGCGTCCTGCTGGGCGATCTGCTTCTGCTCGACGGCACGCGTGAACTCCTTTCCGAAGGTCATGTGGGTGATGGAGACATCTTCCAGGGCGATGTTGAACTGCGCGGCTCTCTTCATGAGGTCTGTGCGGATGCGGTTGGAGACGGCTTCACGCTGGGTGATGAGCTCGGCGGCATCGAACTGGGCGACGATGGCCTTGAGGACTTCATTTCCGATGGAGGGCAGCACACGCTCATCGTAGTCGATACCGTAGGACTAGCAAGAAGCGTTCGGTTAGAGGTGGTCTCAGGTGGTTGGGGGGGAAAAGCTCCTACCTGGTAGATGGCCGGCAGCTTCGGGACATCAGGACGGTGCAGCACTCGCAGCGTCAAGCTGACCATCTGCAAGTCCTTACTACCGGTGGTGGTGGAGATGTTGCGAGGCTTGGTGCGGACATCGTAGATAATGGCCCGCTGCAGCCAAGGGATGAGGAAGTGGGTGCCCTCGCTCATGACCTTCTCCTGCACACCGGACAAACGGTCGAAGATGACAGCGCGGGTACCACCACGGACATCGTAGATGGAAGAGCCGACGAGCGTCATGCCGATGGCGGTGGGCACGGCCAGCCGGTAGATGTTGTACAGGGAGTTGGCGGCCATGGTGATGGAGGTGAAAGGGAGGGGCGTTTAGCAGGAGGAGGACGAGGGGAGCAATGGGAACTCGGGGCGGGAGTTGTTGTGTCTGGAGATGATGTCGAGGCTTTTCGCATGCTGCCCCGAAACGGACTAGCGCCGGGCGGTGGTTGAACTTCGACTTCGACTTTCGTCCGTTTTGGTCCGACGGCCAACGTCCTCTCTTCCTCCCTCTGCTTCCCTGCCTCGTCTATCGCTCTCCACATCACCCTTCCTCTCCTCGATCCTCGTCGCATCTCTTTCACAATGGGTGGCCATCTCGATCCTAAGAATGGAGTGTGAGTTTTCTTCCCCCCCCGTGCCCTCGTCCTGGCCGCTCCCTAGCTTTTCCGGGGGAGGTTACCGTGCGCCCTCGTCTACCGCCCATGATCTTCCCCGGATGGCTCTGGTTTGGGAGATGGGTAGCTGCATTGTCAATTGTGATTACTGACTCCTGATGTATCTAGTTTCCTCGGCTGGTGGGGTGATCTCGGTATGTCTACAACCCCGACTTGATTTGGCCGTCTTGGGAGCGACTCGAATGGCAACAAGATCGGCTTGCTGGGGCCATGGCCTCACAATGGCCCGGCGGGATCGAGATTGTGCAGCACCAATGGCCGCAACGTGCAATTGTGCTCCGGCAGCCTGGCTGACATGGATGTCTCCATCTAGGATGCCCTACCCCCCAGCGCGTCACCTCCTACTCCATGTCCCCCAACCGTCAGCGCCCTCTTGCCGGTGCCGGCCACGCCGCCATCTTCAACGTCTTCCGCAGATTCAGACACCAGGTCCTCTACGTTGCTCCCCCCTTCATTGCCGCTTACGCCATCATGAACTGGGCCATTGAGAGGTATGCACCCTTGTTCGCAGACGTTCAGGCCGGATAATACGCAGATGGTCGGGACTTGGTCTCGTGGAGCTGACATTTGCATCCACAGGAACGAGTACCTCAACTCCAAGCCCGGCCGCCTCGCCGAGGGTGGTGACGAGTAAATGTAACGTGCAAGCTGAGGGATCCTTCGGGGAAGGGATGGCATTGGGCAATACGAAAAGCCTGGATGTGTGATTGCACTGTACAGTAACTAGAAGCAATCGAATGTGTTGCAATGTTTTTAGTTGTCTTGCCCGCGCGTGGGGTGCATCTGTAATGGGTGGACTCGTATAGGCCGGCTGGATTCCACATCCGGTTGGATTCAACCCGTAGTGTTTCTGCCAATCAACGGCGGCCCAGGCTCTGCCCGTCGAGCCCGGGAGGTATCCCACGCCTCCCGAGAGGGTCAATTGGCCATTGAGTTCCCTTTAAATGTCTCGGGTGCTGGATGATGCTGCCCAAAGTGCCCGAATGTGATGATCGTGGTACAAGATGGGGGGTGCGGATTGCCTTGGCCGTGATACCCATTCGATCACCCTCGACTAGCCCGGCGATTGGATGGGGCTGACAGAATGACCAATGGGCTGACCAACCGTGTCTGATTTTTTTAACAATAATGATAAGAGAACGAGGCGGAGGAAGGAGGTGGTGGTGGATGCTGTCAGGGCGTGAAACAATCCATACGGCGGCCAAACCCACGGGGCCGGCCAGGAAAATACCGAAACGGGCGACAAAAGGGAGAAAAACCCACCTGACTGGCCGTTGCGGCCGGCCATAAATTACCGCCGGTAACTGGCCGTACATACAATTTTTCTGTTTCTGGTTTTCTCTCCCCCACTCCGCATGCGTTCGTCTTTCTTCTCTTCTTTCCTTCCCTCTTCCTCTTCCTCTTCCTCCTCCCTCTTCTCCTCTTCTTCTTCTTCTCTTCTCTTCCGTGTTTCTACAGCTTCACGCCTTCCTCTCCCTCGCTCCCGTCTTCTCCGTCCCTTTCACTCCATCACCATGAGCGACATCACTCACCCCACCATCAAGGGTATGTATCTTTCCTTATCCGCTACATCCTCAGCCCACCATCAACCACCCCTCCATCGCTAGCCATCTACCCCGCCTCGTGTACCCTCAATCCCCAAACTCACCATTCCAATTCCTTCAATGGATCCATTCCCGCCCATGACGGCTCAATGAGCGCAAGATCGTCTCAATTCCCTGTTTTCTACTCGCTACCCCGCTAGAGCTACCCCTCGTGGCTAATCCTCGTTCTTTTCAGATGGCTGGTTCTCCGAGCAGTCTGGCATGTGGCCCGGCCAGGCCATGAACCTCAAGGTTAACCAGATCCTGCACCACGAGAAGTCCAAGTACCAGGACGTTCTCGTCTTCGAGAGCAGCGACTACGGCACCGTCCTCGTCCTCGACAACGTCATCCAGTGCACTGAGCGCGATGAGTTCTCGTATGTCAACTCCGTTGTGACCTATTCTTGTGTCACTCTGTAAGACCAGCAAACAATTGCGCTAACTATCATGGCAATAGCTACCAGGAGATGATCACCCACCTGGCCATGAACTCCCACCCCAACCCCAAGAAGGTCCTTGTCATCGGTGGTGGTGACGGTGGTGTCCTCCGTGAGGTTGTCAAGCACGAGACCGTCGAGGAGGCCATCCTGTGCGACATTGACGAGGTAAACAAGAGAAAATCCCCGTACTCCCGTGCCGTGTGAGAATGCGTGGCTCATGGTTTTAGGCTGTCATCCGTGTCTCCAAGAAGTACCTCCCCGGCATGAGCATCGGCTTCCAGCACCCCAACGTCAAGGTCCACGTTGGCGATGGTTTCAAGTTCCTTGAGGAGCGCAAGAACGAGTTCGACGTCATTATCACCGACAGCTCTGACCCCGAGGGTCCCGCTGAGAGCCTCTTCCAGAAGCCTTACTTCGAGCTCTTGCGCGATGCGCTGCGCGAGGGAGGTGTCATCACCACACAAGGTTGTTCGTCGCCTTTACTTTGTCCCTTCATGCCCTTTCCCATGCAACCCCCCCTCTCCATTCCTGCTCTTCATCTCCGACAACCCCCTCTCTCCGTTTTTTGTGTGATCTTGTCATGGACTGCGAAGCTAACCAGATTACGTCCCAAACCACCCGATTCCTATCCCGGGATCGGTTTGGGTTCGTGTTTACTACGCGTACAGCTGAGAACCAATGGCTCCACCTTTCTCTGATCACCGACCTCAAGAAGTCCTGCAAGGAGGTCTTCCCTGTCGCCGAATACGCCTACACCACCATCCCCACCTACCCCTCCGGCCAGATCGGCTTCATGGTCTGCTGCAAGGATGCCACTCGCAACGTCAAAGAGCCCGTGCGCAAGTGGTCCCGTGAGGAGGAGGAGCGCCTCTGCCGCTACTACAACGAGGACATCCACCGCGCCAGCTTCATTCTGCCCAACTTTGCCCGCAAGGCTCTGGACGCTTAGTCTAATCAAGTTTTGTCGTTCTCTGTTTTGGGTGTGGCCTCCTCCGTTTCGAGGCCCTAGGCGGCTGATAATCGATGATGATCTGACGATGATGAATATAACAAAAAGATTTCTGCTGCTTACACCTGATCCTATCCCACCAATGCTTCACAAATGACCTCGGGAAGCCATCCGGATCTAAAAATTAGTAGTTGTATAATACCACATGATACGTCATACGTAGTGGAGATATCTTGAAAACCTTAAAACAGTAGATGCATGTAGTAGTTGGTGTTGCTGTCAATGTAGCATGGCCAAGCTCACATAGGCATCAAAACTGGCGGCGTTCTTCCATTAAACCCAATTCATCTCTTAAATCTACTAAGAACAATGTACAAACTAAAAGGGAACAAATCTCGTGTATTTTATCTTCAGAAAATCGTTAAATTAGGACTTCTCCCAGGGGTATCATCGCCCGCAGGGATCAACATCGTCCCAGATACTCATAAACATGAAACAGTGCAAGCCATCACGACGCCAACACAAGCCGTCTACAGAATCTGCTGGAAAGCACGGTTGACAGGGGAGCGCACGGGGAAGCCCTTGTAGAAGTCGATGGTGGCAATGGCGCGCTTGCTGATGCCCTCAGGAGTGAACTCGAATTTCTGTAGGACAGCGAATTAGCATGTGGGATCGTTGACTGAGCAGCAAAATAGGCATCTTCGAATCTTACCTTGTAGACATCCTTGTAGGGGCCGGAGGCACCGAAGCGGTTGAGACCGAACTGCTCGTGAGCGTAGCGCTCCCAGCCCATGGTGGTGAGAGCCTCGACGGACAGGACGGGGATACCGTCGGGGAGGACCTTCAGCTGGTAGGCCTTGTCCTGGGCATCGAAGACCTCGAAGCAAGGGACGGAGACAACGCGGGCAGCGACGCCGTGCTTCTCCTTGAGGTAGGTGGCAGCCTCGATACAGATGCTGACCTCGGAACCGGTGGAGATGAGGGTGACGGCAGCGTCGGGGGTCTCGACGGCGACGTAGGCACCCTTGAGGGCATTCTCGATGGTGGAGGCCTCGAGCTGGGGCAGGTTCTGACGGGTGAGGGCCAGAATGCTGGGGGTGTGCTTGGAGGTCAGAGCAGAGTAGTAGGCAGCGCTGGTCTCGTTGCCGTCAGCAGGGCGCCAGACCATGCAGTTGGGCAGAGCACGGAAGTGAGCCAAGGTCTCAATGGGCTGGTGAGTAGGACCGTCCTCACCCAGACCGATGGAGTCGTGGGTAGCAACGTAGATGGTGCGGACACGGGACAGGGCCGACAGACGGACAGCACCGGCGGCGTAGGAAACGAAGTTCAAGAAGGTACCACCAGCGGGGATGACAGTGCCGTAGGCGGCAAGACCGTTCATGACGGCGGCCATGGCGTGCTCACGGACACCGTAGCGGAGGTAGCGGCCGGACCACTCACCAATGCCATACTCGGGGGGCTGGAAGTCAACAGCGTTCTTCCAGCGGGTGTTGTTGGAGCCAGTCAGATCGGCAGAACCAGACAGAAGCTCGGGGACGACATCGTGGATCTTCTCCAGAACAGCCTCGGAGAGCTTACGGGTAGCAACGGCAGCGTCGCTGGGAGTGTAGGTGGGCAGGCTCTTCTCCCAGCCCTCGGCAAGCTTGCCGGAGAGACGGCGGGTGAGCTCGGCGTGCTCCTTGGGGTACTCAGAAGCGTACTTCTGGAGGAGCTGGTTCCACTCCTGCTCCTTAGCAGCACCATCGGAGGAGTGCTGGTGGTAGAGATCGTAGACCTGCTGGGGGACGGCGAAGGTCTGCTTGGGGTCGAAGCCGAACTGCTGCTTGACACCTTCGCAGTCATCAGCCTTCAGGGGGTTACCGTGGACACCACCGGTACCCTGGAGCTTGGAACCGAAACCAATGGTAGTAGTCAGGCGGATGACGGAAGGCTTGTCAGTGACAGCCTGGCAGTTCTTGATAGCGGCCTCAATGCCCGCAAGGTCGTTGTCACCGTCCTTGACGTACTCGGTGTGCCAGCCGTAGGACTCGAAACGCTTCATGACATCCTCGGTGAAAGCGCACTTGGTGTCACCGTCTGCATGACAAAAGCCGAATTAATAAAACTGTCGCAATAATGAAAGTGGGGTAGTAAACGGGGCTTACCAATGGAGATTCCGTTGTCGTCGTAGATGGCAATCAGGTTGCCGAGCTTCAGGTGACCAGCCATCGAGGCGGCCTCGCTGGCAATACCCTCCATGGCGCAGCCATCACCGAAGAAGCAGTATGTGAAGTTGTTGAAGAGGTCGAAACCAGGCTTGTTGAAGACAGCAGCGGAGTGGCGCTCAGCGATGGCCAGACCGACGGCGTTGGCGAAACCCTGACCCAGGGGACCGGTGGTGACCTCGACACCGGGGGTGTCGTGGGCCTCGGGGTGACCGGGGGTAATGCTGTCGAGTTGCTACACGAGCATGATGGTTAGGGGATATCTACAATGACCCTGCTAGGAATTGAATGGATACATACTCTGAAGCTCTTCAGGTCATCGAGGGTGATCTTGTAGCCGAAAAGGTGAAGGAGAGCATATTGGAGCATGCAGCCGTGGCCGTTGCTGTAGTCCATGTTAGTCAATATACTAGCCGAATGGAAACTCCGGGTCAAAGCTTACGAGAGCACGAAGCGGTCACGGTTGGCCCACTCGGGATTTTGGGGGTTGAAGTTCATGAACTTGTTGAAGAGAACGTGGGACACGGGGGCCATGCCCATGGGGGCACCGGGGTGACCGGAGTTGGCCTTGAAGGTAGCATCAACCTAGGGGGCAATTAGCTCAAAGCTACTAAATGAAATTCCCTCGACAAAGAGGGTGTCACTTCGCCATCCGTGACTGGTCGAGGGCCTGGTCTCCGAGGGTATGCCAGAGTAATGCTTTGGAGCTACCTAGTAGCTATTCCTCAGCACGGGAGGCAATGCTCCGCGGAGACCTTGTGATACAAGGATTGACCTTCCGGTGCCGGAGCCCCCGAGAAGCTCCATCACACCGGGACCGGATGGAAGTGAGATGGAGGGGGAAAAGCAAAGAGAGGCATACCGCGAGAACACGGATGGTGTTGACGGCCAATTGATCCAAGTCGGTGTAACCCATGATTGCGGTATCTGGAGCGAAGGAAGCAGGGTTAGAGAATTGTTGAAGGGAGGCCGAAGTTGTTGGGGAAATGAGGGGAGCGGCATACTATTTAAATGCTTCGTAAATCAAACCAGGATTGCTTTTGGGGGGGGATGAGCGGGATGATCCAACAAACAATGTCAGATAAGAAGATCACCGCGAGATGAAGAGGGAGATGGATGAGGAGAAGAAAAAAAAAGGAGAAGAAGGGGAAAGAAGAAGGAGGAGGGATTGGGACCGGCGAGGAAAAGCGAGCCAGGCGGGCGGAGTGGGATGGAGGGAAGAGAGCAGAAGGTGGGGGGGCAATGATGTCTGTGGTGGGGCGCCCTTTCACCGGCTGCTCGGAGGGGGTGAGACTCGCTGCCAACGGCAACTCTGCTGCTGCTGCTGCTGCTGCTTCTTGCGACCAGGCTCGATTGAGTCTGCTGGATCGGCTATTGCTATTCGATTGACATGGATTGAGTCATGTCCAGCCCCGTGGCGGGAGATACACGGACCGGGGGGGGGGAGAGACGAGAGTGAGCCAGCCAGAGCTCTGGCGATGATGTATGCACGATGCCGCAATGCCCCTCCCCCGCTGCCTCAGGCAGGGCGGCCCCTCCGGAGTCGCTCTTGACTACACTACGGAGTACTGTGTATTCAATCCAACCCTTAACAACGACAATATCCAGACTTCCACATAGATGCAATTAATCATGCCCTCGCCACTAGTTATCTCTTCTACACAGTACTCCGTCAGTCAGAATTCCTACAATGTACATAGTAAGAGCGTCCCTCCAAACGCCACCAGTAGCTCCGGTGTAATCCTCCGACCCCCCTCCCAACCATTCCATGACGATTGCAGCTACATGGCACATACAGTAGACCATGCCTTGCTTGCAGTGCACGCAGTACATCCCCCAGTCAGCCTCTACTCCGTACATTGGCATCCGACCTGTCATGTCGAGCACGCAGATCGCTCTGAGTTGGCCATCCAAGCTGAACCGCACACCAATGGCTACCTACATAGTATAAGCTCCTCGTCCACCCCTCCAGATAGATGCCTCGATAGCTCCTTCAATAACCGTCTCCAACAAGCGGTCGTCCCAACTCAGCAATTTCCCGAACGTTCTTCTTCAACCGCCTGGGCCAACCCCCCATTAGTCACCCCGACTGTTTCTGCCCGCTGGGTCCGGAGGACGCTGCTCCGCCAACGGGGAGGGCGGGTACCTCACTATTACTCTCAGTCCCTCAACTTACGGAGTCCGGATTCCAGATGGAAACGGAGCACATCCCTCCATCAATCCTCTTTCTCCCATGAAGAATCGGGCGGGCGGGATGCTTCGGTTGAATTCACCCTTGCAGATTTTTTTTTCCCCTTCCTTTTCTTCGGACCGGCTGGCTGGTCTGCAAGTCCTTTCAACCAGGCATGTGAAGCTCTGAACCAGGGAAGCCAGAGCGACCTGAGCCCTGTACTTCTGTACCTATGCAACTAGTTAAAGGGCTGCTCCCCCCGACAGAACCACAGTTTCCGGGGGTGTCAAGGCACCGTGCTAGCAAGGTTAATGCCGCTCGCTCACATCGAACGGGTTCCCGGCTGGTCCAACCCGCATTCGACCTTGGGAATGCCCCCAGGACATTGGTTCTAATTGCTGCTCGGGCTGGTTGGCACGCATGTCAGCTTGCTGGCTGCAGTCATATGCACTAGGCTGGGCGGGCTGGCCTGGAGCCATACATTCCGATAAGCAGAGAATATCATAAAACAGTTATGCCTGGCACTAGCTCGGAGCTGTTGCATGTGATGTAAGAACCCAGAGACCATCTTGCAATCTGTTGATAAGAACCAAGCATCATGAGGGCTCTCATCACCTCGGCCAGAATTTAATTTGGTCTTTGAATACGCGAAACAAATTGCCAACATGTGGTGATTATAAAGACAGATCCACAAGAACATGGCTCATGGCAGACATCCTCATATCCAAATATAAGATGTACGTGATATTATAGTGGCACATAGACTAGACCCAGAACAGCAGTCCTCTGCAGGAACCAAAACAAAACCAAGACTCCCTGTACAGACCAGGTATCACAAATGAAACTAAGGAGCCAAAATCAAATGTCCTCTCGCTCCATTCCTACAATCCCAAAAATGAACAAACTCCTCGACACCAATAATCGTTGCGGTCATGAAAATTGCCGCCTTCGAAGCATACTGCCTCAAACGGCCAGCCGTCGATCCCATCCATTGATCAGTGCAAACTCATCGGCCTCGTCTTCCACAGCCGGAATCATGACGCTCCGGAAGGAGCCCAAGAAGTTGGCTTGTTCTTCCGGGGAGAGGCGCATGTCGTTGAATTGCACCCCGTCTTCTGCGCTGCCTTCATCCGAGTAGCTGAGAACACTTTGTGGCGGGAGATCCTGATTGGGTGGCACATCGCTATTGCTACTCGCTGACCACGCCTCAGGTGACAATCCTTGCAGCTCCGTCTGTGGCGCCGATAACGGTGCCGCCAACGGGTCCCCCTTCTGGACGAATTCGGCAGTGAGGGAAGCAAAGGGGCCGCTGTCTTCGCCGCACTCCCTTCCTCCATAGATTCCCGTGAAAATGTTCGAGTAGCCTCGGTCCATGTCACTCAGGACAAATTCCCAGTCGGACACTGTGATAGGTCCTCCGGGGGGATCCGAAGGCGCCGAGGTAGAAAGCACATGGCTACTATCGTACGTCCCGGACGAATGATAAGAGGTCTTGTTCGTAGGCATGTTTGGCGCGTGGAAGTTGTCCGGCGGCAGGCTGGCCCAGCTAGAGGATCTAGCATGACGCTGGGCGGCGTTAGGACTCACCCCGCAGATAGTGGCTCGCCGAGATGGTGAATCTGGTGTTTCCTGGTGTGCTGAACCCGAGGCCCCGGTCAGGCGCGATTTCCAGGTCTGAAGTTGCCTCCTCGGAGACTTCAGGGGTTTTTGCAAAGGTGGCGACATGTCCTGGGGCCGACCAGACGACCCGTGTTTGCTGTTATTCAGCGAAACCAAAACACCGGCCAAAGCGCTGAACTCGGCGGCAGATGACGACTCCTCGGATTCCAACTGGTCAATAACTGTGGTGAGCAACTTCTGGCTCTCTTTGACAAGCTTGCTATCACGCTTCAGGCCGATGTTTTGCCATAGAAGACCAAGTCCTGTGGCAAAAACCAGCTCCTTCCGATTCATACTCACAGAGAGGCAGAGGCGCCTCTCGTCGAGCAATTCAAGGATCTGAATGATATGTTTGGCTGAATCGGAAACGGCAAGGATAGAAGGTGATCGGACGTGTTCCTCGCCGAAACAGACCGCAGGGCGATGAATCAATGAACGGATGTAATAATAGACGAGAGACTGCAGAAGTCAGTGAATGCACAGGATAGCTATGTGCCGGCTTGATACTTACCAGAAGCGGCGACCGGCTGCTGGTAACATTGGTACTGGGCTTGTCTTGAGAGAACTCGAGGCGGAGGTGAGCAGGCAAGCCCTTCACCCACTCATCCAATTTCTCTGCAACCGAGCGCAGCTTCGACAAGGGGATATCGTATCCTCCATCAGAAGGATAGATATCTTCCAGAACCTTGTTCAATACCCGTGATGCCGCGAACAGCGCAATTGAACTTGAGATGCGGGTCGATTCGCCGGGAAGTGTGGGCAAAAAGCCCGTTTCAGTGACATTCTCATCGTCAATATCCTCGGGGTACTCGGTCTTGACATCCTCTTCACGTAGTAAGACAGGTAATCCCGTCAAAGCGGCAGTGAATCTATCAAGGTGTTAGAATAGATGCGCCCGACAAGATATATACAGGGCTGGCTTACCGATCAAGAGCGTATTGGCACCAGAACACTTTCTTTCGGGTTTCTGCCGCAAGAGCATTCGACGAGTAGCGTTTCTGGCTCTGGTGCAGTCTCAACTGTTGACTAAGACTCACGGCAAGACCCCGATAGCGTAGAAGACTGATGTAATCGCCTTTTGTCATGCAGTACATTTGAGCGAGCACATAACATTGCATCGTCGATAGAGAGATATCGCTTGAGATTGATTCGAGGATGGATGACCAATTGTCTTCGAAAAAGGTAGGGTCCTGGTTGGTTCTCGACTATCGAAACACAATTAGTCTCCAAGCTTTTCTGCCATACTAGGTTTAAAACATACCATAGAGGCAAGAGCGGCGATGCCGAAAATCAGATTCAACTGCGCCAAATCATGCTTGCTCCCCTGCGAAGACTCCGTGCCCGAAAGATACTGCTCATAAGCTTTGAGGATGGTGGGCCGGTGAACAACCGGGTAGAGAGGAGCCCATTCCTGGAAGAAGATGTTGATGAGTTGGTCGGATACAAGCCGAGGCGCTGTTCGGATGGCCTGGTCGACACGCGAATGAGAGATAGGAGGAGGGGTCGTTAAGGTTTTGATCGAGACACTGGATGGCAATCGATTTTGCTCTACAAGCTTGTTTGTGAAAGCATCTAGACAGGATTAGCCATGGTTCTTCCCGGAAAAACTTGTTCTTCTTGCCTGGGCGTCTGGGCGCAGGTTCTCATTTAAAAGCAGGCAGGGATAGTGGGACATACCAACAAAACCGCGAGTACTCGACAATCCAGCACTTTCAGTCGAGCCCGACTCGTTAGACTGTACTGCGTGCTGAACCTGAATCATACCCTCGTCCGCATCGGGTGCGTTGGTTTTTGCAGGCGCCGATGGTGATGTCGCTGCAACACTGGGCCTCTGACGGGAGGGAGAGAAGGAGTGAATCCGAGAAAGGACATCGATCTTTTCGTCCTTTTCGTCCAACAGGTTCTTCAGGTCCCTGACTTCGGACTCCAGGGCACGCACGCGTTCCTCCAACGACTCGGTGTATCCACGGGGGAAGGCACGGCGACTCAGCTTGTCGCTAGTTTTGCATTCGAAACCGACATTGGCGCATTGGGTACAGCATGGACGGATGCCGTCGCAGCGAATCTTCTTGCTTCTGCATCGATCACAGGCCTGGGCGATACGACTCTGCGAGCCGTTCCCGACCTTGATCACTTTCATCGGGAGGATTCCAGGCATGTTGGCTGGATGCTGTGGCGCATCTGCCTTTCAAACGGGATGGGTTGGGTTGGCGCCGGGCTTGCGAGTGTTGTTCGACTACACCCGGGGGAACTTCGAGAGTAGACGACGCGAACGTCTTAGGTTCACAGCAAGACGGGTCCGGGAGGTGTGTGAGTGTGAGTACTAGGTGTCAAAGTCGAGGAAAGACAGAGGACAACGGCGAGATGTTGAATGTTGAAAGAGATGGCAAGTGGGGAGGGAGTGGCGGTGGTAAGTCGGGAACGATGGTAGCAAGTGAAGATGGAGAGAGAGAGAGGACCGACGGGGCAGAGGTGAGCAGAAGCAACTTTTCGATGTACGGCGCAGGTAACAGGCCTTGGTAAGAATGTTCCGCGGTGCGGGCTGAGGACGTACCGGCTCAAAAGGGGGGCAGGTGGGGCTGCCCATGTGGGTCATGCGCTGGGATGCCAGCCAATCCCGGTTGTCGGCTCGCTCATTCGCTCAGCCGACCGCCGGTGGACTTCAATCACTGACTGGAATTGATGGTTGGAGTTGCTCGCCCCCGTATTACCTGTACGGTCAGCCTGGAGCCGCTGAGGTTATTCAGATGCGAGCACGCCGTTCCTCGGCAGTTGGAGACAAACACCTGATGCCCGCCCAACCGTCATCCTTCCGGAGGTGGGAGCTGAGAAGGTGAAAGTGGACACGATACAGTGTGCTACTCCATTCCGGTCTACTTTAAATGATCCGCCATCTACTCCCTACTATACTAGTAGTAGTACCTATCTAATGCGGGTAAATACTTACTGCTTACTACTAGGGACTTGGCTGGACCTGGACGGAGTATCCTATCGGAGAACACGCAAGGCACAACAATCGACTCCGGACGGCGCACCTCCCTCGGCATCCCCTCGCGGCCACCTTATCAAGAGAAAGAGACACTGACAGGCCCCCCTGCTCCCATGTCAGACTGGGCCCTGCCAGCGGCAGGCACGACTTCCATCCAAGGAAAGCCCCCAGCAGACCTACTGCGTAGTCTGCGGCCACTAATGTATGATAAATGGCAGCGGTGCAATAAGACCTCTGTTCACCGTAGAATCCTACATTGATTTCCCCCTCCAAGTGTGCCAACAGGGCAAGTGATTGGCGAACGAGCATATGCGGCCAGATATGCTGGTCGTCGTATCAATGTTGTCCTGGCTATCGCCATATCTAATCATATCGTCACGATCTTGCCAAGGCCCATGGTTGCAATTCCACCCCTCCAGGCACGGATTCTCTTGGAGGAAATGGAGCAGGGGCGAGGACTAGTATGTAGATGAACCATACAAAACCGAGACTAGCAGCACGCAAGTGCGGTCCGGCTGTTGAAGATCACAGCAATCCGAGCCAGCAAAGCTTTCTCGGATTCCACCGGGCTCGCAGTTCGACAGCTGAGGCAATGGAGATCAGTCTTGCCAATTGTCCAGACAACTAATATTACACCAGTCCATCCGCCGTCCCATGGTTGGAGGGCAACCCCCCGCAATTCGGAACCCAATTTAAACCAGGGGGCGACAACTGGGAGGCAATTAATTACCTAGCACAACTGAACTCTCTGGGCATTCCCTTCCGGAAAGCAGCCCTGGTTGGGATGGCTCAACATGACGCGCGGAAGGAGCCTTGTTGGTCTCATTATCTCCAGCGGTGATAAAGCCTGGCGTTCAATTCGAGCCCAACAAGAAGTCCAACCGAGTGGGGAACCCGAGTGTTTGCCGAACCATACCCGTTTGAGTCAGGGGAAAATGAAATAATGAGCTGCCTGATGCGGCGTTGCCACTTCTGCCCCGGTGTTCGCGGCTAGAAGATCGCGGAGAGCACAGTCTTGATTAGTATCCTCGTATTCCCATTGACTGAATGGCACGAGGCCGTATCGGGACGGATCCTGCTGATTCCAGTGGAGACGCCGGAAGATCTAACATATTATTCTATAAGAAGAGTGCAGCTGGAGGGAATCTCACCATCCTCTTCTCTTTTTCTTCTTTTCTTTTTCCCTGCCTCTGCAGGGCGGCAAAGTCCGACAATACTATCGACCACTATCGGTTATCATGCTTAATATATCATGTCCTCGGTACTCCGAGGGATTTTCATTTCCGGTGACCGTTGCTCGGTGAATATTGGTCCTTGGCCGAGACTTTCCCGAGAAATCACAGAGGTGGAGGCGGAAATCCCTGGAGCCGCCAGATGTTGGTTCACCAACCACGGCGGTTTCAGTGACATGGAGGGCAAACCCCTGTTACTACCTATGTACGGAGTATTATTATTATACATATTATTATCTTGCCGCTGGCTCTTGACCAAGCCATTTCTAGTCATCGGGGGTTTGCCAGTCGATTATCCGGCGCTTTGCATTTTCCCCTCCAGCCCAGGATCAGGGCCAGGGTCAGAGAGGGGTGGCTGGCTGGCTGGCCAGACCCTCTCTTTCCCTGTCAGGCTATCCATCCCAGCCAGGGCAGCAGTCGATCACGATGGACCGGAGCTGTAGCGTGCATCAGGGCTGCCCCACGGCAGATAGAGTGATAGCACATCACCCACCTGCCTGAGTCCCTGGGGATCTAGAGACTCAGCCCATGCACAGCTTATGCCATGCACTTCCTAGCGAAACATCACATCCTGTAACCCCCCAAGCGACCAATTCACCTCCGATCAATCCATCCATGAAACACTCCCTCCCTCTCCGTGCGACATCGGCCCAAACTTTGCGCCTCGCAAAATGCGAGCCCGCAACGTCATCACCTAAAAGCCTCAAGCCCCAAGCCCCCCCTCCCCCATCTTGGTTCAAAATAAATAGTTTGGCGCAAATCCCTCCCCCGCCAACTAGTTAACTATCGACGCCCAACTTTCCGGGACAATAGTTACTAGTATAGTATGGGAATCTTTCCAACTTTCGCTCCGTCTCATTGAAGGATCATTACCCCGCGGTGGGGAAGACTCAAACTTAACTCAGATCTTGCTAGGTTGCTCCTCCACGTTTCGGGATGATTACTTTCCGGGTATGCGTATGTATTGGGGATTACTTTCAATACGGAGGGGATGCGGAAGGATCGCCGCGTGATGATGATGATGATGATGATGATGATGATGATGGAGTTTGGGTTTGGGTTTGAGGTTTATAGGCAGGTGTACGCTGGAGGGAAGTGAGTCATTTTGTTAATGATAATATATTTATATACAAGTTAAGTTTGGTTCTTGGGAGGAAGGGGGTCTGTGGGTTAAGAAGTCACGTCAAGTTAAGAGAAATCCTCCTCGATATCATCTGATTGTTGGGTAAGATAGGTGCTGACTGCGGGGCTTGTCATGAGGGTTTCTCTCTGTGTCATGGGTGGTTAGTGTGTTGTTTTGGCTGGACTAGGCACAGGGTAGAGGTGTAGGGCCGGAAAGCACGTACCTGTTTAACAAGGTCCTCGATACCCCGTTCCATCAACTTGGCCTCCAGCTCTCGCAACTTCAAAACGGTTTCAAACACCTCCGGTCTGAAAACGGCTCGCATGTCCTCATTGTCGCGAATCTCGGAAATCATCATGTCCGTTTGTCGCAGGACAAAGAACTGCGTTTCCAGTCGCTCGAGGATAAGCACCACCGCACGGAGCTGGTAGATGTCCCAGCGGGGATCTGCTGCTAGGATGTCTTTGAGACAATCCGGGTCCTTCACATCCTCTCCATTCCAGGTGGCTTTGAGTTCCCGACCGCCGTCATTCGTCTGAAGTACATTGAAGTCCAGCCCATCCTCCTCATTTACGCATGCCCACCAGATGATAGGACTGTCCCAGGTTGTAGCAGCGTCTGTTTCCGAGTCGGCAGGGAGAGTAGAGAGTTTGACTCCTGGTGTGTCTTTGCAGAATGCCTTCTTGGCTATTTTCAAGGGATCGTCGTCTGGGATGTCCAGGTCGAGGAAGATCTGTTTCGCGTCTGTGGTCTGCCCATCAAGAAATCCATAGGAGAAGATCATTTCCGAGGCGGATTTCTCATCGCCGTATCTTTGTTCCATTAGTGTTAGCACGGACCATCACCAACCAGTTGCGACAGAGCCGGCACTTACGAGATAGTGACTTCGTCATCAACCCGCAATTTTCTTGCAGGACGCAGCTGCAATACAGCATTCCCATCCGCATCTTCATCATAAAATGCCTTGACCGTCTCTCCAGAAGCATGATTCGCCATATCAATGCACGGAACCATAGCATGTCCATTCCGCGGTAGATCCACCATCCGTGATCGGTACAATGCATCGACGTACTTCCAATCATCGAAGGTCAATTTCCCCGTATCCTCATCCCACCAATACTTCCCACACCAGGACAACCCCTCCGTGCTTTGGCGCAGGTGCTCGAATTCCTTCTCAAGGGAAGCGGTCTTGGCATGCACAGCCAGCCTCAACGATGTGCCCCGCAAGAGCTCCAACTCCTCTTCGGTGTAAAAGGTAGGCAGTGTTATGGCAGACGGCATGTACTTCATGTATTCGGTCCACGGACTCGACAGTCCAACCTGATGGCGCTCGTGCGCATAATCAGGACTAGAGTGCGTAAGTTGGACGAGGAGGAAGATCAATATAGTGCCTCTAGCTGTCTGTACATATCAGCACCGGGTACCAGAGCCCACCATCACACCATAGAGACCAAGCGATATTATTCGCGACACCAAGTCCCATGGAAGTTGAAATAAGGACCTACTCTTCCAAAGTCTCCAACAGCTTCTAATACCTCACGAAGCTGTCTATCGGATTTGGCGTAGTCTTCGACAAATCCCTGGGAGAGGACTAGATCCGAGGGAACCCGTAGAAGGAGCTCCGGCTCGACTTGATCACTTCCGGGCTCTTCGCTGGATCGTGGCTCTGTTGCAACAACTGCAGATCCCTTGTCGGTGCCATCATCTGCGCGCAGCTTCCGGAAAGCGATGCCCTTGACGGCGATCCCGTTGAGCTTCGTCCAGGGGAACAACGTTTCAATTGGGAGATAGTTGTGCTTCATTTTAGTTGCGTTTTAAACCAAGGTGCGATACTCTTGCATGAGCATTTGCGAATCGCCCGGACAACGCTGTGATGCTGTATGACATGCGACGAACAGGTCAGGTGTTTGGTGTTGTTGTTATCGATAAGAAGGAAGGTGGAGCTAGGTGCCCTAAGCCCTACTAGCCTGAAGCAGCTGCATGGTTTCATTGCGGCATGTAGACGTCATACAAATGCGCTCGAGCCGGTTGTCCAGCGAATTGAGCGGATTGAAAGATGCGGGAGGCTTGATTCTACTTAGACGTATAGTCATTTCCTACAAGAGCTATAGTGATACGAGAATAAAAAAAACCCCCTTCAGAAAGTCACCAGCTACTTCGGGCAGTATAATATCAATATGCCTGCCAGCCCTCGCATTCCGTCTTCGGCCTCAAGGCTTCACAGTCTGCTCGTGCCACGGCCCCCCACACCTTGTCTGCTTCCGCTACGTTCCATTTGGCAACCGGCTGCGATCCATACACCGAGAAGCGTGCAGGCTCGTTTGAATAGCGGCGTGTACAAAGACTGGAAGGGTACTGGGTCAGAGGATCATGCAGTTAACCGAGCAAAGAAGCGGGACACCACGGACCCAACGACAGATGCGTCAGCTTCCGTGATGAAGGACAGGGAGGAGAGTGAGGGTATCGCCAATAGCTCGAAACCTCAGGGGGCAACAGAGAGAGGGGGCACAAAGCATGGGCGAAAGGCAAAGCAAGAGCACCCCAAGGCACCAGAGCCGGTTATTGGAATGAATGATGAGAGGGGCCAGGTGAGTGAAAATCCATTCAATCATGAATACATCAACCCCAGTCTGTTCTTCGCGAGAGATGGCCTCTCAGACAGAAATGGCTGACCAATATTGCTCTGATAGAAGGGCCACTAAGCGCAGGACCATATCTCGGTGTCTGAAACCTTGAGAATGGTATACACGCGATTAAAAGATGCTCAGCTTGGAGTCATATCATATCAAGTATTGTTTCATTATCACGTTGACTGTACATAAATTGAATAGCAGGATCTATCGACCGGGTTTAAATGAGAGCACCTAGAGAAGGGTTTTGTTAGTTTTGGGAATGCAAATGAAGATCTGCTAGAAGCTCTTACATCATGCTTTCCTACTGCCACTATTTCGTCTTCTGAAACACGGATGCCGCCGACTCCCTCAATGTAGGAGATGGGTACGTCGCCCATCACCTTGCGAGCAACATCGCCCACAGTGGTATTCCTGCTCGGTATTAGAAGGACCAGTGGATGCAGTAAGTGTATACCAGAAATACTTACTTGCCAACAAGAACACAATCACGGAAAGCAGCTGTTCCGGCCCCGGATGAGAAGGTGTGGATGTTGCGGACTGGGAAAACCGGCACAAGTCCCAGCAGTTCTGCAGCACGTGAGAGGCACTGGACAACTCCGGTGGAGCCGAATCGATAGAGGACCATGTCTTTCAAGTTTTCAACGCGCCTAAGTTCATGTGAGCCCGGTCCTGTCAGAAGGGTGTAGGTTACCGTCATACGATTTCAGCTTCTCGTCCATCTCCTTGAGGCCGCCTCCATCAGGCTCACCCATTTCTATCAGATCCTCTCTCGTATCCAAGAACTCACTTCCCTCAACGTATTTAATGTAGCCCTGTTTGGCGAGTCTCCGGAGGAAGACTTCGGAAATCGCAGAGCAGAGTACGATAGATTGAGGGTCTTGCATCTTCGCGATCTTGCTAATGTTCTGATTCCACCACGTCAGTAACCAGGCCTGATTTGAATTGAAGGATAACCAACTTTGTCCGCATCCGGATGATCGATCTTGTTCAAGGCGAAGACTGTGGGGAATTTCTCCGCAATAAATCCTTCAACAACCTTCTCGACGGTTTCATCGGACCATTCCTCGAGAGGCTCCTTCAGCGCCATCCGGTCCAGGCATCGAGCAACAATCGAATTTGTACCTCCGTAACCAGAAAACTGTGCTTGCAAGGTCTCCACGGCCGTGGCCTCTGGTTCCATGTCAACATCCGCAGGAAAATATTGGCCGTGGGTAAACAAAACTTACTGATTGCACAATGCCTCCTCTTGATGGAACCCCTACAAAGAATCAGCCTGTATTTATGTAGCCTCAGACGCGCAAGCATACCATTTCTGCAGAAGGTTTCCCAGCACCCAACGCACAATTTCCGACCTCAGCCATTCAATATCTTGTGAAGGGTCATATCCTCGGGTAGATTTTCCTGAATTGATAGAGCGGCGTCAGCAAAGTCTTTCCGGAAGCTGCTCCACATTGATATACCAAACCTTCTGCATCGGTAGTCCCACTAACGTCCACAACGTGGATCAATGCATCGGCATGACGCAGGTCATCCAAGAACTTGTTACCCAAGCCGCGTCCTTGGTGTGCACCTGGTACAAGGCCTGCAACATCCAGAAGTTCAATCGGAACAGAGCGTCGTCCCTCCACGCATCCTCCATAGTTCGGGTTGCATTTATCGGAAACGTTGAATCGCTGGCAGGCGCATTCTATCTGGAGGTATCCAATGGCACGCTGAGGATCGATGGTAGTGAAACTGCATTTCGAACGTCAGAGTCGCTCTGAGAAGGGTTCGTGTAGAGCCCGTAAGGCCATATCAATGTTTGAGAACAATAACGGTGGTGGGATTCAACGTACGGGAAATTTCCTAAACAATGACATGCAATGAGTATGTGCTCTGAGATAGAGGTAAGACATAAATTCAGAAAGCTTACCGACTTTGGAAGAAGCATCTGTCAAACTATTTAATGTTGTCGATTTTCCGCTGGATGGCTACATGCCCCTCAATTCGATCAGCGGCGTCTCGTACAAGGGAAAAAGAACCCAGACCTTTCCAACCAGCCCAATCAACGGATCTCTCGGCATCTTACAAAATGCACAATGCGTCTAAGGTACAGAACCACGAAAGAACGTCCGAATGAATATTATTCCGTCTGATTGCCAGAAAATCGAGGAAGGCATTTCTGCATCAGCGGGGAGATGGTCAATTTCTGCCGTCCTCCCTAGGAAGGCGGTCTGAGACACTGCGCCCGATCGAGACCCCGACTGTCCCTGAGTCGCTCCTTCCCCTTCCGGCAAGCAAGCGCGCCTTCGGGTTGCATTCTCGGCCAATTGCGTGCTTGGTGCTGCGAAGGATGCTATCTTGCTACATACAAGCACTTGGCCTGGTGTGAATCGCACTCAAATTGCGTGGTACATCGAACTACGCGCACAGACAACATCTTTCCCCTGTATCGGTTGTCGACATCTTCAAATCGACAGTCTTCCTCGGATTGCGATGTCAGAGGTCAACAGAAAGAAGCCAAGGACAACGTCTCTGCCATTACTGCGAAGTATGAACCAGGCAGCTGGGATGGAGTTCCCAATGCTATAGGGATGTCCAATTCCCTGTGTTAGACTTGCCTAAGTTCTATATCAGCTAGCAAGGCTGCAAGTACGACAAATCGGCCATGTCGAGCTCCATGCGACCGTGTCGCAGCGGGCTGGGGACCGTCAAGGTGTCGCCATGACATGTAGACATGCTTCGATGAGTCTGGGCGAGATGTGCTTGCATCATATCCGGGAAGCTGTGCTCCGTGATGAATATTCCCCTGCTGTCTTGTACATCAATTGCGCTCAGGATCCCTGGATACGAAAGGGTACGTCATTAACGTGATCGTGCGCGATGCTTGTTAGGGTGCATATCCAAGTCGGCGAGCACTGACCTTCCAGGAACTGCATAGCGATGTCCCTGGGTTGTTCTATCCTTAGTATCAGATCTGGGATGGCATCATCGGCATGATGATCCCTTGCACTTGGGCTTGGCTCAGAGGATCCATCTCTTCACCGGTGCAGTAATTGGGAGAAGATGTAATTGTAATAGGCCAAGAAACTAGAGGAAGAAGAAGGAATAATGTAATTTCCTAGGAACCAATGTTCGCTGTGCGGAGAACTGCCGTGGTTGCTAGCCAACTGCAGGGGATGCCAGGCCATACACGGTAGTCAACTGATGATATCCATCATCCAATGAGGTGCATCCTCAAACAAGGTTATCTTATTTGCTCATAGTCTCCATGAAAGGCTCGATGACCTTCCCAAGACTGAGTTGGTTGGAAGGCGAACCAAGGTGTGGCCGGCTTGTATGACGTTGACCGCGACGACGTCACCAGCCATCCACAATTGGTTCTCCTCGACTGAAGTACATAGTACTTGTTAAAAGCAGCATGATCCCTTGAGACGAAACCTAACAATCTATCAACTCAATACTCATCGCGAATACTCTATTGCATTCGAACTACAACTTTTTACAATCCATACTACTACCACTTCATCCCTTCTTCCTCCACCTCACAACACAACACCATCCAAAATGTCCGAACAGACCTTCCACACCACCACCCAGGACCTCCGCAAGGCTGAATCCCATGCCTCTCACGCCGGTGCCGGCAACACCCCTAAGAACTCCAACATCTCCGCCATGAAGGTACTTCTCCCATTCCGATCCAACTTCTCTGCCCAACGCTAACCTCGACCCCAGTCCATCGTTGACCAGAACAACTCTGGCAAGCAGGCTCAGATCGACAAGACCAAGGCCAACCTGCCATTGCCTGATCAGCCCCCTGTTGCTAGCGACTGGAACTCCCTCGACCAGAGAACCGTCAACGTGGGTTCTGGCGGTATCGAAGGGCCCGTTTCTGGAGAGAACAACAGTGCCTTGAGGGGACCTGCCACTGCAAGCAGCAGTGTCCGGATCGATGGCAATGAATATCACAAGAACACGGAACCTATGAGTGGCGTTGGACGCCAGGGCAAGGATAACCTTGATGGTCTGCCCAGGGATGCTCTTTATCGGTAATTTGGGAATTGGGTAATTCATGTTGAGGGAGTATTGACTACGGCCCTATGCTATGTGTATTATTATCAATGAGCATTTAATGAACAAACCGGATATTCTACAATGATTCTATTCCTTGATAAATCAGTAGATTCTGTACTCCGTAGACTTAGTAGCATTGATTATACTTGTGTTCTCTATATATGCTGATGTGTCGACGTTGAAGTAAAATTCATTGACCTTCGTACTACATCGATCAATAAATCATGCTACTATATTCTCCTTATTCAATCTTCAATCTCTTTTTTTTTTATCATTGTTTTAAAAGATTCTCTCATGATGGCCACTATGTCCGTGTTATGTTGTTAAAATATACTACAGCACCCACGTCCAATCGGCTTCCCGCCAGAAAACCAAAATCCTTTAACCAAAAGCAACACATTGACAACCATAACCACAAAGTAAACAACAGTAATCTTCAATACGAATCCAATCCCCCACGACTTCATACCAAACACCCCAAGACACCCAGATAGAGAGTAAGTACATGCACATGCCAACCACCGCCTCCCATGACGTCATGCATCCAGACCCCCCAGCAGTACACCACCCTCCCATCAGCATCAACCCCCATCTACGCAATAGAAGAACCTCTTCGAAGGTCTGCACCATACCAGATTTTTTTTAGTGCACCGGAAAAGGCAACCAGACATGTGAATGGACCCAGCCGGCTCAGTCAGCGCGGATAACTACGGGGAGAATCTAGATGGCGAAGAACCCGATCTTGAGATGGCCAAGTAAGTGGCCGATTCGAATTCCTGTATTGACGCCACAAGTGGAAGCAGATGCTGCTCGTTGACGTACCTGTTGCCAATTTTTGGGGTCTGGGTTTGTGGGATCGGTGGACTCGTTGTAATGTCAGTATGACATCATGTGATGCAAGCATGTATTAACTTGGTTGACACCATCTGTTGGGACTCGAGAGAGCCCTATATAGTCGGCTTGGTGTTGCGGGTGTTGGATGGACATAGCAGAATCATTTATCTACGTTGACAATTGAAGACTCAGCAGTTTATTGCCTGAACCACTACACAAATCTACGCTCAATTCTATATATCACATATCTCAAATCACCATGGATCTCCAAGGACAGCCCATCCCTCCTGGCCAGAGAAGCACCAAGGTATGTTATTTCCCCTCTTCAACACAAGAACACTCAATAACACCAAACAGGTCACCTCCGATCCGGAGCGCAGAAACAACCCCATCCAGGAACCCTCCGGCCCCGTCACCAACGACTCCCTGGCCGCCGAATCCGCCACCAAGGGCGGTGCCTTTTCTCAGAACCGTGGAGCTCAGCCCATGGGCGTCTCAGCTGGCCAATCCACCGTCCGCACCACCAACACTAGAGGCGCCACCAAGCTTGACTCCAACGCCGACACTCAGGAGAAGTACCCCGAGGCTCTGGGCGGACAGGGAGCTTACCCTGGCGTCCACGAGCTGAAGAGCGGCTACGTTGGCGGCCCTACCTCTGCGAAACGGGACCTCGGCATCAACCAGGGCCAGTACCCTGCTTCTCAGAAGCTGTCCCAGCAGGGTCAAGGTCAGGGTCAGGGTCAGGGTCGTCAGCAACAATCCGCCCCGGCCAGTGGCAGCGGCTACCACAGCCAGTACAATGCTGGAGCGGCGCCGTCGTACACTGAGGATATGACTAGCCACTTGGGAAACACTAAGCCCAAGGGTGCCAATCTGAAGGAGGGAAATATCCCGCATGATGCGCCGAATGCTAGCTACACTACTGATATTGGTAGTGAGAATGACCCTGGTCGGTACGCCCAGGCTGGCTTCCAGCGTAAGGCTGCCGAGAGTGGTCCGGATGGTACCTCTGCTGGTAGACAGAAAGGAGTCGATAACCAGCACTGGTACCAGCCTTTGCAGTCGGACCAGAGGGCCTAAATGGGGCCATGATGGATGATGTTACGAAAATCAAAGCGGGCTTTTGTTTCTCTTCTCTTTGTGTAATGTTCTGGGCCTGGTAGAAAGGGCTTATTCTGGGGAGGACTGTGTCCTTCTGCTTTGTATTAGTGTATCTAACTAGACGGTTTAAGCAACCAGAGACTGACCGACTCATATGACGCTTTCTATATGTTGTAGCATTTGACAATGTTGTGTCTTCTTTGATCGGTCCCTTGAAGAATGATGTATATGGGTAGATATCTTCATCAAGTCTTGCCTCGCTGACTAGGGCGAGTTCTTAGGCTGGCGGTAGAAAAGACGCAAAAAGTACACCCTGTACAGCAGCATATATCACCATATACTGGACAATCGTTTGTCCGTAACCACTTCCATCCAGATGCCTTTTTGGTGCAGATGGAGAAGCAGTATAGCCGTCCACAATAAGAGCTGCTACCCAGACATACCACACTGGATAACCAGAAGACAGCCGAGTGATAATCTGAACGTGGTTGCAGAAAAACACCATAACCGTAAGAATAATCTGAGGGGTCGCTAGGCTACGCAACAGACGACCTGTCAGTTGCCCGGTTGGGCAAACTTGTATCGTATCGCCTGACTCCACATTGAGTGTCCAAAAGGAAGAGTACACTAAAATGGCCAACATTGGACTGGCCAATGCAAATAATGGTAGATTGGACAGAGTCCAATATCGAAGAAACCCATTGTCCCTGCGCGCATCAGTAGAAACCCGCCAAACGCGGAGCGAGGCACATACCAGTAATGCTCCTGCACGAAGCTGTAGATACTGGGAATAGCTCGACGGCACCATTCCCTCGACGAGTCTTCACCGGTAGAGTTGACATTACCGCAGAACTGCTGGTAAGCAATATACTGCGGCAGTGCATATCCGAGTCCCGTACAGATACCGGCAAGACCAACCGCGGCGAGTCGCCGAAATTTGGTGAAGCTGAAGTCCTGCATAAACGAATACAAGATACGAAATGCTTCTTCGAGAAAAATAACACCGTTAAGAAGACCATTTCCACGAACAGCCGTGGATAAGCCGTACATGATACCCGCAAGCAGTAACAGGCCATCTTGGATGCTTGTTGAAATGCCCGAAACACTCAAGCTTTGAGCAAATAGGAGAGCGCCCGTGAAGCTCAGGAGAGAGTGAGTACTTTCCGCGTTGGGAGCCGACAGAAAAAGACCCCCAGGGGAGAGAATGTGCAAGCATGCTGCGATGAAGGCCAGCTTGCGTCCCTGCATCCCCGGAAGGATGATGCATGCTAGACGATGGAGGACCACTGCAGAGGTGGCATGCGCCATGTGGGCTACGGCAACACCAAGTGCACTTTCCTTGAATTCATATGGGAAGGCGCCTGTGTGTTCGGATCCTGGCGGAAATCTTAGCTGGGAAAGGACGGAACTTTACGAACGACCACTCTTACCAGCGGCCAGGAGATTGATGAGCTTCGAGAAGGCATAACTGAACGCCCATTCTTGCTCGAAAACATGACCGCGTCTTGCGGCCTCGGTAAAATAGATGGCATCCCATCTCGTCAGCTTGGTAGATATCTGTCTCAAGATGGTCGGGATCAGTCCCTTGATGTCCCTGGTGTCCCTGTGCCATTGAGCTAGGGTCGTCGAGGTGTCATACCCGGGACCAGGCGTGAGGATCGCGAGGAGAAGGAGAAAGGCCTTCCAAAGAACGAAGACGGAAATTAACGATCGGTAGGGATGATGGACGGGGGTTTGTGTTAACCAAGACATGTTACTAACTGCCTCATGGTAGTAGATACTCCGTATACCTCGATCGATCGATGGGAGGAGGTGTGGTCTGGTTTCGGGAAGGCCAAATTACTAGTAGTACTGGAGCTGCTGCACGCTAAGCCCACTCGGGCCTTCCTTCCTGCCATGTCTGTCATTGATGAAGAAGGAAAGAGCGACTCTCACAGCGAACTGCGAAGACCACCTGTCAGAAGTGACGGTGATGGACTGCCCTTCCATACTGTTGTTTCCCGCTTTCTTTCTGGGTTTTCTCTGCAACGTCGAACCGGAGTGACAGCAAAATGTTCCTCAACACAACTGGGATTCGCTTACGAACGCTCTGGTCAAGATTTTGGATTTTATTGAATACTTCCTGCCTTTTTCATACACCATTTGAGAACGCCAGATTTGCAACGGACACATCATAAAAGTCAACCCAATGAACACGTCCCAAAGGCCAGACCCCGAAGACATGCATGCCTTGTCAGGCAACAAAGTGGAACTGTACAGCCATAGCAGCAAAGCGACAAGACATTGAAATATAATTAAGACATAACAGAACAAAGGAAGGATGGATTCAGAAGTCCAGTTGAAACTTCACAGGTTCACCTTCTTGGCCTCCTTCTGGGCGAGCTTGGCCAATTCCTCGAACACCTCGGTGAAGTCCTCTCCGTCGTCCTCGCTATCCTTCTTCTTGCCCTTGGACGCCGACTTGGGCACGACCATCACGACACTGGTGGGGCGTTTCGTGGCGGCCGAGTTGCCGAGCTCAGCTCGGGATGTGACGAAAATGTATGGGATACCGTGGTCCTCGCACAGGACGGGGATGTGTGAGATAACGTCCATGGGCGAGATATCCGCAGCGAGGATGACAACTCCGTTGGGGACACCGATGCTGGCATTGGCGGCGGGAATGGGAGACTTGCGGAGAGCCTTGACAACTTCCTTCACACCACGCTTCAGGCACTTGTTCACAGCGGCTATTGTAGATCCCAAAGTCAGCATATAGTGAGCGAGTAAGGAACGGCTGCGCAGCCGATGCGACAAATAGCACAGCAAGATTCCCTAGCCAGAAACCAAGGCCAAAGTGAATCCGCATTCATCTCATCGAACTGTGGAAAACAAATTCAAAGCACATGGATATCTTACCCTTCTTGACGCTCTTCAAGGCCTTCTTGGCAGCCTTGTCTTCGACCAGAGGGCTGGCAAAAGGAACAATTGCGCCAACGGGGCGGGCGTCAATGTCCATGAGCTCGGTGTCGACGCCATTAGCAGGGGCCTCGGCGGAAACAGCCTGGTCAATGCCTTCCAGAACCTTGGTGGTGAGCTCCTTCTCGACGGCGTCGGCGAGAGCGACCTTGTCCTTCTTCTCCTTCTTGTCCTTCTTGTTGCTCTTGGTGACACCGTCCTTCTCCGCGCGCTTCTCCTTCTTCTCGCGCTTGTCCTTCTTCTCGGTCCTATCCTTGGCCATTTTGAATATTCGACCCACCCAGGGAATTGAAATGAATCCGGAAGAGGGGGAGAAAATCGAGAAAGACGGCGACGGGCGTGGGGAGGAATACACAGTAGGCGTCGGTCTCTTCCGCAAAAATTCGAAATCCATTTCAAAATTTCGGCGCTAGTCCTGTTTAAGAGCCACAGCTGGCGCGGGCGGTGAAGTGGATGAGTCAGCACATGCCTGCTCGGGCTGTTCCAGTCCCTCTATCGAAAACAATGAAGCAATTCTTGGGTCTGGTCGGATGATTGCGCCCTCGTTCTCAGCCTAAGGCTGGATTTCTGGGCAGCCCTAGATATATTGACGGGAATCTTCTGCCACTGATGGTCATCCGGGCAATTGTGTACGCGGAAGACCAGTGCCTGATTCATCCAAGGTAAGTCGCGGAGTGTTGCGCGGCATGCTCCCCAGTCCGTTTGGATTAAGGAGACTAATGAGCCCCAGATGAATTCAAGCGTGAATTCACGTCCTTCGCGGAACACACCCCGCGCTGAATCTCCCTTGTCGCTTCCGCCGGCACCGGATGCTTTAAAGCAGTCGGTCCGCCCAGTTTACCCTCCAAAGCCTGGTGAGCTCATGTGTCTGTCCGAAAATGGAACTTCTAAGACTAAAGATCCCCATTTCAGACACGGAGAAGGAGGAGCTGCTTGTGCAGGTGAACGCTTTAAGATATGAGTTGGAGAATTTCAAACAGGAGAGGGACCTGATGGCCCTACACCATGAGAAGGAGCTACGAGATTTGCAGCTCAAGGCAGATGCGGACTTTCGAAAAGCTCAGGTTAGCCCATTGCTCCATATGACATGCAAACCCTTGTCCTAACCATCTGGCTATATTCCAGGCTGCGGAAAGCAATAGTCATCGGGCCACCCATAAGAGCGAGACCCTAGCGAAAGAATTAAAAGAAGCGCAGGACAATGCACTCAATGAGAAAGCTGGCCTCGAGCGAAAGGCTAGAAATCTCCAAGATCAGAACCAGATGTTACAGGAAGAGGTGGAGGACACGAAGGCACAACTACTCGACCAGGAGCGACAGTACAAGTATCAGATCAGCGAACTTGATACCATACGCTCATCGCTCCAGAAAACAGTGGAGGAATTGCAAAACGATCTTCAAACCGTGCAGGGCAACATGCAGGCTACACAAGAAAAGCTACGCGAGCGGGAAACAGAAGTCGCCGACCTGGAAACGGAAAACCTCCGCCTTAAGGCCGAAGGAACTGATACCGAGACACTGTCAGTTCTCAAGCGCGAACTTTCCGAACAAGTCGGCCATATCAGAATCTTGGAAACCACAAATCGTGAGCAAAGCACCGAACTGCGGCAACTACGGAAGATCCAAAAGAATGTAGAAGTCGTGGAGGAACAAAAGAGATCATTGGAAAATCAGCTGCAGCTGATGAAAGATGTGGAGTCGCAACTGGGCACTGCTCAAATCCAAACACAGATGCTGGAGGACGAGCGACGAGCTTGGACCAGTCTCTTACAACACAGTGATCAGCCCGCAGAGCTCGATTCCCCGGAAGCGGTTGTAAAGGCTTTATTACAGGAGCGCATAGAAAAGGCCTCTCTTGTTGATAAGCTAGGCCTTATTGAGGCACAGTTCTTGGAGAAGGACGAAGCGATTAGAGGGCTCGAAACAGAACGAACCACCCTGCGACAGGAGATTGAGAAACTTCGCAGTAGTGCCGGCTCTGTTGCTGGAGGGGCAGTGGCAGACAGCCGTATCAAATCGAGACTTGAACGGCAGCGGGCCCTCGCTGTTAAAGAAGTTGACTATCTCCGTGCTCAGCTGAAGGCCTTTGACACGGAAGAGGTGACCATGAATCCGGAACAAAGCCATTTCGATGAGCAAAAGTCGGAGCAAATCGCCAACCTGGAAAAGCTCGTTGATGAGTATAGAGTCGAGTTGGACAAGGCTCATGAGGAGCTCACCAAGTGCGAGCCTTCTCAGCAGGATGAGTCCCAACCCCGCGGAGTCAAACGGCCTCTCTCTCCGGCCGAGAGCGATGCGGACAGCGAACGTCTTTCTGTTTTGACCCGCAAGAATAGAACCTTGCAGGAGTCCCTATCGAAATCCGAGCAAGCAGCAACTCTGTTGCGCAAGGAGCTTGAGGCCAGCAAGTCGCAGATCAAGTCCCTCAAGGCCAGATCGCGCACTAGGATTCTTGAACTTCGTGACAACCCCACCGCAGAGGCAGAGAACCTCAAGCTTTCCACGATCAGAACCCTGAAGGCGGAGAACCAAGAACTCCTTGCTCAACTGCGTGGCGGCCACTTGGATGTAAAAGTTGTCCCGGTGACCACTCTTGAAAGCATGAAGCTGGAAGTCCAAGACATGGAGCGAGTGGTTGCCGACAAGGAGAAGCGTATGCGGCGACTGAAAGAGATCTGGACAGCAAAGTCGTCCGAATTTCGCGAAGCGGTCGCATCCCTGCTGGGATACAAGTTGGATTTCCTTCCCAATGGTCGTGTACGAGTTACGTCGATGTTCCATCTTTCATCCGCTTACAGGCATGGCGACGGTGATGTTCCTTCCGACTCCAGGGGCCCAGGAAGCATGGGCAACGGCGAGGAGAATTCAATCATTTTTGATGGAGAAAACGGCACGATGAAGATCTCGGGTGGTCCCAATAGTCTCTTTGCCATGGAGATCAAGCACCTGATCAAATTCTGGGTCGAAGAACGGAAGGATATCCCCTGTTTCCTTGCCGCAATGACGCTAGATTTCTATGACAAGACTACGAGGGCTGCACGCATGTAGATCTACAATTCGTTTTCAAGGGGCGTGGCGTCTAGTTCTGGCCGTCCAAATATCGAGTGATTCCCCGGCACACACATTTAGTGCCATGTTTATGAAGAGCCCTAATGCCATCATTCTCAGCTAGGTGGAGATTGGAATTCTCCTTTTTGGTGCAACACTTGGGCAGTTTATGAAGCTTGTTCATTTCTATTGCGCACTGTACCATCTGCCTTACAAGCTTGTTTGCGGCATGACTTCAGTAATATAGCGGATTGCCAGCGAGTCTGATATAAGTATACCTTAGTTACTATCTTATCCCCCAGATCCGCGTGTGCGGCCATCATAAGGTGGAAACACTGAATATATACTTCAGTCTGAAAGCCTTCATCCCAGCTATAATAATTATCGTTTTTTGGCTTGGATCCTAGAGTACCACGCGAGTTCGATCCATAACATCTACACCTGTATAGTAATTATTGCATAGGCATGTCGGGTTTCTAAGTAGGCTCGGCCACGCGTTCCTTCTTCCACTTGATACCACGCATGGAACATGTACAGTCCTGATTACCCATTACAGCGGAACTAATAATATAATATAAACAAACAACTTATTTACAGACCATTAACCAGGCCCAACATGAGCTGGAGGAGAGGCCAGGGAACGAGATTACACGACCAGGTAGGAAAGGATATCGAGAAGGACAAAGGGAAAGGGACTGGAGTGAGGAAAAAGGAGTAAAAACGGTTGCGGAAAAACGAAAACAAATGCTTTGCACACGAGGGCCAAGAGTAGGGACTTAGGGCGAAGCAGAAACGGGTTCCGAGAGATGTGATGTGCAGTGATGAGCTTTTTTTTTGGGGGATTCATCATAAGGGGTGAATGGGAGGCAAGACCCGACTCATATGCTGGTGGTCAGCATATCTTGCCGAGCCCTGCGTTCGAACAGTCTGTTCTCCGTGTATAGGTGGCTCACGGGTATGGTACGACCGAATTTATCAGTCCTAGGATGAGACATATTTCCCCCCGAGCAGCTTTCGTGCAGTTGGAACACTTCTCCATTGCAAGGATGACTGCGCCTCAGGGGTCTCCCCAAACTCTTCGTCTGCAAAGGGATCAGAGCCTTTCCGTGGGGCCTGCTCCGTTGATGAAGCGGCGCTGATTCCCAGGCGAGATCCATCATCAATTGAGTGAATCTCGAACTTGGCATCAACCTTGCCCTTCTGTGGCCAACTGGTGGCTGTCGAGAACCGGACCAGCAATTTGGCATCCGATCCAGCCTTGACCTCAAGCTCGGGGATCTTCCAGGTCACTGCAGATTGCTTGCGACGGAAGGCTGCTCCGGTGTTGGGATACATGACGGCAGCGGTAGCATGGGCCACTTCGCGCCCTTCCACAGGAGACGTGTCCAGGTTCACAGTCAAAACCAAGTTTTTGAGGGTGATAGAGCCTCCCGATGCAGGCATGGACGAGTTGATAGAATAGAAGATGATTGCGCTAGCCTGGTGTTCCTCCAGATTCCACACCGGTTTGAAAATAACCGGGCAATAGGCCGCAGCCACAGCGGGGTCCATGTGGACCTGGTACTTGAAAGCCACGGTCGGCGAGGGCCGAGCAATGCTGGAAAGATTGATGCTATATTCACCTCTTTTCTCATCGGACTGGTCCTTGCCCTTATCCTCAGTCACAAAATGTGGGTTTGCGGCCACCTTTTCCAGAATCTGGAAATTGTCGAGGCGGACTCGGGTGCTTCCGGGGGTCACATCAGGCGTGGCATTGTACGCCAATGCAAGCTCTCCAAGAACAAATGATTTGGTCACCGCACCCTCAGTGAACCACGCACTGACCGTGTCGATAATCGATGCATTCAGACCCGGCTCATGTAGTTCGGGGTGCGAAACAGGGCTCGGGGCATTATGCAGGGTATGAGACGAGCGAATAGAAGTCGTGTCGGACATGGTATGGTCGTCGGTACCGGTGCTAGGTGAAGCAACATGCTTGGTTTGCAACGATGGGGAGGTTGGAACCGACATATCCGAGGCTGAGGGCATGGCAGGAACATCGTTTCCTGGGGTAGGAATAAAGACCGTGTTACGGACATCGCGGCGGCCGCGCAATGTCCCGGCGTTTCGTCTTGCGCCACTTTGCTGGGCTCGCTGCATCGTACATCAGCAACATGCATTAGGAGCCAATCTTCTGGGGAAACCCACCATTCGGAGCTGATTAGCCATATCATCCATCGCTTGCTTGGCTTGATCTTCATCCTCAAAGATTGGCTGGTCTCTGATCGTCAAGTTCATTCCCGACTCTTCCAGACTGTGGGTTTGTTAGCCTCCCGTATTATCATCACACTACAACGCTTGCTTACCCAGCTGCCTCTCTTTGAGCCCTTGTAATTTCGTCAATGGTCTCTGGTCGCTCCGAGAAACCCTCCGAGTCGACGCGTGGCTGGTTGGTAGATTAGCTTGAAAGCCCCATAAAACACATCGGTTATAGCTTACCTCATTCAGGGCCGTGTTCATAGGAACTGTTTCAGGGGCTTCATGAGATGTTGTTCCGTTGGCAGTAGCCGGTGTTGACTGGGGCACCGCATTGGATGTCACGCCCGCAAAGCCCTCATGCTCGTGGGTTTCGCTCGGAATACCTGGAGTTTCAGCATAGCTATCCTGAGCCGTCATGGCGGTTCCGGGACGCTCTGATCCGTCGGGAGGGGTCTCGGGAATCTGTAGATCGCGCGAGTCCCCTCTCTTGAAAGAGGCGAATGGACTACGGTGTTTCTTGTCCGAGAAGAAGGGGGCGGCACTGGAAGGCCCAACAATGCTCCTACGTCGATTCATGACTGTCCCCAGCCTTTTGAGACCACCGAGGGGAGTGCTATGCCGAGGCTCGGGAACTGTAAACAGACCATTAGAACCCTATATTAAGCGATGCATAACTAAAAACGAGAAACTAGATGCTCACCAGGAAGCGTCCTGACTGGCCCCGAATGCTCCGATCGCTGGCTAGCAGCGTCATCCTGCAGGCGTGGAGGAGGAGAAAGAGGTGCTACTGGGGGAGGCGAGGTAGTTTGTTGTCTCCTCGGAGCGACAGGTCTCCCTCCGTTGACTTTCGCAGCAAATGTCTTTATCTCGTCTGCAGTCTCCACGTTAAGGAGAACGTTCAAGCAGCTCTCAGCAGCCTGGCGGCAGCGTTCAACCTGATCCGTCTCATGGGTCTCCAACTGGGTAAGAGCATCCCGAAGGTGATTGAGGCGGCTCTCGTCTGCTGCCTGAAGCTGTTCAAAGACAAACGGCGCCCGTGAGTCCCACTGCTGGCTGATTTCCTCCGCAGCGGCTACGGCGCTCGCTAGTTTGTCTGCACCTTTCGGGCCCTTCTCCCTGGCCTTTTCTACCTTCTTATGACACGCATCGTAATTTTTAGCCAGTCCTGCAAGGTCACTCTGGATCCCAGGCATTGACGATAGTTCTCGGTTTTTGGAGCTGAATTCTCTCAGCGGACGTTCGACGTCCTCATCGATCTTCTGTGCGAAGGTTTCGTGCGACAGGGCTATCGATTCAGTGGCACTGATGATGCGCTGCCATGGAATCTGAAAGACACTGTTGCCCAGCCTGACGTTAGTATAATTATTACAGGTTTGAAGATTGACTTGAATAGCCGGTCGTACCCGAGCGCCGCGCCATTGTCCAGCTGCGGCCGATGCGCAAGTTTCCGGAGCCCTTGGGCATACAATTCTTCAATGCGACGACGTTCCTATTGATTAGGTATGATTATCAGCTCAAGTGCTCCACGGGTTCCGACGGAGAAGGCACATTCTCACCTGGAGCCAGTCCGCGATGTCCGCATTGACTTTGTTTATGATGCGAATGCGCTCATTGAGCACGTTTGTGGCTTGGCCGGGCTGCAAAGAGGCCTGCGATAATGACGAGCAAACACTAGGTTAGACGTGCATAGGATGGGTACAGGGTGGGAGGAAGCGGAAGTTGGGGGGGAAGGTGGGGTTGGCTGGGGTCGAGTCCATCGTACCAGCAACGCTGGATACTCCTGCCGTGAGAGATCCATCACTACTCATAGGTCACAACCGTAGAAAAACGAGAGTCGGGGGCGCATAATAAGGAAAAATGACACTGAGGAGGGGTCAGCATCGAATGGGGAGGCGATTGGACGGAACGACAGCGCAGAACCGGACCGGTTCAACAAGCGACGGAGGACAGCTGGAGTCGGAGGAAGAGGATGTGATGGCCGATGGCTGATGACGATGATGGGTTGCAACACCGGAACAACTGGGCGGAGGAGCCGAGTCGGCCCATGCCGGACTCGGTAAGGCGCCGCGGGAGTGTCACATGCCTGCGCTAGTACCGACTCGGTACGGACCTGAGCATTCTATCTACATCCATCGCCGGAGTATTACGACTATCTTCATCTCCTGCGGGCTGATTGCACCTGGCTCGACCGCTATACATTTCTTTGTCCTTATCTATAAATCCATACGGACAGCTTGGTTCATTCTGTAACCCCCGCCAAAGACACCATGTCTACGCCGGATTGGAAAAAATCCCTTGGCTTCACAGATCGATTGACAGCCATTCAATCGCTGTAAGTCTGCTATCATGGGTGACCACTCCCTCCATTTTCCTCTCATGCGACATGGATGAGGTATTCTGATGCCCTTCAGCACCACCGCCTACCAACGCGCTTCGTCCTCGGCTGCGTTCGCGGAGGCCCAATCTCAAGCCAAGAGATTCGAAACTGAAGCCTATGATCAAGCGGCGTCCAAGGTCAGTCTCCTCCCACATAAAATCCACGCCCCAACTAATCAGACATAGGCGGAATATGACAGACTATGCCAGGATGCTATTGACCAAGCAGAGGCTGCTGGATCGGTAGCTCCCATCATCAGCAGCCCACATCAGCCCCACGCCGACTCCGGCAAGCACCACTGGGAGGGGGGAGAAACCATCGGCCCATATCAGTCATGCCTCCCTCATTTTGACGGCATACACTCCATGATTTATAAGTCCAAGCGTTCAGATGGTACCCTGGTGGCCATTAAGGTCACAATCCCTCACTTATTGGTCCCACCGCACGACGCTCAACGTGAGGTCCAGCTGCTTCATGACGCGGCTGGTCCTCGCGTAATACCACTGCTGGAAACTCTCAAGCTAGACGAAGGGCGACTCATCCTTGTCTTTCCTTTTATGAGACATGACTTTGAGCAACTACTTCGGCGAGACGCATTAACAGCGGCGCAAACTAAGTCTCATCTGCGGGACATGTTTAGCGCATTAGCTTATATTCATGACTTGGGGATCATACACCGAGATATCAAACCATCGAACATTTTACTCGATTCCCCTGAAGGCCCCGCCTATTTGGCAGACTTTGGGATCGCATGGAAAGAAGGATGCAAGGGAGCTGAGCCTGCCGATCGGAAGATCACAGATGTTGGAACCACGTGCTACCGTCCACCTGAGATCCTGTTTGGTTTCAAGGGATATGGACCTGCTCTCGATCTTTGGGCGGCCGGTTGTGTCGTTGCCGAATCAGTGGCTGTTGGTCACAAGCAGTTGTTTGACTCGGGCCCTGTGGGAAGCGACTTATCACTAATTCAGTCAATCTTCCAGACCCTGGGAACCCCAGGTGAAGGCACCTGGCCTGTATGTGTTGCCTCATAATTATATCGACATGCCATGCTGATGAAGAGAAAAACAGGAGACCCAACAGCTTCCAGATTGGGGAAAAGTGGAGTTCTACAAATACCCCGCCAGAGAATGGGATGATATCCTTAAAGGAGCTTCTACCAAGGCCCGTGACCTGGTAAGCCAACTGGTGTGTTACGAGAGCAGTCAACGCCTGTCCGCTGAAGAGGTATGTGAAAACCGCAAGACGAAAATGAGAGTACAGGTCTTGCGAATCTCTGACAATAATATAGGCCTTGAAACATTCTTACCTCTCGTCCTTTTGATTTCCCCCCTTTCCGCCTTTGAAAGGGACGGACAATGCGGTGATCCTTCACATGACGTCGCAGCAAAAATGCGATCAACATAGCTTCACCAGCACCGTTAAACCATTCGCAGGTAATTCCATAGGAGCCCACCCCAACACCCGTTGGGCGTTTCAGCCGCCTGATGGATTGACGTTCTGGAGACCATAGTGGCTAAAGCTTGGGAGCTGCCAACAGCCGTTCGGAACTGGGGCTTAGGCTCGGTAGTCAGTTTCATCATAGAGAGGCCGGAAATTCTGATATTTCAGGATGGAAGCATTATTATTGTGGGCTGATATTCATAAATCATAACCAGACAGTCGGTTAGCGTATTTTTTAGGCCGGGGCCGAACGGAGGAGCGCCGGTTCACAAATTGAGAAGATTTCAAACGAAGATAGACCCGAGCACATTCTGCTGACACTTGAGAATGAACTCTCTTTCTTTTTCTAAAAAAAGAAGGGGAGCCGAGAAAAAGACCGAGACGATGTACTACGTAAGAGAGGAGTGTATTGGAGTTGTGACGCATGCAAGGGCAGCATGCTTTGTTTCGATCGCGAGGCTGGACGAGGGTGGTGTTGCACCACAGCCAACCAGTGTCCGCGGGTGTTGAACGTCGGAAGGCATTTCCATTCGTTCACTGTCCAGTATCTACCTAGTAGTAGTACGGAGTAATGTGCCACTCACCACCATTGCAGTCCAGTAGCCGTGGTGGGTGGGTGACGCTAGGAAGGACCGGAGTTCAAGAGGGGCTTGGCTAATTAATGGGCGGTCGCCCAGGGACCACCCAATGAACGAATGAGTGAAGATCTTGTTCAATGCACTGACTGGGTGGCTCCCACTCCAATGACCCGCGGTGCCGTTGTCCAGGGAGTGTGGCGGATATCCCTAGGTTCTGATGGTCCAATGCGCAAGACTGTGCTTTTCAAGGGAAGAGATCAGGAGAGGGAGGATAGATAAACCAGGGTCAACTGGAAGGACATTCGCCGGTGTGGATTTGAGTGCGAGTCCAGCTTTCAACCGAGTGAGATGATATCATGGCAGTGCATCACCCGGATGAGTGAAGGGATTCTCGGGCCTGTGGATTACCATACCGGGACTCGGGGGATGATCGAGGGGTTCTTGTGTCCATTCATTCATTCATGCCTGTGATAATTGTTGATGCGGGAGGCCCGGCACCTCGTGTTTGCCGTGACCGTCATAAAACCAGGAACCGTACCAGAGGAGAGCCAATTAACACGAAGGAGTCCCTGAGCTGAGCGGGACAATCCCCGTGATCCCCGCCCCAGGAGGTTAGTGCGGACCAGGCCGTACAGGGCAATACGGCGGCGTGATTGGTGGAGCCCCCCTCATTTAGGCTTTGACCTCATTTCGTTTAACTGCGGTTCCGTTGGAGGTAATTACCCGTAAGGGCAGCGATGCTCTCTGGACGAGTTCGGCTTCTCGTCTTTGGGTCGCTCACCACCTTCACGGCCCGCGCTGGACGGCGGTTCCTCCTATTCATCATCTCCTCTTCTTCCGGCCTTCTTTCCTTCCTTCTTCCCTGCGACCTTCGCGTCCTGGAAGCTGGCTGTCTTTCGTTTACCAATTTAGATCGGGTGTGGCCCAGCCATCCCGAACTATATCTGGGGATTCTCAGATTTCCATTCTTTCTATATCCACATTCTTTCACGCGCTTGCGCCTTTTACGCCACTACGCGACTAGCTTATCGCACCGAAAAAGAAAGCAAAAGTAGTATCGATCTGTGACATACATCAAACCAACTTACATCCGTCTTTTTAACCCTGCGAAGTCCCCAGGCACTCCTTGATACCGAGCCTGCATATACACACCACGCTATCTCTGTACTTGCAGTGCGCCTAACTGTGCAGGTACGCGGGGCAACATTGATTTCACAAGACCAACGATTTGCGGAAGATAAGGCTCGCGAGCCCTAAACAACTCCAACCATGGTGCATGCGCATGCACACCGTGACCGGGTGGCCCACCTGAATGGACGAAGCCCGGATAATGGCCAAGGGGTGACTGTGGTCTATGTGACTATGAGTCCCGATTTCGATGGCCCTGTCGGAGGCTATGTAACAGGCAGCAAGACCTCTTCAGACAGCAGCAAGAACACGGCCGGCGTTGGCGTTGGCGTTGGCGCTCCTGTCAAACAGACACGGTCGTCTTCGACAGACGAGGCCAAGACAACCGAGGAAGCAACGACGCATACAAAGGCAGAAACACATACTACAGCCACCAAGTCGACTGAGACGGAGCCTACTACGACACAGCAGCCAACGACGACAGAGCAGAAAACCGAGGCTACCAAGGCTACTCAGGTGTCAAGTACAGATGAGGAGTCTGTATCGTCTACTAGGACTACCTTTCAAACCAGCACTTCGTCTTCCACATCTTCCGCATTCTCTTCTACATCTGACTCGTCCTCCACAAGCTCTCACCAGAGCAGTGCCGGACTGGAAAATGCCGCCATCACCGAGTCGTCTTCAACCAAATCTTCTACGTCGGCATCTGCAACCGCAGTCGCTGGATCAGAGGGACTCTCTGGAGGTGCAAAGGCAGGAATTGCAATAGGCGTGATATTAGGGGTTGGTTTGATTGCAGTGCTGATCTTCCTCTGGATGCGCAAGAAGAAGCAAGGACAGGAGCTTGCAGAGAATGAAGCCGATGATGAAAAGTACTGGGGCTCAGATGTCCTTGCGCCGCCACCGCCGCCTCCAAAACCCGAGCCTGTGACTTCCCCCAACCCTCCTCAACTGAACGTTCGCCCAGTTACTCAATTTGCGCCATTCGCATCAGAATTCGGCGCCGGTGATAGTTTAACTGGCCTGTCGACGATTGGCGAAGAAGCAACGGTTGCTTCGGGTGCAACCGGCACACGCAGTCTGACTGGAAATTCTTCGCCGCCTCCTACACCTCAGTCAAGTACCACCAGCTCAAATCCGTTCAATGATCCAGTAGATCCATTCCATAACCCGTCTGAGGTGCCCTCCCCTTCCAGCTCTATTACTCAGTCTGCACCCGTTCCGGAAGCGTCTGCTGTTTCTGGGTCCGCTCCTGAAGCGACCACAGCTAATGGGATAGTGGCGACTGGGGTTATAGCTGGTGCTACTGCCGCAGCAGTTGCAGCTTCAGGCGCATCAGACAAAGGTCCACCCACTCGTCCTGAAAGCTCCACATCTCATGCTTCATCCGAGTCCGATCCTTTCAGTCATGGCCCGGTGAGCCCTGTTAGCCCCGTTCATGCCATTACGATGCAAGTTCCCACTGCTCCTATTGTCGCTGCTGTTCCCCTGGCTGCACCAGTGGGTCCTGGTCCAGCTCCATCCAATGTGTATCGCGTGCACATGGATTTCACCCCTTCAATGGCGGATGAGATGGAACTGCTTGCGGGTGAGATTGTCAGACTCCTGCACGAGTATGACGACGGATGGGCTCTTTGCATTCGGATGGACCGTTCTCAACAAGGTGTTGTCCCTCGCTCATGTCTTTCGTCTCATCCTTTGAAGCCCCGGCCTGGTCCGCCTCCAGGTGCTGTTCCTGGACCACGCGGGCCGCCAAGGATGGGTCCAAATGGCCCTATGCCGGCTGGGCCCATGGCGCAGACTCCGCGCTTCTATCCTCAGGAGGCTCGGCCGCAATCCCCTGCACGTCCAATGTCACCGGCACGCCCCATGTCTCCCGCTCACTCTGGTTACGCCGGCCCTCCGCAACAGCATCCCTACCAGCGTCCTATGTCCCCGGCACAGTTTTCACAAGCTCCAAGGTCCCCGAGTCCTGGACCTTATGGACACCCGGGATTTCAAGGTCCTGAAATGCCTGCCAGTCAACGCATGCGTAGCAACAGTGCGGGTGCTGTGAACGCTCGAATGGCAGGGCCTGCCGGTCCGAGTCCTCTCAGAGCTCCCATGAGGGCAATGGCCATGCATCCAGCAGCAATTCCTGCACCAGTTTCGGCAACGATTGAGACAGTCGCCTCAGAAAATGTCCACGAGTAGTGGGCGCTCAGAACTTTAATGACATGAGATACAATCGCATGGCACGAGTGTCATCTTGCCGCTGGGCGGACAAATCTGTTACGATAAACATTGGATGCGTTTGCGACGCTTGCTCCCTTGTTGAGTGACATTACGCGTTGGACCACGTTGGTTTCGCGTTCCATTTTATCTTCTTTTCCATGCTCAAGGTTTCAAGATCCCCATTGAAACATGAATAATGTGTCTGGATACCTGTTTCTTCTACTTCATGTGAATGACTAATATACCAGCTGACCTTTTTTTTCATTTCCTTGATGTCTCCTGCCATCGAAGCTACTTTCCTTCTCCCCCTTTTGTCGCCCTGCGGGAACAAAACAAATGTACATTAGCTGTATCCGAACCTGACCTCCTGCCTTTTCCCTTCATAAGCTGAAGGAGAAAGGGGGGAGAGGATAGGTAAATAAAGGGATAAGACATAAGGGGGCTGACCTCCCTTTATTTGAATGCTCATTATGTGAAAGTTCAAGAGTAAGACGGAGTAATATTGCATAATGTCTAGATGATTAATTAAAAGTGAATACCATCAATCATATCTTTAAATCATACCAATCATACAGTCCGCGTAAGAATTATCTCTACTAGTCAGACTCATTCTTAACAACAATGCTCACCTACGCCAAGCACATGACCAGAACTCTACATTTTATTCACAATATCTCCTCTAACTGTAACAACCCACCAGTCCACCAACCAACAGGAAATCTAATCTATATACCCATTCTGCATGTTTTAGAGATGAGGAACCCCTCCACTCGCCAGAAGCAAGTTCACAATGCTAATGATCCCCTCGCCCAGAATCAATCCCGAAGCGAGGACCACAACCGTCGAGGACGCGGCATCTGAATTCGCATCCTTGACTGCTTGTCCTGGGGATGATGTTCCCCCGGGTTGAGCCGCTGTCCAGGACTCGGATAGGTTCGTTTGGATATCGACATCGGTAGGGTCTGGGTCCGACGCAGTGGACTTTGCTGCGTGTCGTCGGGACCACCACCAGGCGATTAGGCCGCCAATGGCGCGGGCTAGAGTGAAAGAGGGGACGTTGAAGATCCCGACGGCAACGGCGATGCCGCCGGGGATCCAGTCTCGCCAGGGGGCCGACACGTCTTTGCGGCCGCCGTTGGCGATGGGCGATGCGGCGACGAGACGGAGGATGGTTACGGCTACGAAGATGATGCCGGCGATGAGAGACGCCTGCCAGGCCATTGGGGGGAGGCCTTGGCCGGTGACGAGACGGGCTGTGAAGATCCACACATATGCGGTGGGAGTCTGGAACATGGGGCCGGGGACTTCGTAGACGTTCACGTACATCTTGTAGACGGCGGTGGAGAGCACCGCGCCCATGAGACTGCCGATTATTTGGCCGTAGAATTGGGCCTTGGGGCTGGCGCCTAGGAGATGGCCGGTTTTCAGGTCCTGCATCATGTCTCCGGCTTGGAGGGCGCCGGACTCGGACACGGCGCCCGCGAGGAGGTTGGTGACGAGGGCGGTGCGGCGGGAGAAGTGAGAGGCAGGGGTTGCCAGGGAGAAGAGCAGTTGAGTCAGTTTGCTGATCCCAGAGACGGGGTTTAGGTCGGTTTCGCCGAGGGCACGGACGCCCATGATGGAGAGGAGGACTGCTAGGAAGGTGGCGAGGCTGGACAGCAGCGGGGACATGATATCGCCGAAGACAATGTGCATGCAAATGACGTTCAGGATCAGAGTCAGAGGGAGTAGGATGATGACAGTGCGGGTGGATATAAGCTGGGAGGGAGGGGCATCTTCATCGTCGTCGTCAGTTGCGCTGCGTCTCCCGATGGAAGGGACGGGATGGCTCGGGATGGAAGATTCTTCGGTAATAGGGCTCAGAGCGGAGTAGGTGATGTACGAATGGAGGTTGGAGGACGTCGAGCCTCCGGAGACAACGCGCCGCCCAGCACGGTTGCGGAGAAGCTTGTCTTTCAACATTGACGCACGGGGTACAAGTGGCCTCACCACCAGCCAACCGAGGCTGACAAGAGAGTCCGCAAGCATGATGGCCAGCGAAATCCAGACAATCCAAGCCTTGCTTCCATCTTCCCAGCTGTCCACAGGCCCAGGGGCCCAGCCACGAGCCTTCGCAAGCGGCGAAAGAACCCCCCACCCCAAAACCGCACCAAAGAGCATATGCATACAAGTTGAGGGACCCATGATGATCCCCTGGCCGACATATGCGGGAGACGGGTTGAGGGTCCAGAGCCAGTTTTTGGCCAGGTAAAGACCCAAGATAGGAATATCACGGACTTGCGGGACGAAGTACGAGAAGAGAGTCTGTCGTTATAAGAAAGTCAGTTGAAGTTGGAGCTCCGAGACATTGAGCCTTACATAGACACCGGAAACCGCAAAGGCGCCCACCAAGAGGCGCATCTTCGATCTCCAGTCCTTCTGGTCATTGTCCAAATGGCTAGAACCGGCCTTTTTGAGTAATGGTCCACTTTCCCCGGGCTCATGCGCCGAAACAGGCGCTTCATATACTTCCTCCCGCTGTGGGATGCCTTCAACGTCCTCCACCCTCGCCTTGGCCTTCTCATCCCCCTGCCCAGTTCCGTGGAGCACCCTCAACATCAGCGCCGAGGCTGTTCCGCTCGGGAACTTGAGCTTTTCCCGAACAATCACCTCCTTTCTTAGAGGGACGGCAAAAACGACCCCAAACAGACAGACCCCCAGACTCCAGATCGTGAGCTTCCAAAAGTTTAGCTTCAGAGGCCCGCCTTCTCCGGTACCACCATCTCCCGAGGGGCCATCTTCTCCATCTTTGATCAGGAATTCCAACGCGGGGATGACCCCGACAAATCCACAACCCAGCGGCATTGTCCCCACCGCCCCTGCTACCGTTTGTATGAGGACATTCTCGATGGGAGTGAACGGGTAGGACAGATGTTTGGATAGGACCTTGAACACGGAGAACCCGATCAGGGCGGACGGCATGGCCATGGTGCTGATCCATCCTGTCTGCAGGCCGAAGTATGTATTGGAGAAGGTGATCAGAGCGCCGATTAGCAAACCGACGAGCAAGGATCGTGGGGTGAAGCTCTGGGGGGAGGTGGCGGAGGAGGGGCAGGAATCATCGGCGTAGGCTGTCCGTCCACCATGGTCGACCGAGGATGTGGGCGATGAGCCATTTCGGGCGGCCCCATCGTGCTGCCGGTCGCTGTTGGAGGCATTGCCTGCCATGGTGATGGATTGGTAGTTCATCGGATGCCGTAGCCGGGAATTGGTCGAGGCCGCAAGAGAGGTGGCTCTCCTGTCACAGAAAGAAGGGACGGGCGGGTCAACGAGCCATCACGCAAGGGGACGCGAGGGAAGCGGGGAGATAAGAAGAAGCGAGGATGACTGGGGATTGATAACGCGATGGAGGCGCATCGCGTGGGTGATTATTATTAATGCTGGCGAAGGAAAGCGAGGCTCTCTCGCGCCATTCCGCCGATAGCAGCTGACTCAGCCGCGATAAGAGCCGGTGATGTAACTACTATGTAATTTCATAGATTGTGTACTCCGTACATGCACACTCTTCTTCACTGCCATTCACTACAATTACTCCCTCGGGGGGACTATTTTCCATCTCAATCGGCAGACATCTGTCCATGTCACAGCATAATCCCAACCCACCGCATCATGCATCTCCACTTCAGAACACTCCCCACCTCCCAAAGCCACACCCCTTTACCCATCATCCTGAACCGCATCCCAAACCGCATTCCGAAAAGCATACATGCCATCAGAGCGCGGATGAAAAGTCTTCATCTGCCGGGTCGGCAAATACCAGTGGATACTGGTGCTGCTGTAATTCTTGCTGGCAATGTCGGCGTTGGCCTGGGCGAGTCGCTCCGCCTCGAGTCCGTCCGGCGCGGCGGAAACGGCAACGGCCACATTACACATGGCCACCGCGTAGGGATCGGGGTCGGTACCCAGGGTGGTGTTGCACGTCGCTGCGTCGGGTAGAGGAATGCTGCCCTCAGACATGAGGGTGACCATTTCGGCGGCTTCGACGGCGACCTACAAACCAGTGGGGTTAGTATATCATCTGCGAGATGGAACAAGGGGTTACTGTCTAGTCCGCCGACAGTTCTACCTAGTACCTACACTAGGTACTAGATCCCCACCAGCACCCTGGCACTCCCAACTAACTTGAGGGGTGCCCTCTGTCTACTATTTAACCACTAGTATCCTCATAATTTACCTCCCCCAATACCAACCCCCACCACAGACTCAGCGGGTTGAAAATGGCCCCCTCCTGCCCCAACTGGCTTCGCATGTATGTATCCTTTCCAGTGCCCTTGTGTCTCGGACTTTGAGGACCGAGCCAAATTGCCAATGACCCACCAACAGAGTCCTCCTGTGCCTGACCACCGCATCATTCCTCCCCCAGCTCCACCGGATCCGGATCCAGAAGACCAGTACCGGCCTTTCCCTCCTCTACATCCTCCTCAATCTCCTCGGTGCCACCGAACAATTCACCCTTGCCTTTTTTCTCACCGTCAACGCCGGCCCCGAGCCGGACTTTTTCGTCCATTTCCCAAGGTCTATTGGGGATTGGCTTAATCTTGCTCAGCTTGGTGTTGTTTGGGTGATGTTTTTGCTGCTGTGAGATATTCCATCACCTCATCCTGCTGAAAACTTACCAATGAAATACAAAGCTTCATCCTCTCCCTTGTATATCCCGCACCTTACCACCCCTTCTCCTACCGCATCATTGCTGCAACTCTTTACACTGCATTCGCCCTCATTTCCATAGTCCCCCTCTTCATCGACGCTCTCTTTCCCACCGTCTTCCGCGATCCCGATGACCGCTCCCTAGGGTTTGGCGTGGGTCTCTTTGCGGGTGGGCATTTCTTTATCATCAGTCTCCTGGTGACCCTTCTCAGTATATGCTCTATCATTGCCCAGGCGACCCGACTTCGCTCTCAGCTGTCGTCGCCGTCTCCAGGTCTTGGCGTGGTGAGTTTCCGGGACTGGGCGTTGCAGGGTGTGGTGTTTGCAGTGCTGGCAGTGTCGTGGATCTTTCGGGCGAGGATCGGGAGCGAGGAAGATGTGACGTGGCCGTTTCGGTCTATCTTTGGGTATTTGAGGATGGGGTGGGCGGCGGGGGGTAGTGGGATCTTTGCGATGGTCCAGGCGGGGTTGGTAGTCTTGGGGAGGGGATGGAGTCATGAGGGTGTGGTTTTGGGGGAGAGCGAGCCGCTGTTGGGAGAGCAGAGAGATGAAGATGTAAGTGGTGTGAATGTATGTGGTTAGAGTCACAGCTTTGGTATCCGGGTGAGCGGATATGGGGCTGCTATATTCATAGTATAAGATATACTGGGAACTGTAGTATCATCCCCGTAAACCGAGGATGTTCAGAGAGATCCACGTAAGGATAAAGCATCCTCCATCCACTCAGATATATTTCCAAATACCATTCAGGAAACTAATTACAGGACATCGAGAGCAAATTTTCCAATCACACCGGGATCATATCCCTCTTTTGGATAGAACAACTACCGCCAATCAAACACATCCCCCAGTCAGCCCACAACCCAAGCCATCTATTACTATGCAAAAGACAAAACCAAACTATTATAGCATGGTCCCACTGTATAGTCGGATCCTTCCAGTTAGCAGGCTGCTCCCCCCACACATATGCAGACACACAGACCACGGAAAGACCGCCACCGGGCAGATTGACTAGCTACTTGGGTTTCTTTTTACCGGTGATGAAAGGAGCCATGGCGATATGAATGACCATGGCTGGAACTGCCCAAGGGATCCACTGTGCGCTTGTGGACGGTCTAGAGCGGTGCATGTCCTGTCAGCTTAAATTCTGCCCCCCTCCGAGGGAAAGGAATAGGGGCTGTGTGTAGACATACCGAAGGACTCGGCTGAGTTGCCGTGCTGCTGCTGGGGACACCAGACAGACTAATCATGACAGAAGAGGAAGCAATAGCAGCAGAAGATGCGGCAGCAGCAGACTTTGACCTATTGTGGGTGGGTTCACACCCACCATACGCGAACAACTTATTCGAAGAAATAGCAAGGGCAGCAGCGCGATGCAGGTCACACTGGGTGGCATATTCGAGGTAGAGCCAGGCTTGACAGTTGTTGACCTCGCTGCACCATTCTTGGCAGGCAGCGGCGGTGGGGATCTGGTAGCTGTAGGTGATTGGGGCGCTGCTGAAGACGGCAAATGTGTGGTTTTTGGTCTTTGAGATGCAGGATGTGAAGGTTGCGGTTGTGAGTGATGGCGATGATGAGGGTTGCTAGGAGGGATATGGGGTGGAGGGCATGCATTTTGGATTTGAATGAAAGATTGGGTGGGAGAGTACATGAATGAGGGAATGGATGGATTGAAAAAGATTGGAAGTCAAGAGGTTCCTGGTTATTTAAACCATGATCTTAGTTCTACCCTTACCCTAATGGAGTAATCGAAGGCATTAGTTGAATTGCTGTGGGCACCCTAAGATTCAGTCTGTACAGGCAGAGCTACCTCTTATCCACCACGTCTGACACGATTACGCTTCCATCGGACTGCAAGGCTCTCGGGCATCTCTAAGTATACTACCTCAGTCTCAACACTCCCTCTTCGTAGTACTACGGGCTACGCTCCTCTGCATGTCAACAGCCCTGACATATCCCAACAATCATAACCTGCTCACCTCCATCCATCATCTCGACCACCACTGGAACAGTCCGGGAGCGACCGGACTAGCCAGGGCGTGCTCAGTGAGCAATCAGTGAGTGTCCCAGCACACTCTCCAAGCAACTAAGCAGAGGACTCACAGCAAACCATGACAACAGACCACTCGGCCAAAAGGACTAGTCCCCAGCCAGATCATCCTCCCACTGGATGATCTGACAAACCATTTCAGTCATGCACTTCTAAAACGAGTCAATTCGACTGTGCTTCTTGGTTATGTCACAACATTCATGAATTCGCCCACCAGCCACTTCTCCACCGTCTCCTTCAACAACCGCTCATAGTTCACCAACGTCTGCTGCGTGGCCCATGCCAAGTGAGGTGTGAGAACCAGGTTCAGATCCTCGGTCCCCTCGGCCAGCAAGGGGGAGTTCTCCGGCCCAGCAGGCTCCTTTGCAAACACATCCGTTGCAGCACCGGTGATCCGGTTTTCCTGCAAGGCCCGCACGAGTGCCTCTTCATCCACCACTCCTCCTCTCGACACATTGACCAAGACCGCATGGGGCGACATGGCTTCAAACTCGGCGGTCGAGAGGAGATTCCGCGTAGAGGGGGCTAGCGGGACCGCCAGGAAAAGCACCGTGCTCCGCTTGATGACCTCGTCGAAAGCGACTCTCTCTTGATCTTTATCAGACCGGCTCGGAGTGCTAGCACCTCCGAGCAGTTTGCGCTCCGCAATAATCACCTTCATGCCCAGGCCGCGGGCTAATTGGGCGATCCGTTTTCCTGGATTTGAGTCAGAAGATCACGTTCCAGGCAAACAGCGTACCATGGGAACCACCGAGCACGTACCGACAGCGCCGTTTCCGATAATTCCGGCCACCTCCTCTTGGCAGGTCAGGGGGTGTGTTCCGTCGTGATTGAGACAATCAAACACCAGGGTCTTTTTCCGGGGCCACTCGCCAGCCCGGGTTAATGCGTGCGCACGCAGTACTCTCCGGCGGGCAGAAAAATACAACCCGATCGCATGTTCGGAGACGGCCTCGGTGTTTGCCGCGGGACAGTTGCTCACGAGAATGCCCCTCTGCCTGCATGCCTCCAGGTCCACACAGTCGGTGCCCGCCGCCACAATCACGATTAATTTGAGGTATGGGGTCACTTCCGGAGACAGTGCGTCCGCATCGATCCGCAGCGCAGATAGGACCAAGATCGAGGCATCATGGATGCGTGCGTGGATTTCGGAGAGCGAAGTCTGTCCGTAGATTGTTGTGGTGCAAGTATACGGGGCAGGTAGTTGGAACTCGGGGATTCTGATAAAGTCGGCCTGCAGGGCCACCAGGTGGTGGTCGGTTGGAGATGAAGGGGGCGCCATGATAGCTCTCACTTGACAAGGGAATGAAAAGAGAAAGGAGGCCAGTCCCAGCGATCTATGGGGACCCTTTGCAGATTTATCCTCCCCGCTCGCATTGCTGCGCGCCTTGTCGATGACAGCGACCCACTGGCGATAAGCAGATCGACCCGCTCGGCTCGCAGGCGGTCATCCTCGCAATCACCGGCCTATTAAATGGTTATCTATATCCCTCCGATTCTCTCTCGCACGACGATCAAGGTTTCCAAGAAAACATCGGTCGATTCTCCTAGACCCCCAGGTTTATCATGTCTACAGCACAGGTCACGGCTTAGCCTCGTGAAGGATCCCCTCGAAGTACTCGGTCACGCCGGCCACATCGTCGAGCTCTCCCATCCATCCGACATGCTGATCCGGCCGCAAAGCAACCATGGCGCCCCTCGACCTGTCCACCCCCCAGGTCTCATAAGCGTTGCCTTTGCACTGCTGGTCCCAGAAGCACTCGCTGTCACTCCACACCTTCGTATAATCCCAGCCCTCATTCTCGTCAAACTGACGCACAACCGGGGGGAAATCACTCAGTTCCACTTGATCCACGGGAGCACTGTGGATGGCTTTGACCTCGATGACGGAATCGAGCTTTTGCTCGGGGGGCGTGAAGCGCCTCAGAAGCTCCGTCAGTCTCTCACTGAGCGTCAGCATGCAACTCTGCTGGTCCTGCAGCCGCACATCGCCGGTCAGCAGCAGGATGCGAAAGCGACCGTCACTCTTCAGGAGTCGAGTAGTCCACCACGGCTGGCCATCGGCTTGATTGCGGATGAATGCCGCAGGGAATCTCTCTCCTGCTGTAAGGTGCTTGGCCATTGCTGTGCTGCCCTTGTGTACTAGAGGGCTCGACTTGTAGAATGAAACATGTCCCTCTGCGAACAGTTCGTTTTCTGTAAAAACCTCCTTCATGGCCGCCTGCATCTCATCTTGCTCTTCCTGGGAGACCACGAGTCCCTGTCTCTCCTGCTTGGCCTTCTTCAGAAAGAAAGAGGCCCATTTTTTGTCAAAATCCAGGACCATCTGGGCGAGCTGATGACGCTCCGAGGCGTAAGTATCGAGGATGGAGGGAGATGCCATTCCCTTAAGGACCAGCCCCAGCTTCCAACCGAGGTTGAAGCCATCCTGAATACTCATATTCATTCCCAATCCTATCTTCGGGCTGTGGGTGTGGACTGCATCTCCAGCCAAGTACATTCGTCCCTTGTTGATGGTGGGGGTGAGTCTCCGACCAACCTGTTGATGCACGTCAGACAGGGTTCTTCCAGGTACTGAGGACTGGGATATACCTGATAGGCGGCCCACCAGTGGCAGATCTTGAAGTCGAAGTAGAAGGGGGCCATGATTTTCTGCACCCTTTCGCGGAGCATTTCCAGGGTGACTGCCGACCGGTCGAACGAGTCTGCCACCACCTCGTCTTCCTCTTGCAATGGGACATAGAGGCGCACGAGATTGCCCTCCCTCGTAATCATGAGCAGATGGCCGTGCGGGCCGTCGATTGACGACGGCCAACGGATGTCCGCTGTGGTTCGGTCAGTCTGCTTGCTTTTCTCCGTGTGAGGCGATGAACTTACGGAAATCCGTAATTGGGACCACGTCCATCACGCCCCTAGAGCAAGCATCCAGGTCAGCTAGGACTAGGAGGGGCCATGGACGCAAGAACAGGAGGGCTACCAGATATGATCCAGGTGCGAGCCCTCAAAGGGAATATCCAGTTGTTTTCTCGTCCAGCTATGTGCCCCATCACAACCGATGAGGTACTTGGCCCGGATTGTCTCCACTGTCCCGACCTCGTGCTTGCGTTTCTGGACGAGGTCTTCACGGTCATCCGGGGCTGGATGGTAGGGAGCGATGCCCGGGATGGGGGCTGGCGTGGCTTCCTCCTCGCTCAGGGTCCGCAACTTGACCGTGATGGGATACGCCTGTGGATCATTCTCGAGACTCTCGTCATAGCTTAATGACTCCCCAATGACGCCCCTCTCCACGTCGAGGCTGGAGGTGCCTCTGATCGCATCCAGAAAGAATCGTTCGACCCGGCCCTGGGTCAACAAGGCCATCCGGTATGGCGACGAAGTATGGATGTTGCTTTTCTGTTGTCCGGTACGTTGCAGACCTCCGTTCCCGTCTGGTCTCTGGGTGACTTTATCGGTTACTGATCACTGGCAAGTTTGGCCAGGGTACTCACCCAGAACATAAACGCGGCCGCATGGTAGCCCTCTTCCATCACGCGGTGGGCAAAGCCCATACTATCAAACAGCTCGAGCGTTCGGCTCCTCAGCCCATCCGCATGGCCTCGGAACAGCTTGGTGCCACGTTTGTCGATGATGCGAGCATTGATGCCATACTGAGCCATCCAGTAGGCAACGGCCAGTCCTGAAGGACCCGCACCGATGATGAGGCTAGTAAGAGTCAGTAGCAGTGGGGAGACGGGAGATGGGGGACTTGCACATCGGTAGAGGACTCGGTCGAGACAGTCATGGTGGGGGGGCAATCGAGAAGGGCAGGAGAATTGGGGGGATTGGGATTGGGAATCGATGATTCTGCAGCTCCCAGACGGCGATGCAGCTGCCCTTCTTATACGGTGAAGCTGTGCTTCCCTGTCCAACCGTGCCATCTCGGAATAAGCGATTCGGCCAATGAGACATCGACCCCGACTGCTTATCGATCCACTCGGAAGCTCGGGGTGTTTTTTTGGGGCGTTGAGGCCGTATCCAATGTCGGTCTGCGGGGTAGATCCTGGATCCCGCCCAGCTTTCCTTTTCTTGGTGCTTCGCAGGACAGAGGCCATCAGCCACGGCCGGTCAGCGCGACGCGTCGACATGATCGATCAGCAGTGCAATTCCAGTTGGATCGTGTCTGCCTGGTCGTGGCTTCACTGGTTCTGTTTCATTCCGATCCGTAAATGAATCAGCGCTGTGCAACACGGCGATGCCCGCTCAACATCCAGCAACCCCCCGCCCTCGTTCATGCGCCTCGTGTGCCGCCATTTCTACTGAACCCCAATTCTTTCATCAATTTCGAGTCGGAATGACTGAGGAGGGATCTATTCCGCCGCTCGATCACATGTACTGTGGAAAGGGCATTCCGCTGCCAGAGGGGGGAGAGCATCGCTGTCGGATGCAAGACGCGGGGTCTTCTCTCAAGATATACGGAGTCCGGAGTACGGAGTAGTCATTTTCTCCATCTCTAAACTCCGCTGATCTTCTGAGGTAAGCTGATTCTGACGTGGCGACGATTCAGGAAGGGCCACGACCCTGGGATGCTCGGAATCCACCCCTGCGTGCATGAACCTCCCCTCCGCATCCCTTCCCCGACCATGCGGGCCACAATGAGTGTCAGCTTGATACGGAGCAGACCTTTTAAGTTCCACAGGGATCAAGACTCAAGGACCGTGTCGAAGCTTTCTCGAGACTCTAGTTCTCCCATGTTGAGCTCCTCCGGCCCTCGATCTGCCCTTGGCGACCCGGCGATCCATTCCACACGTCCACTTGTGCATTCCACAACCATGAATGTTCAATCAAAGGAGGGTGGAAGGCCTTCCGCGCTTAATTTAAACATGGCCTGATCCGCCGGGGTGAAGTGCTTGTCCTCCCGGCCTCCACCGAGCTTATTGTACCCCCTCAGACCTTTAAAAATGCATTTCTCGACCGTAAGTTGCACCGTCCGTGTCCCCACACATCAGCTAATGAAGACAGCTCCTCACCATATCAACCTTTTGCCTTCCAGCCGTGTACGGCTATGGCGTGGCCGAAGTGACCGCAAGAGCCCACGCCGACTGTCATCCCGACGACCCCCCGAATGATCGGCTCATTGGAGACCCGCAAAATACGGTCGCCACCGAGGACACGTGCGAGAAGATTGAGGTCAAGCATGGCTTTGATATTGATGCCTACTCGGTGAGCCTAGTTGACATCACCAAGGATACGTCGGACCGATGCCACGCTCTGGGGATTTATGCGAATGGGGAGTGCATGGGCTTGCCCAATGCGCTGATTCCGTTCTTCCCTGGAAATACCCAGGGGGAGAGTAGCTGCTTCAAGGATACGCCGTTTGACAAGTACTTGTACGTGAGGCTGTTGTGCGATGCCGATGACAAGGACCAAGACGACAAAGATGGCAAGAAGGATGGACCGGATCAGCCCGAGTCTGAGGCTGGGAAATCCGAAGCACCGGAAGAGCCTGCAGCTCCTGCGGATGCTCCTAGCGGGGGCGATGATCTTCTCAGTAGTCTTGGACTGTAGGGAGGGGATTGGATGAGCGAGATGAGCCATGAAACGGGTCGACATGTACTAGTGTGATTGTATGATAAAATCCAAGTTACCATATAATGTTAAGTATTGATGCCAAGTTGTGTGAATCACATGTCTGGGTTGTAATTGTCCTGTTAGAGTATTTGATGCCGAAATAGACCCCGTATGTCCAGTACCTTCACCAGGTTTGCACCTCCCAGTCTGTGCCCTCCAATAGACTGTGGATTATCACCCACATAGTATGGACCCAGAAGAACAGCTCTCCCAACCAGATCTGCATGCTAATGCAGCCCAACCACCAGCCAGCCAGCCAGAAACCCCCAGCAAAGCCTAGCTGGTATACTCCGTACCATCACCCCGAATGGATTGGCAGTGCTTGAACATGGCGATTGCGCGTCCTCAGCTAACCTTGAGCAAGAATCCCATCTCTCACATCACGAACCGATGGATCGAGACATAGCCGCGTAGCAGCGTCCAGGAATGCACCGGTGGACGGGGTCTGCTACTATCTATGTACTAGGAGGAAATCACGACCAGCCTCCATCCACCCGAGGAATGCCAGCCACTCCGCACTGCATCGCCATCCCACATACTCGATTGAATTTAGAGGCTGGACATGAAGCTGAGGATATAAAAGGCGTTGAGTTGGTGCTACTGGATTCTCAGAGCAGTATCTTCATCGGAGGCTCATATCGACCTCACCACTGGCTCTCCATCCACTCCAACTCAACTCTATACTTCCATACTTCCATACTAAACACTGAGATCAAAATGCGACACCATGTACGTCTCCCCTCCCCTCCCCAGCCATCCAAGCTCCCAAACTAACCAACCCAGATCCTCCCCATCCTCCTCACGCTCACCCTCCCCCTCCCGCTCCCAACAACAGCCGCATCTACAATAACAGCCCAAATCCGTCCCTCCTTCCACAACACCTGTCCACCCACCGACACCACCAACCCAGACACTCACACTCCCACCACTGACACCACCACCAATACCGACACGTCCACCGACCTCCACCCACGCACCCACAACCACCAACCCATCCCAATCCCCCCCCACCACCACCACAACCTCCCCACAATCCCCATCCACCCCGACACCTGCCAATCCATCACCATCACCCCATCCACGACAACCCACGTCTCCTTCGATACCCAGATCCAAGGAACAGGAGCAGGGACGGAACACTGCAACGTCACGCTGCATGAGCGTCCAGGGTGCGTGGATACGCCGTTGCTTGTTACGCGGGTGACGGGGGAGGAGGTTGGGGATTGGGTGGGGAGTGAGTGTGCGGAGAGGAGTTATTTATCTGGTTCTGAGAATGGGGTTGGGGCTGGGGATGTGTGGGTTATGATGGAGTGTACTGGTGGTTTTGGGGCTGGGGCTGGGAATGAGCACGGCGATGAGGAGGACGGAGGAAACGTTCACGCCAATGAAGACGGTCAGAGAGAGGATGGTACGGGTACTGGGAGCAAGACAACACAACAACAGCAATCACAGCAGGGTGATGACAAGGGGACGCGGGTTGGGACCATGCATGGGGGCTTGGTGAACTCGACTGGGCTGCATGGGGGTTTGGTGAACTCAACTGGGCTGCATGGGGCGAATTGGAATGCCACGATGGGGAGGATGAATGTGACTTTGCCTATCGCGGGGAGGATGTTGGGGAGACGGAATTGGAGGAGGAGGTTTTTGAGATATTGAATGGGTGGATGTACATGATATGGGGTGAGGGGGGATGTGATGGGATGGGAAGGTTATGTCTTACGAGTCCTGATTGATGGTTATGGTTGATGTCTTGGTTTATGCCGATTTTGTTGTGTGATTTTTTTTTTTTTTTTTTTTTAAAAAAAAAAGTGGCTATTGCATAGAATGAATTTGAAGAATTGATGATACACAGAAGCTCCGCCGGGAGGGATGTCTGACTGATTCCATACTGCATAAAGTATTATACAAGAAGCTGGAAAGGAGAATCAATGGCTGCAACCACGGAGTACAGAATCAACTACCCAGTCAGACACATCCACTCATGCCACCGCAGATAGAAACGGCTAGAACCCAAAACTATCAAGCAATGAGTTAGCATCCGGCTCCTGGAACGTCGTCGGAGGTGGCTGCGGCTTCGGCTTCGGCGCCGCGGCCGCCTGGATACTCTGCCGTAGGCCATCCTTGATCGGCAGGTCGGCGACCACCAGACTGCTGCGTCGTCGCAACATCTTGCGGTAGTCCACCCCGTCGTCCAGCTCGAAGTGGGTGTCCTTGGCTGGCTGAGGCGAAGGAGGTCCGCCCAGGAACTCCCAGTGGCGGACTAAATCGAGGGCAAGTAGATCGCATCCCATGCGGTCGTATAGACGGGCGTTGCGGATGATAAAACTCCATTCTGCTTGCGCGGACACTTTTGATGCTCCTTTCAGTGTCTGTAGTGTCTTTTCGCGCAGCTGTTTGTATAGCACAACTAATGCGGGATCGTTGGATAGATAGGACTTGGCTTGTAGAGGGATTATTCCGGGGCTGCCTGGAGATGCAGGGGTTTCGGGGATAAGGGATTCAACGGGGGACTGGAATAGAACATTAGTGCCTATGTTTTGTAAGATGAATGTAGACTTACAATCAGCGACCGTACGGCCAGTCCGCGACGACCCAGCATCCAGAAAGCCCACGAAGCCATCCACCGGTTGCCGTCCGAAGCAGCCTCCGGGAGAACCCTTTCTTCCAGGATTTCCTTCAGAACCGGGCCGTCGTCTCCCTCGTACGCACGCGTGATGGCAATGGCCAGCTGGAGATCGCCGACTTGATTTATGCAGACGAGAGCAGCATCACGCAAATGGTCTGCAAGAAGGAAGAACGTGGCAGCATATTCTATGATTGTTAGCTAACGGACCGATATTTCAGTTGCAGACGCACCGAATCTTCGCTTTCCTAGCAAGGCATACGCGTTCTTCAAAGCCGCCGTCTTCCATCGCTGCTCCTGGAAGTTGTTGGAAAGCAGTCTTTGCGTTGCACCTTGTTCGCGATTTCCATGCGCCATTCGCCAGAGACCCTGCAGAACGTTCTTCTTTTTCAGGGCGAGGTAGTACAGCGAGCAGTCGATCGGGTTCTTGTCTTCTGATTTGGTATACTCGTTCCGAGCAACAACCTCGAGTTGGGCCCGCTGTCATCGGTTAGCACAGTCCGACAACTCAGGACTAATTTCTCTTACCACGGCTGCAGCATTCGACAACCACATGAACATTCCGCTCTCTCTAGCCGCTTTCCACGTCAATTTGCCGCTGAACTGTCGGGACACAAGGTCGACCAAGATGTCCTGACTGCCGCTATAGAACGCCCAGACGATCTCTCGCCAGGAAACCGTGTCTTTGTTCGCCACGCCTTGGGTCCTGCGCAGCATATGCTGCCGGAAAAAGAGAAGATACCGGGCAGCATTGTCATCCATCGAGCGCCGATACTTCTCAACAGTTGCGACACACTCAATCGTGTCCACAAGACGGAATTGCTCTTGGCTAGAAAGCTGCGGCAGGGCGAAACGGGCCAGATTCTCGTTAAGTATCAGAGCTGTGTTTTCATCTACTACTGTTGACTCATCTTCTAGAGAGAGGTCCGCGTATGAGGAATTAATCTCTTTAGAAGTGGCTCGTTGCGGGGTCTAGAAGGTTAGCTGCGTAGTTGAGGACTGATCCATGGACTTACATCATGTTCCACATAGAAATCCTCCAAAGGCATATCCAAGAAGCCATCAATGTCGTCACCCTCCGTGTGGAATTTGAGCTTCCGGTGGAGATTCATGAGGACAGAGTGCACCAGATTGCTCTTGCCGCTCAGGATGCACTGCGCCAGGAACTGCGGGTGGAAGACAGGCAGCGGCCCATTCAGCCGGCTGACGACCTCGAAGAGATCAACGGTAGACGACCCGCGAGCTGGGATGCGCAGCTGAGAGACCAGGTGATCCGCAGAGTCGATATCATTTCCATAAACAAAGAGCTGGTTCCCAGCCCCGATGGCAAGACAGCCATTGCTAAGCCAGCATGAATCACCGATCGGATGGGGGGTGAGATCGCGGATCCAGATCTCGCGGATCTGCGTCCACGATGGACGCGAGTCAAGGTAGTCATAACGAAGTTGTGATAGAAGGATGACCTTATGCGGAAACCCGACGGCCAGAATGGACTGCATGTCCGGGGTAGACGTCCAGTCAAGGTCGCGGATGATATCGCCTTGCGAGAAATGCTCTTCAAACTCCAGCTGCGCATCGTTCATATCCCAAATCGTCAGGTGCGTACGGTCTTCGTCCACCAGGGCAGCTTTCCTGATGGAGCTTCCGCTGGCAAGCGACGGGTTCGTAATGCCCGTCTCGACCGTCGAGGTCAAAAGCCATTCGACGCGGCTCTTCTCCTTGTCGATCTTGGCCGTCCATGTGCGGACAATACCAGTCTTGGTATAGGAAAGCGCTATGTCTGGCGAGAAAAGGTCAAAAAACCCAGACATTTCGGCTTTGCGGCCAGCTGGATCGACGGGCAATATGTAAGCAATGTCTTCCTCCAGCCCCAGATGGAAAGTACAGAATTTCCGAAGTTGACATGGAGCATCGGCCTTCCCATTTGTTTGCTCGGTCGGCAGTCGAAACTCCCAGGCGATTCCATCCATGCTCGCCCCGATCGTTGCGACATATACCACCCCGTTCTTCTCGGCAGTAGGAATCGGCAAGACACAAAGCGGTTTGCTTGATAGCTCGAACGTCGTAGCGGCCAACTTCTTGGCATGGAACGGACGAATATCCCAAAAGGAAATCCCATTGTGATGGAGATTGACGAGAAAGTCTCCGTCTTCGAGCACACAACTGCGATGAATGTGCTCCTCGGAGAACAACGAGCTCTGGCGAAGAAGCACGGTGCCATGGTCTCGTTGCTTTTGTCTCCAGATCAACGCCTTGTTGTCATCTGTGCGCGAGGCAAGCGTATGACCAATGGCATTGCGAACAATCTTCTTAATGGGCCCATTGTGTCCAGTCCAGGACGCCTTCATAGATACCCGGTTTTGGCGCGGTGCGGGATCGAAGAACACATCAACTGGCGAATCGAACCACTCAATCCGGCCGTCAAAATGATGGACCAAGACACTGATCGAGTCGCCCGGTTCTGCACCTTGGAATGCACACAGTTGCGCATAGTCTTCGTCCTGAGAGACTCCAGGCATCAAAGCGAAATTCAGCCCCTCCACATGCAAAATGTTGAACATGTTCATTTCAGATTTGGCCTTGGATCCAACATCTTCCAAGGCCCAGGCTGACATATGCCCCTGCCCATCTATCACCACGCAAACTTCTGGGCTCTTGTTTGCAACTTCAATGATATGCTCCAGTGTGTGATTGTCCTTGTTCCCTGTGCTCCTCTGCACAGCTCGCTCGGTAGCCATGCAAAAGTCCCGGCTGTCAACAATAAACCCATACCGGCGGGTTGTGTCGCTTCTGTCGGTTGCATGCCTCGGCTGAACCGAGGCGGCCATATCAATTTGCGCCCACAATTGCAGGGCGGCCGGAGCATGGTGATCGATGGTCGCCCACACCCGGATCTTATTGTCCGCGCACAAGGTATAGAACACGTTGTCCATGGATTGCTCCCGATGGTAGGGTCTCCGCCAATGTATTCCGGTAATGACTGTTGGATGAGGAAAATACGACACCTCGAACCGAATGTCGGTGCCGAATGCAAGTCGTCGCCATACTTTGAGCATGCGGTCGTAATGTCCCGTGGTGACCAACAGAGTGGCGTCGGGCGAGAATCGCGCAAACTTGACCGGGTTCGCTAGCTTTTGCTTCCAGACTTGACGTGGGTTATCGTTCAAAAACCAGAGGGTGAGGTGTGAGTTGCCCAAAAGCAGCTCGTCGGAGGAGCCCCATGACAGGGTACGGATCGTCTCATTGTCGTCGGCGCTGCGAAACGTTTGCACTAGAGACCACTATCCAGCTTCCATCAGTATACTCCTCAATGCCTCCCGGGTGTGGCGCCCATCCAGACATCATACATCCATCCCAAGGACAACGGACCTTCAAGGTTTCATGCTGAATGCCATAAGGCTGATATATAAACACGTCCGGTCCACCACAAACAGCAATCTTGCCAGAGACTTCATCTATGGTAACCGCCTCCAGGGCGTCGGTGTCGTCGACATAGATGGTTTGTAGGAGCTGGTGCGGACCGCCGAGGATAACCAGTGCATGGCCGGAGATGTACACCTGTAGGGAACGAGTGCGCGGAACGCGATCAGCCACGTTGCTTGCCACCTAGCAAACTTCAATCAAGCTAGAAAGGTGCTCCAAGAGCCTTACCACGATGCGAAGACCCTCCCACAGCGCCGTGCTGAAAGACTGGAGCTTCGTTGGGGGCCTCCCCGGCAGTACCGCTCGCATCGAGGCGGTGGTGAGGTCAAACGGTGGGTGCGCCTGGATGCGCTCGCGCGGCGCTACACCATTGCCAGATGAACGGCGAAAGAAGTCGGGCAGGGAAAGGGAACGAGCGAGAGGGGTTTGCAACGAACGAAGGATTGCTGGATGCTGGATCCGGGGACACGGGGCCAGCTCAGTCCCAATGGCAGCGGACGATCGCCACGGCCCCGTGATCCACACCGCCCGACTATTGCAGCCATACGTACTAATATGTGTACATACCCCGGACTGACCCAACCTGCCATGCTCACTATCCTGCTATATGCTAGCCCCTCTTCTAAAGGGGGGTACCCCGAGTTAAAAATAGCTAATCAGGCCGCATAAGGCCAGGCAGGGATTGTCAGTGAGATCATCCCCAAGCGCGCATACATTAATTAATCTGGAAGAGGAGCTCCCTACGTCATGTCATGTCCGTGGGTTGAGAATGCAGCCCAATCAGAGCAAGTCTCCAGGATCATGTCTATAAGAATTCCTGCTCAAGAAGTCTCAATCGTTCAACCGTGCCAAAAGTTGAAGGAGGTATGTAGAACTTTGGATAATACATACTCACTCTACTTTCTGGTTCACATATATGGTAAGATAAACATGATCATTATTGTTCCATTCCAATGATATACGATATGATTCATCATTAACCGCCCGGGCGGTCCCCAACAACCAACGTCCAGTGTATATCCAATCAACAGAAAATAATCTACACAATATCCTACGATGCAAAAGGGTATCAAGTCCTTCGGCCAAAATTGCCCATCCAAAACAAAAGAAAAGAAAGAAACAAATGTACATGCCAAATCCTATACAGGGATCACGGTCGTCGGCTGGCCGACTTTCGACCATCGCTCGGCGACTCGGGTGGTTCTTCATCCACAAACCGGACACTGGTACCTAGGGTCGTACGGCGTCGGCTTGATGTGGTCCGGGGCAATATAGCCCCTGCGCGCAGAAGCCGGCTGGCAAACGGTGTGTATAAGGGTGTCGCCGGAGTGGTGGAAACCTGCGCCATGGCTCGCGCTCGTGCGGCTCGCTTGGATGGGGAGGTGAGGTAGTTGGGCGTCGCCAGCGGCGTGGTTGAAGGAGCTTGGGTGTCTACAACCAACCCATTGGGTTTGAAAGGCGTTGTGGTCTGGTACCAAGGATCGAAAATCCGTTGGTTCGTGTCGGTTCCATATGCAGTCGCTCCGTCGTAGTTCTTCATCGGACTGACCAGAGGCCCTGGTGCATCTCGCGACTCGGACTTGATTCGTGCTTTTTCCAACCAATTGCGGAACATCCCTCGACAATGCTTCCTCAAGTTCCGCTCTTTCATGGCATCCGCAGTCTCGGCGCTGCTCTTGACCTGGAAAACACGGAAGCTAAGCTTGCGGAGCTGGATATTGGCCTGGCCTAGGACATGCACCCGATTCAGGTTGTTGGCCTGTTCCTCCTGGCGCTGACTCACAAGCAAGGCCTCGGTCCAGCGCGTCAATTGCTCGCTCACGATTTGATGCGCATAGTGATTATCAGCATAATCACAGTCCTGGATCCGGTTGATCGTCTTGTCTTGCCATCGAGTCAGAAGCTCAGATACCAAGGACAAGGAGTTTTGTCGCGAGATCTGTACGGCGTGCTGTTCCATATCCGTTACATGTTGGGACTGGGAGAGCCAATGCGAGAAAGCTTTGGATGCAAGGGTGATCTTGATCTTCCTTCGAGTCTGGATATAGGCATCCTGGCGGCGCTTTTTCGCAGACTCAATTGTCGCTACACGCCATTTCTTGGTGAACTTGGTGGCCAAGAAGTAAAACCTAGCGTTCTGAGCCCAACCCTCCATTTTTATCAAATGCTGAAACTTCGAACGCCAGGCCACGAGCGATTCCTGCGCTAGGCGTGGGGCGTAAAATTCCGAGGCAACAATCTCTCGGTCACGTTGCAATGCTAGCTGATCCCGCCAGCGTTCCAGCTTGGATCGGAGGAGATCTTCGTTCCGTTGACTTTCAAACACCTCCGCGCGGTCGAGTAATTGGGCGTAAGTCGCGCGGACATTGGTCACAAAAGTGGAGAAGACTTCACGTTTGATCCGCTGCTCCCTAATGCGCTGCATAAGACGGTATCTTTCTGCCAGGATCCATTTGTACATCGCTTCCAACTTGAGTCGTTCCTCGATTCGTGCATAAAGAGCCTGGCAGCGAAGCAAATCATTCCACGTCGTCCATGCGTTGCGTAAGACCCTTTGCCGGTCCATTTCCCTCGCCTGCTTCAGCATTTGGGCACGATGCACCCATTGAGAGTAAGCGGCTTGGAGGATGTGTGTATCCACCATTTTGGAGACGCGGGAGGCCACCGGGGCTAAATGAGCTTGAGCCTTCCATTCCCCAAATGTTTCCGCCAGAAGCTGCCGGCGCTCTACCGATATTGCTTGTTGCTCAGTGGCAACCACACCTCGGGTTCTTTGGAGCCATGCTTGCCATATTGAACCCATGGCATGCTGTTTATTTCGGACCTCGATTTCATGCATGCATTCTCGGTTTGTTCGAAACTTGCGCAACCAATACAGTAACGAGCGTCTCTTGAGACAATAATCGTACCATTGAGGAGCGCGGTGTTCGCAAAAACTCCAGAACCATTGCCAGTAGAAGGTGTTTTTGGATTTCTCGCTATTGATAGCAATAGCTTTTGCCTCGTCCTCCTTGACCCGCCTGGTCCTTTTCAGCCATGTATTGAACGGTCTTCGCATAGCAAAGCGCTGGGCTTTCAGTTCGTTGACCGCGGTGATCTCACGCCATGCCTGAAAGTATTTGACGCCAAGAATATGGCGCCGTGCCGCAGAGGTTCTTGCGACTTCTTCTGATGTGAGTTGCGCCCAGTGGGAAAACGCCTTGGTAAGGAGAAAGAGATCCCGAGCCCGTCCAGCGCGCTCTTCGAGGTGTTTGAAGAATCTCTCCGTCCGTTCCGTCTGGCGCCTTTCTCGAATGATCGTATGCCATGTCTCGAAGGCCTGGCGAAGCAGAGTATACCGGTCTCGATTAACAGCGACAATTTCCATGTTTTGATGGCTTTGCCTGGCCTGGATAGCCCTTTTTACCCACTGAGTGAGAACTCGACGGTTGATTGCCCGCTGACGGTACATATTAAACGTTGACGCATCCCGCAGCAAATCCGACAGTGATGGTCTATATAGCATTTCTGGGGGCATCTCCGGCCGGTCAATGTGGTTGATGCCCTCTTCCTCGGAGGACACCGACGATCGCTCCTCCTCATCTGAACCATCGGACGAAACGTTTGAACGCCGCGCACGTGAGCTTTCAGCTATTCTTTCTGAGCGATCGCGGTCGACGGCAGACCGGGCATATAATCCGTTGGGGAGAGGCTGTTCGTCAGGCAGTTTCGCTTGGGCAGACGATTGCGCAGCCAGCAGGTCCATCCGACTCATGAGCCGGCGACCTACATCAATAAATTGCGCCATCAACTGGGTTCTGTCGGGCGATTCGGCTTCTTGAGAAGCGACCGCACGCTTCGGGGACGGCGACGGTTTCGGAAACGGATACTCGGGCTTTCCGACTTCCAGTCGCGACATGGACGATCGTGAGCTTGGGCGATTGATGAAGCTCCGTTGCGTAGGATCGTCGCCAACATCGTACATGCTGTTAAAGGATGCTCGTCTCCGTAGAGGTGTCTGTGGTTGGAGCTGGGGCTGCGTCGAGTCTTCTCGAGTATCACGAATCCTCCGCCTGGGCCTACTCTCGATCGATGGCACACTGTCCGCATATGTTTCATCGTAACCATCATCCTCGCCGAATTCGATGACGATACCCATCCGTTCTAGCAAGTTCTCAAACTTCTCAAACAGCGAGGTCCCTACGGCATCTTTGCTTCCCATTTTGAGCAAGAAGCGCATGCAGGCATAGCCTGGATCCGCATCCACGCCATGTTCCGCAATAACCTCATCGTAGGCATTGAACAACACTCGGTACGGGAGGCGCTCGACTTCTGGGTCCCGCTCGGCGCGGGTGATGACTTGGTAGAGGAGACCGACATCTACGGGGACACGGGGAACTATTAGTACGACCGGGACCCATCCACAGACAACGGAGGAAGATGCGACGGCATACCTTCATCTGAAAGCGAGGGGTCTTCGTAGGACAAAGGTCTTCGCTGAAGGGGAACGGGAGGCATCGAACTGTCCGCGGCCTAAGGCGCGTTTTTCGCATCTGGGTCATGGAGGCGGAACAGGAAATCAACCATTGCGAGGCACACGGTTGGGGTGGGAGGCAGAGGCCCACAGTGGTCGAGGCTGAGAGTCAAGGACACCGCACGAGAGATCCCAAATGGACCTATGGACCCAATGGCACGGCCAGCGACGAGTCATTGGCTTTCGGGCCCCCAAGTTGTTTTTCGGTCGTGTCGCGCCGGCGATGGAATGTGCTGGTCAGGTGATGGCGTCTTACGTAACCCCGGCATTTTCGCTGTGTCGCCCGTCACATCAAGCTGTTGCTATAGCATCCGCGCCACAGATCACCTACCATGGCATCGACCAAGACACGGCCTATCGAAAAGTTTGCAAAGGCCGCCTCCAAGTGCTCGGTAGAGGTATGCTTCCCCCCGCTTGTTCCACTGCCGGCTTGCCATCTCCGAGTGCACACTGACGGACGCCAGGCGGCTGCATACGGCAAATGCGTGGTGGCTGATTACAATGCCGTGCAGAAAGACATATGCGCCAAGGAATTCATGAAGCTTAAGGACTGCTTCTTGGTAAGGCCAGCATCGACTGACAGCATACACTGCTAACTTGGACTCAACAGGCGGCCTCAAAGAAACCTTAATGGTGGTTGGGTTGCAGAAGAGCTACGTGGGTTAGGCGCACTCGGACTGGTGTTAGCCCGGATGGCGGTGTCCATAGAAAGAAAAATCATTGTTTGTAGACATCATCATAACCATGTGTAATTTTATTCAGCAAACTAGCAAAAGACAAACATCGTAATCTGTGGGAATTGTATGGTCTAAGCTACCAACATCGCGGGTTCTGATCGACCGAAACTCTACAACTTAAGCAAACGCAACAGGAAGGTTGCCTTTTGGACTTCTTGCTCCTCCTGGATGATCATTGCCGGCTCGTCCCCACTGGGCAGCTGGCCGTCCACAAGCTCGTACCGGTCGAGCGGTCTGCGAACAACCTTCTCGATGGCCTGGGCCTGCGTCTCGAAAGCCTTGCTGATGCCGACATCCTCGGGGTCAGACAGGACGGCATACTCCATCTTCACGTCGTCGGTGGGGACAAGACCCGCCTTCTTACGAAGACGCTGCAGACGGTTGATGATCTCTCGGCCCAATCCTTGCTCGGCCAGTTCGGGGTACAGGTTGGCGTCCAGGATAGTCAGCGCATCATTGTCCGTGTTCGGCTCCATGTTGGCGGACGACGAGTCCTCCTTGAGGCCACGCTTCACGACCAGATCGCCTTCAACAAGCTCGATGCCGTCAACAAGCATCTTCTTGTCTGCGACAAACTTCTTCACATCCTCGCTGGTAAGGGATGGCAAGGCCTTCTTGACCTTCTGGACTTCCTTCTTGAGCTTCTTACCCAACGTCGGCCAGTCGGCTGTCACGCTGTACTGGACATTGTACTTAGCCTCGTCAGAGGTCAGGACAAGCTCGAGGATGTTCAGTTCCTCGAGGATGTAGCTCTGCAGAGACTTGACATCGTCCAGGTACTGCTGGTCCTGGTGGATGACGACGAGCGTCTTCAAAGGAGTCTTCAAGCCAATGTTGCGGCGCTCACGGGAGATACGGGCCAAGTCAATGACCTTCTGCATCCGGGACACACGTCTCTCAACGACCTCATCGAAGAGCTCCTCCCGGACCTCGGGGAAAGGAAGGAAGTGGACACTGCGGCTGTCCTCACTGCGGAGCGCCTCAGGGATGTGGGGAAGAAGTTTGAGGTAGATGGTGTCTGTAAGGAAAGGAGTGAACGGAGCCAGACCACGGACCAGAGTGTAGATAACCTCGAAGAGGGTGTTCAGGGCGTGCAAGGTGTCATCAACACCATTCTCACCCTTGAGACGTCTGCGGTTGAACCGAATGTACCAGTTCGTCGTGTTGTCAATCAACTCAAGCAAGCGAGGAACGACCGTGTACAGGCGGTATCCTGCCATCTCCTCGTTCACGAACTTGAGAAGACTCTGGCAACTAGCCAGGATCCAGCGGTCCATGACATTGGTGTTGGTAGCCTCGGCCTTCGGGTCAAAGGTGTAATCAAAGCCCTGGGTCTTCTTGAACAAAGCTGCCTGGCCCTCAAAGAACTTGTAGCTGTTCCAGAGGGGAAGAAGAACCTTGGCGACAATCTCCTTGACGCCGGCCTCCTTGAACCGAAGGGGCTCTGCGCGCACAACGGGGGAGTTGATCAAGTAGAGACGAAGAGCATCGGAACCGTAACGGTCCATGACCAGGGACGGATCGGGGTAGTTCTTCAATCTCTTCGACATTTTCTTTCCATCTTCCGCAAGGACAATACCGTTGACGACACAGTTCTTGAAGGGAAGAGTACCGAAGAGGTGGGTACCCAGCACGGTCAGAGTGTAGAACCAACCACGGGTCTGGTCGAGACCCTCCGCGATGAAGTCACCGGGGAAGCTCTTCTCGAACTGTTCCTTGTTCTCGAATGGGTAGTGCTGGGATGCGTAGGGCATGCTGCCAGACTCGAACCAACAGTCGAAGACCTCGCTCACACGACGGAGGACACCCTTGCCCTGCTTGCTCGGAATGGTGATGTTGTCGACCTTGTCGCGGTGAAGGTCCGTGAGTTCTCCCTCGTAGCCACTGAGCTGCTTGAGCTCTTCTGCGCTACCAACAGCCACGATCTCCTTGTAGTCATCGCTCACCCACAAAGGCAGAGGAGTACCCCAGAATCGGTTTCTCGAGATGTTCCAATCACGGGCATTCTGGATCCAGCTGGAGAATCGTCTTTCCTTGACAAAGCTAGGCACCCAGTGGGAGTCATCGATGCCCTGGAGCATCTGAGGGATGATAGGGCCGATCTTGACGAACCACGCCGGCACAGCCCGGTAAATCAAGGGGGTGTCGGAGCGCCAGCAGAATGGGTAGCTGTGAGTAATCTGGCTGTCGACGACCAAGCGACCAGCAGCCTTGAGGTGCTTGATAATGCCCCTGTCGGCCGCCTTGACGTGTTGGCCTTCGAAATCCTTCACTTCGGCCGTGTAGCAACCCTGTTCGTCGACGGGGTTAGGGGGGAGTCGAGATTCGCTAATGACGCCTCCCTCCATGCCAACTCTGTAATCGTCCTCACCAAACGCAGGAGCCTGGTGGACAATACCGGTACCATCCTCAGCAGTGACGTACTCGGCGTTCAGCACCCGGAAACCGTGGTCCTTGAACTCCTCGTAGAAGTAATCGAAGAGGGGCTTGTACTTCCAGTCTTTCATGGTAGCACCCTTGAACCGGTCGACGATCTTGAACTTGGCCTTCTTGGGATCTCTGTACAGGGTCCGGAGCAGCGACTCGAGGAGAATGTAGTGCTTTCCAGAAGCCTCGTCAAGAATCTTGATATATTCAAAGGTGGGGTTGACCGCAAGAGCGATGTTCGAAGGCAGGGTCCAGGGGGTGGTCGTCCATGCAAGAAGGGAAGTCTCGGGATCCTCCACCAGGGGGAATGTGACGACGACTGCAGGGTCCTGCACATCCTTGTAGTTTTGCTGGGCCTCGAAGTTACTGAGAGGGGTGTTGAGGGCGGTCGAGTAGGGCATCACACGGTAGCCTCTGTACACGAGGTCCTTGTCGAAGAGCTGCTTGAAGACCCACCATACTGATTCCATGAAGCCCACGTTCATGGTCTATGGCAAAGTCAGCATGTCGCTGCAATCCCAATGAATACAAGATTATGGGGAGACAACAGCAGGGCCAATCTAGAATGTCTGATCGAGCCTCTTGGGGACATATAAAGACGGAAAAGCCGAGGGTAATGGACATACCTTGTAGTCATTGTCAAAGTCAATCCAACGACCAAGTCTCTCAATAGTCTGGCGCCATTCCGAAGCGAATCTCATGACAATGGCTCTGCACTCCTCGTTGTACTTTTCAATTCCAATCTTCTCGACAGCCTCCAGGCCCGACATGCCCAGTTTCTTGTCGATCTCGTACTCGATGGGCACACCATGGGTATCCCAGCCAAAGCGACGCTCGACATAGTGGCCCTTCATTGACCAGTAGCGGGGAATGATATCCTTGATGGTGGAGGCCAACAGATGACCATAGTGAGGCAGACCGGTTGCGAACGGAGGGCCATCGTAGAAGGTGTAAGGTTTACGGCCTTCGGAGAGCTCGACCTGCCTCCGGAAGGCGTCGATCTCCCTCCACCTCTGGAGGATGACCTCCTCCTCGTGGGGAAAATCAATGGACATGACGGGCGGGAGGGAAGGGCAGGAGGAAAATGTGCTGATACGATCTTCCAGGGAGGGATCCGCGGGGTAGATTTAAGCCCAAGGTGCGCACAGCGGCAGAATCGTTGACTCACCCCGCGCACCGATTTTTTGTTCCCGGCAGCCAATCAGCGCCGGCCCCGCCTACCGCCGGAAGAGGGTTCAGTCTCCGTCGTAGATCGACACTAAGTAAATACTACACCCCTATGACTCTATGTACAAACAAGGGACTAGGTACTATCGGCTTACATTCCATGGCTCTGACTCATGAAGCAGACCAGTGCCTTCATTGGGTGCCTGGTGAGTGGCGAGAGATACCTATCCAAGGTCATCACTCATGGTGTCTACGCCTCGAGCAGTGTTACAGGTTCTGCCTCCCATTAATCCTCCTCCTCCTCATCCTCCTCGTCCTCCTCCTCATCCTCATCATCGTCTTCAGCCTCGGAGACCTCCTGTCCAAGATCCTTCAAACGTTGCTATGGACACTATGAGTCATATGCGTAACTGTAACAGGGTCAATTGGCTTACCTTGTCCTGGTTTCTCTTGGCTTCCAGATCTCCGAAAACAATCAGCAGATCCTCAAGCTCTGACTGTGCTGCTTGACGGGCTTCCTCCTTCTCCTTGGCCTCGGCCTGGGCCTTCTCGAGCGCTTTCCGGGCCTCATCAAGAGCTTCGGCAGCCTTACGTGCAGCTGCCTCTGCCTTTTCAACATTGCTGTCAGCTTTCTCAGCTTGCTTCTCCAATGCAGTGCACTTGGAGGTCAGTTCATCGCGTGTAGACTGTACATCTTGTGCAGACTTCTCTCTAGCGGCGTCCAGTTCTGATTGTAGGGCCTGTGTCGCAGATTTGAGATCAGCAAGCTCAGTCTCGTGCTGCTTCTTGACAGCGTCCATGTCAGACTGAAGAGCCTGGATAGTTTCCTTAAGACCGGATACTTCAGTCGCATGCTTCCCTTCGCCATCCTCAATTTCGGATTGAAGGGTCTGGATTGTTTTGTTCAGATCAGAAACTTCAGTCGCAGTTTCTCCCTTGCTTGCATCAATCTCCGACTGCAATTGCTGGATCGTCTTGTTCAGATCGGAGATCTCAGACTCATGCTGTCCCTTGCTTGCGTCAATCTCTGACTGTAGTTTCTGGATCGTCTTGTTCAGATCAGAGACTTCAGTCGCATTTTGTCCCTTGCTTGCATCAACCTCCGACTGCAATTTCTGGATTGTCTTGTTCAGTTCAGAGATCTCGGACTCATGTTGTCCTGTGCTTGCATTGATCTCAGACTGTAGTTGCTCAATTGTCTTGTTCAGACCAGAGACTTCGGAGGCATGCTGTCCTTTGCCTGCATCAAGTTCCGACTGTAACTTCTGAATCGTAGTGTTCAACTCGGAGAGTTCGGCGGCATGTTGTCCTTTGCTTGCATCAAATGCCGACTGGAGATTCTGGAGTGTGCTGTTCAGGTCCAAAACCTCCGCCACGTGTTGCCCCTTGAGCTTTTCTGCCTCCGACTTCAGGGCCTGAACAGTCGTCGTCAAGCCAGCAACGTCACCCGAGTGCTGGTCCTTGGCGCAAGTAAGATCGGATTCGAGTGCTCGAATCTTCTTCTGCAAGTCGGCAACCTCGGCTTCGTGGTGCTCCTTTACCCGAAGACTTTTCCTCTCATGATCGGCGGATGTCTCCTTCAGCTGCCGGTCAATAGCTCGAAGCTGCTCGCCGTGTTGCTTCAACAGCACATTTTGGGCATGCTTCTGCTGTTCCTTCAAAACAGTCAATTCCTGTTCGTGACTCTTTTTCAGCGATTCACAGATGTGCTGTAACTTGGAAGATTCTACTGTAGTGGCATCTCTTGTCTTTCGGTGCTCGGCCTGCTCCTGCTCCAGCTTGGAATGCAGGGCAAGCAGGTCCGACTCTAGCTTTTGCGCCGCATTGCCTTTTTCTTCAAGTTCTGCCCGAAGAGAGTCGACGAGGTCGCGGGACACTCCTCTTTCAACCCCGTTCGTGATCACTGAAATCTCCATTTCCGGTTCGCGGTCAATTGCACGTATCAAACGGCTAAAGTGGTCTTTGAGAAATTCAACGAATGTCCTGTCAAAATAGATCTCAGGCAGACCGCCGTCGTACTGTGCCCCAACCGTCTGCGGCAGGACCTCAAAATCACGTACCAGGGGATTTTCTCTGAATCGAGTGATCCGATCAATGTACTGTTCTCTCCCCAGTTGTTCGATCAACAAAGTATGCAAGGTTTTGCGGGGTATCGGCGAGTCCTTGGAAGAGAACTCATATATGACTCCCAGTAGAATAGTGCAAAGACCCGGTACGAGCACATTGGTAGCACCACGATGCTTGATTTCCTGCAGTAAACTTTGTATGCTGCTTCCCTCGCCCAGAAGGTCATTTACAGCGTCTGGTTCTTCAAACAGCCACCCGCAAAGCAACATCAGGTAACCAAGAGTGATCCTTTCATCATCACCTCGCTGTATACCAGTGATGAGGTTGCCTACTATCGTTTGGATGCAAGTGATGACTTCTTCGCCTTGCTCAGCATCGCCCTCGGTCACCCCCATTGCTATCGCCTTTGCTTCGGCGTTCTCGAACAGCAATTGGTACATCAAGACAGATGCCATCCAGGTTTGGTATGGGTCGGCGTTGCCTCGAGCTTCCGGTGGCGTCAACAGGACAGACAAAATGTTTGGGATCTGATCCTCCCCGCTAATATGACCCTGGATTGCTCTTCCTAGCACATGGACTCGAATCCCCGAGTGGTTTGCAAAGAAAGCCTTGACACATTCGCAGGCGGCTAGTCGCGCATCCAGGAGCGATATTGGGGCAGGCTCAAGTGTAAGCTTCAGCAGTGCTTCAATCACGTTTATCCGTTGGAGTTCCTTATGTGCCGTGTCTCCGTTGGCAGCATTCTGGCCAGGATTTGGGCCCCAGATGACTTCAACGTCACCAAATCTCTCCTGCAATGGTTTATTTCCGCGAATCAAGTCGGCACAAGTCGCCAGTGCCTGAAATAGTCAGCTGTGAGTTCACGGTATTGATCAATGTCACCTACTTTGGATGTTACATTGACATTGAACCTTTGACCAAAGGCCGTGTTTAGAACTTGCTCCATAACACCATTGTTCCAGAATGCCATCTGATTGGCAGGGGTGTTGATTCCACCTTTGATAAGGAAAAGCTGGATGATAACTAATAGACCCCAGAGGTTCTTGTCATGATGTGCGAGAGCCCACTGTGGAGTGGGCTCCTCGGACTCCTGTTCTTGATTGGCATCTGTAAGGAGTTTGGCTAACCGCTTCACACAACCTGTCTCCCGGAAGTATGACTGGTTAGATATGTTAAGCCTCAGGAGATTGGCAAGTAAGGAGAGGCAGTCTTCGACCACTTCCGACCCGTGTGTCAGAGCGCCTTCTGCTTCTATCAAGGTGAAGATAAGTTCAAACGCGTTTTCAAAGGCGACAAGTTTTTGGAATTCCTCCGAGGCCGGGGTCAGAGCGATGAGGAGGATCAAGGCTTCTACTCAATGCACACCAATGATTAGCAAAGAACCACAATAATCAACTCAGGGCCCAGGGGAAGTGCTGTACCATTGCGCACCGGCTCCCGAGCATCTCCCAGCGCACTGACTAGCCTTGGTATACCCAGCGGGGCAGTCAGGATACATTCTTGCGTTCTTTCCGGTCGTGCACTCGAGATCTGGAACATCAACTGTAAGGAATACAAGCGAGAATAGAAGTCTCGGTTATCCAGGAGGTCGAGGAGCGCCGTAATATTGTCTTGTCGCTTTATTCCATCAGCGAATGTAGATCTCGACAGGTAGCAGTACGAACCTGCGTGAACTCATCGGAAAGCCAGAGAGCTATTTCGTCTGATGCTTCGGGCTAGACGGCGCACATCAGCATGTGTTGCAGACACACTCAGCTACAGAGACCACCAACACTATTCTCGTCCGGGGTGAATAACATCAACAAGGTCTCCAAGACCACTTTCAAGGTATCCACATCTTCACGGTCGTTTCTGAGGCTGCTGATCAACGGGCGGAGTGCGCCCGATGCAACCGAGGCGGGAAAGGTCTTTGCAAAGCTTCTCAATCCTTGGATCGCTGCCCGCCGGTCTTCTAGGAGAGTTGCACTCTGCAGTCGACTAGTCAGAGTGTTGATTGTGTCGGTGGCCGTTTGTTTGGCCGGCGCCTGCGACTCGAGGATTCGGAACATCGCAACTGGTAGCTCGTAATTTCATGGTCACCGCCGGCCGGGGGCGTAGCAACTTATAGGCATTGGACGACGGGGAGGGAGAGGCGTGGGTGATTCAGCCAGCTGAGTTGTTTCTCTCCGAAGCTGCAGCGGCAGCAATGGTGGTGGTGGGCGTCCTCCGCGTATTAAGAGCTGTGGGAGACTAGGAGTGGGAGTCGACAAATAAGCCGCAATTATTATTATGATCGATGTGTCCCCATAGTATTGAGTAGGTAGTGGCCGGGTGAGCCACGCCAAGGGCCCGCTAGTCTCTGCCGGAACCGCGACAAGAGAAGCGCCGAGATCTCGGATTTCCATTGTCTGGCAAGTCAACCCGGCTTGCGATCGCAGAGACTTCCAAGCCTCCGCCATCGCCCTTCACCTCTTGACTGGGCTGATTCTTTTCGCTAGCTTTGCGCACCGTGTGGGATCACGCTGAAGGAGTGTTGCTTTCACTTTTTCCCCCACTCGGAATCTGTCACTAGTCATTGCTGCAGCGACTCGGAGGTTGACCTAGCCGATGCAGCGCATCAGCAATACGCTTTAAACTGCTAGATTTACATACGTATATTTGTACAGACATCTTTCCCACTCCTTGCCGAGTCACCAGTCATCATGGGTGTTCCCGCGCTTTTCAGATGGCTTTCCAACAAGTACCCCAAGATTATCTCCCCCGTCATCGAGGAGCTTTCTTCCGAAGTCAACGGCGAAGAGGTCCCCGTGGACACCACGCGTCCTAACCCCAATGGAGATGAGATGGACAATCTGTACCTGGACATGAACGGTATTGTTCATCCATGTACTCACCCAGAAGGAAAGCCTCCGCCGGCGAACGAGCAGGAGATGATGCTCGAGATCTTCAGGTACACCGATCGGGTGGTGAACATGGTCCGCCCCAGGAAGCTTTTGATGATTGCTGTTGGTATGTAATATCGTTGCACCGGCTACTTTAATGGGAATTCGACTAATGTCTATGTGTTTGTGATCTAGATGGTGTCGCCCCACGCGCAAAGATGAACCAGCAACGAGCCCGTCGTTTCCGCTCAGCACAGGAAGCCAGAGAGGCGGATGAGAAGAAAGAAGAATTCCGGAAGATGCTTGCAAAGCAAAATGGCAAGAAGGCAGACGAGGATCTCCAGGAGCAGGTCATCCAGAAGACGTGGGATAGCAACGTCATTACGCCGGGAACGCCATTCATGGATATTCTCGCTGCATCATTGCGCTACTGGATCGCTTACAAGCTTAACACCGACCCCGCTTGGGAGAAGGTTAGTCTGGGTTCTACCTGTGGTGTCTCTCTTACTAACTTGTGCAGCTCAAAATTATCATTTCCGATGCGACTGTTCCGGGTGAAGGAGAACATAAAATTATGGAGTTTGTCCGGTCGCAGCGCGCGTCGCCAGAACACGATCCCAACACCCGTCACGTCATCTACGGATTGGATGCCGACTTGATCATGTTGGGTCTTGCTACTCATGAGCCATACTTCCGGGTTCTGCGCGAGGACGTGTTCTTCCAGGAGTCAAGGGCTCGGACATGCCGGCTATGTGGCCAGCCCGGCCACAAGGCGGAGGAATGCAGAGGTCAGGCAAAGGTGAAAAATGGCGAGTTCGATGAGAAGGGCAAAGGTACCTCGCTCAAGCCGTTTATTTGGCTCAATGTCTCCATCCTTAGGGAATATCTTGCTGTGGAACTATTCGTTCCGCAACAACCATTTCCTTTCGATCTGGAACGTGCTCTGGATGACTGGGTCTTTATGTGCTTCTTCGTAGGAAATGACTTCCTTCCACACTTACCGTCATTAGACATCCGTGAGAATGGCATCGACACACTGATAGCTATCTGGCGCGATAACATTCCCGTCATGGGCGGGTATCTGACCGAGGATGGGCATGTCGACCTCAAGCGGGCGCAGCTCATCCTGCAAGGGCTTGCCAAGCAAGAGGATGCTATTTTCCGCCGTCGTAGACAAGCCGAGGAGAGAAAGGCTGCCAACGAGAAGAGGCGCAAGCAAGAACAACAGGCGCGAAATGATGAACATGCCAGGAAGCGGAGGAGAAGCTCTCCTAATTACGAAGCCCACGATACTCCGATGGCCAATCCAACGACCAAGCCTCGCGGAGGCTCCGATGCGGCGCCTCCCAGTGCAGTGGAACTCATCACGCCCGCACGAGGAGAGCTGACACGCGAGGCGAGGCAATTGACTCACAGCATGGTGACTAACCGCGGTGCTGTGTATAAAGCTAATGTTGCCAACAAAAGTGCCGCTGCCATACTCAAGAGCAAGCTCATGAAAGGCCCGCAGAGTGACGAGCCCGCCGATAACACGGGAGAGTCCGGTTCCGAAGCTACTGAACCTGCCGAACCTGCTGAACCTGCCGAACCCGCCGACGAGAAACCTGAAAATCCGACCTCTCCTTCAGTCCTCGGTAAGAGAAAAGCAGGTGCGGTGGAAGAGGGGGCCGCTACGACACCGACCAAAAAGCCATCGGCAGCTCCAGGTAACTCTCAAAACGATGAGATGCCTCCTGACACCGTCCGCCTCTGGGAAGAGGGATATGGGGATCGCTACTACGAGCAAAAGTTTGGTGTCGATCCTCAAGACACGGAGTTCCGCCACAAGGTCGCACGGGCGTACGCGGAGGGCCTGGCTTGGGTTCTGAGATACTATTTCCAAGGGTGCCCTTCTTGGACCTGGTATTATCCCTACCACTATGCTCCGTTCGCCGCCGACTTTGTGGACATTGGCGACATGGAGTTGAACTTCGAAAAGGGAACACCGTTCAAACCCTTCGAGCAGCTGATGGGAGTCCTTCCGGCGTCGTCCAACCATGCCATCCCCGAAGTCTTCCACGATCTCATGAGCAATCCCGACAGTGAGATCATCGACTTCTACCCAGAAGACTTCCCCGTGGACTTGAACGGCAAGAAGTTTGCTTGGCAGGGTGTGGTTCTGCTTCCTTTCATCGACGAGAAGCGACTGTTAGATGCCATGAATAAGAAGTACCCTCTTCTCTCTGATGAGGAGAAGCTCCGCAACTGCGTGGGGCGAGAGGTGTTGTTGATCTCGGAAAGCCACCCGCTGTACCAGGATCTGGTAGCCAACTTCTATTCCAAGAAGCAGGGGGCTCCGAAATACAACATGAACCAGCGCATCAGCGAGGGTTTGGCCGGTGAGGTCGAGCGCAACGAGTCGTACATCCCCCACAGCTCCCTCGTGTCCTCCCTCGAGGAGTTCGGCATGCCAACCTTGGAGGATGATCGTTCTCTCACGTAAGTCTCCCCTCTGTGCAACGATCCCGTGCGCAATTGGCTAACCTTGGAACAGGGTCAATTACGAAATCCCCAAGTCATCGCACATCCACAAGTCCATGCTCCTTCGGGGCGCCAAGCTGCCGCCCCCGGCCCTCGACAATGGAGATATCCAGGCTATCAAGTCCAAGGCGCAACACTCGGGCCGATCCTTTGGGGGCGCCCCGTTCCGCAATGGACGGGGTGGCCGCATCAACTATAGCAGTGAGCGACCCAACAATGAGCGGCCCAACCCTTTCGCGGCGCACCTCGACCCCAAGTTTATGCCTCCGGGGAATTCCGGTGCCCCGATGGGCATGCCTTCAGGATGGACGCCTCCGGGAGCCGGGTCTGGCGGGGGTTACAACCGCGGGCCACCTCCCCCCCCCCGCGGAGGCATGTCCAATTCTTACCAGCGACCTTACGGCGGTGATTCGTATAATCAATCCAACCAACCTACGGGCAACTACGACTACTATGGTCGAAGCCAGCAAGGATACTACCAGCAGGGATCCTACGGTGGTGGTGGTGGTGGAAACCAGGGCAACTACGGCAACCACGGCAACCATGGCAACCACCACCGCGGACGGTCGTCCAACTATGACCAGCGCGGTGGGTATGGCCGCGGAGGATATCAAGGCCGGGACCACTATTCCTCCCGAAACTCTGGTGGTGGGGGTGGATATGGACGGTATTAGTAGTCTCAAGACGATTTAGATTTAAGTTGACCGGTCGGTTGGGTTGGTGCTCGGGCCGTCACTCGTGCACGCGTTGCTATGTGGATTTCTTGTCAGTTGTATGTTCTCTATGACTATGTGACGGAGGCTGGAGAAAAGGCCCACGGGACGGCGTTCAATTGGATAGTGCTGGGGATTATTTGTATAGCAATGAAAAGACTCGCGAGCGATGCGAACGAAGAATGCGCCAACAATGTAACTGTAGACCTGGTCATCCCTCGGGCAGTTCGGATCCGGGGTCTGGGCATCGCGGATCCGAAGCGATTCGGTCAGCTTGCCATGATGCTAAGTAGGTAACACGAGGGATGAGCTCAGCGTCAGATTGGGGGGCCATTTGCAGGGCTTGGAATTACTCCGGTGGAGGGCGCCAGGCATGAAATCCAGGCGGCGACGACATCGGAGCGGGAACGGGGAAATAATACGAAGGGCGGAAAAAAACGAGTGAGTCAACGACTCAATTGCGACGCCGGTGGATCTTGGCCGGCCTGCCAACCCAATAAAATTCCCCCCCATTCTTCTTCTTCCCCTCGAGCCTTTCTGGTTCCTATCAACGTCCCTCTCTCTCGCTGCTGTCTTCATCGGCCAAGCGGAGTGAACCCCGCTGTCAAACAAGGTCTTAGCTCGTTCCCTCAGGTATGCCGGTCCTTTCGCCAGCCTGTCCCACTCGGTGCATTGCAGGTGCTTACCAGTCGAGTCCACAGCATGAATTAGGTAGAGACAAAGGCATCATCCCCCAAGTTGACCACGTCTCCGTCCGTTACGAGCCCTCCGAACGATGGCCGAACCCACCAAGATCAGCATCCTGGGTCGGGAGAGCATCGTCGCTGATTTCGGACTCTGGCGCAATTATGTCGCCAAGGACCTGATCAGCGGCCTGGCCTCCACGACCTACGTTCTCATCACCGACACCAACATCGGTTCCCTCTACGCCCCCAACTTCCAGAAGGCCTTCGAAGAGGCTGCCGCCGCCGTTTCCCCCAAGCCTCGCTTGCTAGTCTACCATGCCGCCCCCGGTGAAGTCTCCAAGTCCAGACAGACAAAAGCCGACATTGAGGATTGGATGTTGAGTCAGAGCCCCCCTTGTGGTCGTGATACTGTGATCATTGCCCTGGGCGGCGGTGTCATTGGAGATCTGACCGGTTTTGTCGCGGCTACCTACATGCGCGGCGTCAAGTACGTCCAGGTCCCTACGACGCTTCTCGCCATGGTGGATTCTTCCATTGGTGGAAAGACCGCCATTGACACGCCATTGGGAAAGAACCTGATTGGAGCCATCTGGCAACCGTCGAGAATCTACATTGACCTGGAATTCCTGGAGACACTCCCCGTCAGGGAGTTCATCAACGGCATGGCGGAGGTGATCAAGACCGCCGCAATTTCCAGCGAGGAGGAGTTCACGGCTCTGGAGGACAACGCGGAGACAATCCTGACGGCCGTCCGCCGTGTAGTCCAACCCGGCCAGCACCGCTTCGAAGGTATTGAAGATATCTTGAAGGCACGAATCCTGGCGTCGGCCCGACACAAGGCTTTCGTCGTCTCTGCGGACGAGCGCGAGGGTGGTCTCCGCAATCTGCTGAACTGGGGTCACTCCATTGGACATGCCATTGAAGCGATTTTGACCCCTCAGATTCTCCACGGAGAATGTGTCGCCATTGGCATGGTGAAGGAGGCCGAGCTGGCCCGTCATCTCGGCATCCTGAAGGGCGTTGCGGTTGCGCGCATTGTCAAGTGCCTCTCGGCTTACGGCCTGCCAACCTCATTGAAGGATTCGCGGATCAGGAAGCTCACCGCAGGAAAGCACTGCTCCGTCGACCAGTTGCTCTTCAACATGGCTCTGGACAAGAAGAACGACGGCCCCAAGAAGAAGATTGTGCTGCTTTCGGCGATCGGACGCACCCACGAACCACGCGCCAGCGTCGTCCCGAACGAAGATATCAGCGTCGTTCTGGCCCCGAGTATCGAAGTGCACCCGGGCGTTGCCCCGTCCTCCAAGGTTGTCTGTACGCCTCCGGGCTCCAAGAGTATCTCGAACCGGGCTCTGGTTCTGGCCGCTTTGGGTTCGGGAACCTGCCGCATTAAGAACCTGCTGCACTCCGACGACACCGAGGTTATGCTGAACGCTTTGGAACGTCTGGGGGCTTGCACCTTCTCCTGGGAAGAGGAAGGTGAAGTGCTGGTCGTCAACGGCAAAGGAGGTGACCTTCAGGCCACCTCCACCCCTCTCTACCTGGGCAACGCGGGTACCGCCTCGAGATTCCTCACCACTGTCGCTACCCTCGCTACTGCTACTAACGTGGACTCGAACGTTCTGACGGGCAACAACCGCATGAAGCAGAGACCGATCGGCGACCTGGTCGACGCCCTCACGGCGAACGGTGCTGCGATCGAGTACATGGAGAGGAAGGGCAGTCTTCCTCTGAAGATTGCTGCCTCCGGTGGCTTCGCGGGTGGTCAGATCAACCTCGCTGCCAAGGTGTCATCCCAGTATGTGTCTTCGTTGCTCATGTGCGCTCCGTACGCCAAGGAGCCGGTCACCCTCAAGCTGGTGGGCGGCAAGCCCATTTCTCAGCCGTACATTGACATGACCACGGCTATGATGAGGTCTTTCGGCATCGATGTACAGAAGTCCACCACTGAGGAGCACACCTACCACATCCCCCAGGGTCGCTATGTCAACCCTGCTGAATATGTTGTGGAGAGCGATGCCAGTTCGGCTACGTACCCTCTGGCAATTGCCGCGATCACAGGCACCACTTGCACTGTGCCCAACATCGGTTCCAAGTCTCTCCAGGGTGATGCTCGCTTCGCAGTCGATGTTCTGCGTCCCATGGGCTGCACTGTTGAGCAAACCGACAACTCCACCACCGTTACCGGAGCTCCTGGAGGTGTCTTGCGGCCTTTGCCCAACGTCGATATGGAGCCTATGACTGATGCGTTCCTTACGGCGTCAGTGCTCGCGGCTGTCGCTCGCGGGGATGGCTCGAACCACACGACTCGCATCTACGGCATTGCGAACCAGCGTGTGAAGGAATGCAACCGGATCAAGGCCATGAAGGATGAGCTCGCCAAGTTCGGCGTCATCTGCCGTGAGCACGACGATGGCCTTGAAATTGACGGCATCGACCGCACCAGTCTCCGGCAGCCTGCTGGAGGCATCTACTGCTATGACGACCACCGTGTGGCCTTCAGCTTTAGCGTTCTTTCTCTTGTCACCCCTCAGTCGACTTTGATTCTGGAGAGAGAATGTGTTGGCAAGACCTGGCCCGGTTGGTGGGACAGTCTGAAGCAGCTCTTCGCCGTCAAGCTTGAAGGTAAAGAGCTGAAAGATGACGAGGTCTCCGCTCTCACACAAGCTGAGAAGTCCAGTGCATCCGTTTTCATCATTGGGATGCGTGGTGCCGGAAAGTCCACCAGTGGACGGTGGGTCGCAAAGACTCTCAACCGCCCATTCCTTGACCTCGATACCGAGCTTGAGGCTTCCGAAGGAATGTCGATTCCGGATATCATCAAGCACCGTGGATGGCAAGGCTTCAGGGATGCCGAGCTCAACCTTTTGCAGCGTACGTTGAAGGAGCGCTCGACTGGCTATGTCTTCGCTTGCGGTGGTGGAATCGTGGAGATCCCCGAGGCCCGAAAGTTGCTCACCGATTACCACAAGACCAAGGGCAATGTTCTGCTGATCATGCGGGATATCAAGGAGGTCATGGACTTCCTCTCCATTGACAAGACTCGCCCGGCGTACGTCGAAGACATGATGGGAGTCTGGTTGCGCCGGAAGCCGTGGTTCCAGGAGTGCAGCAACATCCAGTACTATAGCCAGACTGCTACCAACGGGCTTGCACGGGCATCTGAAGACTTCCGGCGCTTCCTCCGGACCGTGACGGGAGAAGTCGACAGTCTGAACATCATCAAGCGCAAAGAGCATTCCTTCTTTGTGTCGCTGACCTTGCCTAACCTCCGCAGCGCTAGCGATATCTTGCGGAAGGTATGCGTTGGTTCTGATGCGGTGGAACTCCGTGTCGATCTCCTGGAAGACCCGTCGACCGAGGGTGTGATTCCTTCCGTCGACTACGTAGCGGAGCAGGTGTCTTTCCTTCGCAGCTACGTCTCACTCCCGGTCATTTTCACCATTCGCACTCAGAGTCAGGGTGGCCGCTTCCCTGACGACGCTCATGCGGAGGCCATGGCGCTCTACCGCCTTGCATTCCGGTCTGGACTCGAGTTTGTGGATCTCGAGATCGCCTTCCCCGACGAGATGCTGCGCACCGTCACGGAGCACAAGGGCTATTCCCGAATCATCGCTTCGCACCATGACCCTAAGGGCGAGCTGTCCTGGGGCAACATGTCGTGGACGAAGTACTACAACCGTGCGCTGGAGTACGGTGATGTGATCAAGCTTGTTGGCGTTGCAAAGAGCCTTGACGACAACAACGCTTTGAGGAACTTCAAGAACTGGGCTGCGGAGGCTCATGATGTGCCTTTGATCGCCATCAACATGGGCGACAACGGCCAGCTCAGCCGTATCCTGAACGGCTTCATGACGCCTGTGTCTCACCCTAGCCTTCCGTTCAAGGCTGCTCCCGGCCAGCTGTCTGCTGCCGAGATCCGCAGAGGTCTGTCCCTGATGGGAGAACTCAAGGGCAAGAAGTTTGCACTCTTTGGCACCCCCATTTCGCAGTCTCGCTCCCCCGCTCTCCACAACACCCTGTTTGCGCAGACGGGTCTTCCTCACGAGTACAGCCGCTTGGAGACCGCCCAGGCCGAGGATGTCAAGGACTTCATCCGGTCCCCCGACTTCGGCGGTGCGTCGGTCACGATTCCTTTGAAGCTGGACATCATGCCTCTACTGGATGAGATCGCGCCCGACGCGGAGATTATCGGTGCTGTGAACACCATCGTGCCTGTCTCCGGGGGCAAGGGTCAGCCGAATCGTTTGATTGGCTGCAATACGGATTGGCAGGGCATGACGCTGTCTCTGCGCAACTCGGGCGTGTACGGGTGCAATGGAGATGCCAGCGCCGTCGTGGTGGGCGGTGGTGGCACGGCTCGCGCCGCCATCTACGCTCTGCACAACATGGGCTACTCCCCGATCTACATCATCGGGCGTACCCCGGCGAAGCTCGAGAGCATGATCTCGACGTTCCCCAGCAGCTACAAGATCCGGATTGTCGACAGCATCGAAGCGCTGGACACGGTTCCCACGGTGGCCATTGGCACCATTCCGGCCGACAAGCCGATTGATGCGGGCATGCGCGAGACGCTGTGCCACATGTTTGCGCGCGCCCAAGAGGCTGACGCAGACTTGGTCAAGTCGGTGGAGAAGGTGCCCCGGGTGCTCGTGGAGATGGCGTACAAGCCGTCGGTGACGACGTTGATGCAGCTGGCCAGCGACGCGGGATGGCATACGGTCCCCGGTCTGGAGGTCTTGGTGGGCCAGGGATGGTACCAGGTAGGTTACTTCGTGAACATGTCGGCTGGGTGCAGGCTAACAAGTGGGTAGTTCCAACGCTGGACGGGTGTCTCGCCGCTCTACGAGGACGCAAGGGTAAGCGGAAACGATCTCCGATGTGTGAGGCGCTGACTGACTTTTGATACAGGACGCCGTGATCGGATCGCCGGACCCTAACTCTGCCTGAGTTTGGATCTTTCAGTTAGCCTCAGTTTAGCCTTCAACGGACGCCTGAGGGGTTCTCGGTTTCGCTTGATAAGTGGATTGGATAATAAGATTTCTTCCCTTTAACTTCAACTTGGTATTTATTTTAGTCGGTACTCCGTAGCCTGTCTCAACTTAGACCCAGCGAGGGCAACCACAACCAAACAACACGCAACACGTAACCATCCTCCACCCGATGATACGAGTTACGACTTTTTGAAACTCTACCAACCCCACAAACCTACCAGACTACCAAACCACCTCCCACTAACCATCTCCATCCCTCTCTCCGCATCTCCCAAAGTCCCAAAGTCCCAAGTATAGGTCGTGTGTACCAAGTACCACCCGACCCCACCTATAAATAGAACCACGCAACCACACAACGCAACGCGCCCTCTGATCCCATCCTATCGCATCCTATCGGATCGCCTCTCCCCCAACCCAAGTCCCATGTCTCATATCTCAGCTACCTAGGCACGCCTAAAGTACGTACCCCCCATATCTACTTATTATTTCGCACGCAATCAGCTCAACCAAATCCAATCCAATCCATTGAGCTCTCCTTCATTCACCCCAATACCCATTACATACATACCCATACAACACCCATACCCTCCGACTCATCCCCATCAATCAATCTAGACACACGAAAATAAAAAAACGGTCTAGATTGTCCCGCAGATTTTGATATCAGCGGATAAAGATTTAAAAAAAAAACCTACATAGATAGATAGTGGGGGGGAGAGAAACTAATGTAAGATGGACTGGATTGGGAGGGGTCTAGACCGTGGTCGCGACCGCGACCGACGACCCGGGAGGGAGTCTGGACCGCGCTCGATTCGGTCGCTTGCGGCTTTGCATTGCAACTTACTATTAGGAAGGAATCTAGTCTCTGGTGTTAGTTAGTATTGATGGGATTATCATGTCATGTGGATGGTGTTGGTTTATGCAGAATGGGTATTCTAGAAGGGCCGGTCGGTTGTTGGATTCGATTGGGATGCATGCATGCATGCATGTTGCTGGAATTTTTTAGCTGAGGTGCTAGGTTCGGTTGTTACTATCTAATCGATAGGTAGGTGTGGTGGTTGTTGTTGTTGAAAGACAGCTGAATATATTTTTGGATAAGGTATGTATGTATGTATGTAGGTATGGATGGATGTTTGGGTATGGAAGTGGCTGTGGCTGGCATGCTGGAATGGGATGGTTTGGTTGGTGCGCGTATCTCCGATCGCGAAAAGATATATCTTATCAATATCAATATCAATATCCATACCTATGGAGTAAATAAAAAAAATATTATTATCCTTATTATTGAAAGAAAAGTGGCGGGGTCGATGAATGAGTCGTAGGAAGCGGCTGAGCGCACCGACCGACCGACCGACCGACCGACCGTAGCTGTCAGTCACTGACTGTCAGTGTCAAAATCCACTGATCGAGATCTATTTTTATTTTTCAACCGTAGAGCATGGACGATAGCGATCTAGCCCCGATGAAAAAAAAAATTAGTGATATAGTAAGAGTTATTAATCCATACGTTAGTGTCAGTTGACACAACAGGTGAGACATTGGTCACCGGTTGGCACGAGACTCAACGGTCGGGCGGTCGAGAACCTTCGACGGGCTGAGGGAACGGGCATTTGGTTGGGTACATACATACTACTTCCTTGGGATTTCTACTGCCTACAGTAGTCAGGACATGCATGCTTAGTCTAGGGTCGGATTCTGCACCGGCAGCCCAATCAGATCGATCTGGTCTGGCATCCTGGCATCCTGGTGCCGTGGTCCCGAGAGTCCGACCTGATCTGCCGGGCCGATGATGACCCAATGACTACGTCGTGACTGATGTTGATACTGGAGAGAGAGGAGAGAGAGATTTGGAATAGTGATGAGAAGGAGACAAGAGGGATAAAATCCATCGACGTCATCAGGTCAACCATCAAGAAGGGAACCCGGGTCGGGATCCAGAGGTCGCGATCGGGGTATCAGATACAAGAGATACCCCGAGAAGTCAATGCAGATGCCACGCTGGTGACTCGTGGGTTGGGGTCCGGAAAAACCGGTTGCATTGGCCTGACCAGCCTGCTCGGTTGTCAGAAGACAGGGTTTGCGAAAAAAAAAAAGAAAAAAGTTCTACTGGATAGTATCTACTATGCACCGAGTAGGTAGGAGGAAGAGAATAGTGCCAGACTAGCGGGGCCGCGCTTCCGAGCAAAAAGGCTGCAAGTCCTGCAAGTGCAAGGTTTTTCCCTGCGGTCGGCTTTGCACGGCCCAAATTTAGAAGGATTCTAGAAAGGGCGTCGAAGAAGTCTATGACCCAGGCTAAACCGTTTTGGCCTCGGCTTGCAGCCCTGACGTATCGGTTACGGCTGGTACGGCATACATCCGGAGTACGTGGCCCAAGTTACGCCTAAACGGGGGATCCGTAGCGAATGGGGAGTTGCCGGGCCCCACTCGTCGTCGTCCTTGCCGCGGAGATCGGCCCTGCGATGAACTGGCAACCCGGGGAGGGTGTGGCTGTGCGTGCAGCACCACCAATCAGCGTGGCCGCCCTATCCCTGACCGCTGCAGGGGGCGGGGAGTGAAGGGATCATGGAAAGCCGAGAGAAGAATTTTCTCACCCTTCCATGCATTAGTCTGGCACTAGTCGACTCCGTTAGCATGTGGCAGGCAGGGAGTCTGGAGGACTGTTGACCGGGTCGCTGGTACGTGCTAGCCTGCGATCGTCGCCCCGTGCGAAGTCGATTAGAGTGCTGACTGGGCGTCCCCCCAGCACCAATGAAAATTTTTTTCACGGCCTTGGGAAGACCTCATAATGCATTTGTCTGGCCCGTTCCTGGCGAAGGATTGGTCCGATCGCACTCGTAGCACATGGTGGCTGTCGACATTGACTTTTTTGCTTTTTGCTGTTCGGCTCGATGCTTCGGCAGTGTCGTCGACGCTTGTTTCAACAGACCGAGTGATGATGTCCTGCATTACGAGGTGAAACTCTCGTGTCCGCTCATTAACCTGTCGCTCGACGGTCCAAAATTGGGGCTTCTGACATCTGTCAAATCATGGAGCTGCCTCCACGTCTGATCGCGGGCTCGCTTTCCCCGGGGGGGGGTCCAGATACCCGGCTACAGACCCGCCGGGGTCCATCGCATTGGATTATCAACGCCCGGGACAACTGGGGCAAAGCTACATCCAACTAGTGGAGGCAGAGTCTTCCCTGCTAGGCCGTAGGCCTTTTGGCTGATGGACGAGATCGGTGATGGGCGTCCCTCGTAGGCCGCAGGATTTTTACCACGGCTGAATGCAGAAAGTATCCAGCTAGCTGGGTGAGATAGTGGCCTTCAGAGTTTAGTGTTACCTAGACTCAAAGTCTCGCTGAATTGCCACCAGTTTCAGCTGTCCCGTAGACCTGTGGTGGGCCTACAACTGGGTCTCTGGGGTTATTGACAGGGCTCCGCGACCATAGCTTGCACTCATGGAGTAACAGTGGAGTTCTCGTGGCTTGCATCCAAGATGTAGTTGCATTTAACTATCCCCAATCATAATATCAATCTGCAACGTTGGTCAACCCCATGTGGACCGGGCCAACGCCCTGTTCCTTCATGTTACGCATGTCGGAGGCGGCCACGAGCGGGCAACTCTGATGAAAAAAATTTTTTCAGGGCCAAAAGCAACGTGTCGAGATGCCAGAGGTCTCCTGTCTTGCATGTGAAAATGGTCATAGAAACTAGATGGGTGACCAGGGAAGGCACAGTCAACCAGTCACACCACCCTAATCACCTCACTCGTTCAGCATCTGGGGAGATCTAGTGATATGATTCGAGCATCTCTGGTTCAACCAATACGTATTCGTAATCGTACGACCCCTGGCCATGCAGAGGTCTGTGACTAACTATTGTCTAAGCGATCATGACTCAAGTCCAGAAGCGGCCAGATGCTACGCTGGACCATGGGTATGACTCCCTCCGATATAGGACAGGTGCTGCCGGGTCGCCCCAAGTACCGTGGAACCCTTGAGACACGACCTGTCATGCCATGCTGAGGCGTCAGCTGATCCCATCACGCGTGTTATGAGATGCATTGCTGTATTGCAGCCCTCAACCGCAGCAAACCGGCCGACAAGTTCGGATCAGAAGTGCCGTGAAAATCAGGCTGCTAGCGCGGATTCTTGGGGCGGCGCTAAGGCAGCTCGGCCCAGCTACCCTGTCAGTGTCCAGAGACCGCGGTCGGCGCTCCCAAATTCCGAGCCCGGGGTTACGCCTTGGTGCCGGCGTATCCCCGACCTTTTTCCGCTCCGACCGTCTCGACCATCCTACCGAGGCCTGGACGCATTGTGATTTAACATGACAGACCATATTATCAATCATGCTGACACCGGAGTGGGAATGCAGTAGTGTATCCCAGAACCATCTTGTGACAGATTTCCGGGCAAGTCCGTTGAGTCCGCGGCCGGCGGGGACCGTCGCGCTGGTAGACTAAGTGATGTGTTAGTAATGCTCGCTCATCCATGAGACATGCACTAGCCACATATACTGGGTAATGTCGGTGTGGCGCAGGCACCAGTGGCTGGTGGGGACGTTCGTTGAGTCTATGATCGGCACTAGACCCTGACGCATCCAGCCAGGGCAGGCTATGCTGAAGAAAGGATCTTCACCTCGACACTTCTTCCTGGCGAACACAACAAATCCCGCTCCCTTGTCTGTCGTACATGTCATCTGTAAGGGCTTTTCATAATGGCGGCCCGATCGCAAGACACACACGAGATCGGTGTGTCTTCTGCTGCATTGCCGTAGGTCGCACTTACTTAAGCAACCCTCTGTGGCTTAGCCGCGCCTGCCTGGCGGTTAATTGGCTGCCTCGAGTCCAGACAGAAGATGCCTGCCTCTTGACACCCAGTGGAGTCCGTTTGGGTGCTTGGTGCGACTACTACGACTAGTATCGAGACACCTTACTATATCGGGCCTATAGTATGGGACCGACTCAAAATTCATCAGATAGCCCATCTATTTCTCGGACGACTACCGGAGCTGAAGACCCCGGTCCAACTGTCTAGGCTGCACTGAGTGGAATTAATATTACGGATTAAGAACTAGAAAGAAAATGCGAGAAATTTCTTGGAGACAGCAACAGCCAACGATTGAGTGGAGGTCCGAAAATTTTCGGGGCCAGTCAGTCAGTCACTTCCTGCACGCTCGGACGAAACAGCTGAGGCTAGCGTGGATGTATGATGGAAGTGGGAGGGAAAACCCAAAAAAAAAAAAAAAAACAAAAAATAGGGAAAGGGGGGTGTGGGAGCCACAAGGAAAAGCTCGGAGATGCAGAGATTATTGGGAATGGATTGTGGCTTGGGACATCGGGGGTGGGACGCAGGAGAAGAAGCGACCAGGTCCCCGGAAGCTGCAGATCGAGGCGGCCAAGTGGGGCTTTCGTAAGGCAGTAAGTTACGTGTCGGCCGTACGGGTAATCCGTAATGTGTATGACGGAGGATGAGGGCCGCTGCTGATTCCCGCTAGGTTGGGTTTTTTTGAGTCAGGATCGTCGGGCTTGTCCGTCAGTGTATGTACACCAACGTCATCCCCCCATAAAAGAGGTCCCTCCCCCCTCCGGATCGCTCCCCATGCCTATACTCACCACTCCTCTCTCCATCACTCAATTTAAAATCACCCCATTGATGACTCCTCCACCTCGCCTGGCATTTGACATTTTAAACCTCTGATCTCCCCATCCCATCTCCCAACTCATCCATCCCATCCATTCCTCCTGCTTCCACTGTCCCGTGGTCCTCCGATCTACAGTAAGTTGGCCCGTACCAATCTTGCGGCATCCTTACGTTTCCTTACTTCTCCTTCATCATCTGAACTGGTCTTTTGCAATCATTGGATCAGATCCGACTCTAACCAGACAATCTTGAACTCTAGTCCACCCGCTACCAAGGATTTGTCCTCCGACTGAGCCCTTCGTCCTCGATCCCCCCTTCTCATTGGACCTCCTGGTGCTCGACGTTTCCAGACTCTTCGACTGTCTTTGCATACCTCGTTGAACTCCGGACCCTTCCGTCTCGCTCTCATTGACTCGATCGGCACAGTCATACGCTTGACCCCTTAAGACTTTTTGTGGGGGCCGCCGGTGCCAACACCTATATTATAACTCTCGAGCCAACCCCCGGTGGCAAATCCGAGTCTCCAGCCAGCTCTCCAGTCGGCGTCATCTGCCCTTTGACGTCCAATCGCGGACAAGCACATTATGTTCATGCACCCTTCTGCACGTAAGGGTTTGATCACTGAACCAACTTCCGCTCCGTTCCTCAACTACCAAGACCCCGTTTGCATACAAGACGACCAGATCTTCGATTACTCCCAAGAGGCTGCGCTCCACTTCTTCGGCCAACAACAACCTCGCCTGCAGACTCCATTCCAGTACCAGCCGAATTTGCAGTTCGCTTCTCCGCCCTCTTCCGCGCCCTCTTCTCCTACCTCCTCCCCCGCCTCGACCATCTCCCACTATCCAGCGACAACTGCAGTTGCCGCGGATTACCCCTCTGCCGTCTTCGACGGTAACTCCTTCGAGGCCCCTTCGATGACACCTTCTTCCTCCTACAGCCCTTCGATCAACATCCATCATTCCGCATCGCCGCCCTCACAAACCTTCTTGCCTCAATATCCCCAACCTTACTACTTCAACGGCAACCCGATGTTGGCACAACAGTCCGTCGCAAATAACCACGGTTGGGACGGCAACCTGCAGCTGTTGGGCCCAGCTCGTCTCCAGAACAACCTCTCCCGCGTGCCTCAGTTTGGCCAGGAGTCGCAGTTGAAAGCCTCTGCCAGTCCGTCTTCCAGCCGGTCTGCGCCAGCCGGCAACTCCTACCAGAGAAACAACGGCCTATCGAAGCCTCTGCCGACGCCCGTGCAGACGCCCGTGCAGAACTCGCTGTCTACCGTATCATTCCAAGATGGTAGCCAGGCTGAAGCGGAACTTGCAATGAGACGGGCTGTTCTGGAACAGCAGCAGAAGCAGCAACAGCAGCAGCAGCATCATCATCACCAGCATCAGTCTAGCGACTACTCATTAGCTCCTTCCGTGTCGAGCGTGAGCCACAACTCGCCTGTGACTCCACAGACGGGCTATGAAGACCTCGACGACGCATCGAAGGCAATCGTTAATGGTGAGAACCGGTTTCCCGACGTAGACAAATGGATGGATGATTACTTACGCCTCGATGCGCTTTCAGACTACAACAACCACAACGCGAACGGTAACATGTCCATTGGCATTCCCAAGCTCAATCGGACCATTTCCGACATCTACCAAGACGAGCTCTACAACCCGGCTTTGATGTCGACTCCCCAGGTGCCCAAGCAGCAGTCGACGAACCAGCAGAATCTGCTGGCGCCTTCGTTCCGGAATGTGATCGCCGATCGTCTTCAGGCTGCGAACCAGGGCCACATGACCGCACGGTCTCAGTCTCCGATGGTGACCATGCAGCGGGATCGTTCTCCCTTCCGACAGAACTCCCCCTTGGCCGCGGAGTACAACCACGCAGCTCTCCAGCAGCCCCAAATGGCAACCAGTGCTCCGACCTCTCAAAACGCGGTGAACATGGGACAGGCGCCCCAGGGGGAGCCTAAAACCATGTCCCCCAAGGATGCATTGCTGGATTTCAACGAGGGCGATGATGCCGGTCTCCCCTTGTTCCCACCTTCATCCCAGCCCGACTTCAATCTGGGGGAGGCACTTGGCGGGCTACGACGGGAGAGTTCCTCCTCGTTCCAGCCGGCTCAGAACTTTACTTCTATGGAGTCGTTCCCCGCCCAATATGCTACGCAGGCACCCCAGCAGTTTCCCTTTGCTCAACAGCAGCAGGGTCACCGCCAGCCCCAGCAGCAGAACAATCTTCTGCACCAGACTCCCGAGTTCCCGGCTTCTATCCCACGGTTCGAGTCTACGGGCAGTGACGTGCTTCCCACGACCGAGATGACACCCCCCCAAGCACAGCCCAAGATGCCGATGCAGGCGCCGCCTATCAAGGAAGAGATCACTCGACCGGAGAATACCTCCGCGGACAGTGGCACCTACACCTGCACATACCACGGTTGCACGCTACGGTTTGAAACACCGGCCAAGCTACAGAAGCACAAGCGCGAGGCGCATCGCCAGACTACACCGGGGGGCCACCTGGTGAGTCGCGATACGTCGGCCCGCAACTCGCAGGCGGGTCCGCATAAGTGTGAGCGCATCAATCCGTCGACGGGCAAGCCCTGCAACTCTGTGTTCTCCCGGCCCTACGATCTTACGCGGCACGAGGACACGATCCACAATGCCCGCAAGCAGAAGGTGCGGTGTCATCTATGCACCGAGGAGAAGACGTTCTCGCGCAATGATGCGCTCACCCGGCACATGCGCGTGGTGCATCCCGAAGTTGACTGGCCCGGCAAGCAACGGCGGAGAGGACGGGAGTGAAGCTCGAGTGGAGCAGCCCCCCCCTCCATTACAAGGGAGGGGGGGGTCCAGCACTGGCATTCAGCTCCATTCAACTCCATTCAGCTCCATTCAGCTTCATTCAGGTCCCCCCATCGTGACAGCATCCGGGCCCCCGGCGACCTATGGGGAGAAAGGGCGGAGATCCTTCAGTGGGCGGCCGTTTCCACCGTCGGAAAGGGCTTGGTGAGTCAAGATGACGAGCCCCAGCCTCCGACGTCATGGGCTAGTCCCAAAGAGGCAAAGACTCGCTAACGGGCCCGGATCGCCGGGGCTGCCTTCCTCTTTGGGAACATGGGCCTCAGGCCGTGCAGCTCGAAGCAGCAGCCATGACATCATCGATGTTTCCTTTGGGACTGACGTGCCGCATTTTTGCGAATCATCGGTCCGATGACGTATCGTTTTTCTTTCATCCCCGAGCAGGCCTTCTTTGCGATTCCATTCTCTTTTCTTTGTTCATGCATGCCGTGGGTCCTAGATTTCTTTGTTTTTTTTTTGTTGAGGGTGTTGTTAAACCGTGGGATTTGCTCATTGGATTTTCTGGAATCTGGTTGCATCAAAAAGAATCCGTGTATATGAACGCCCATTTGCCGCGGGCGGTTTTGTTTCAGTTTTTTGTTTTCGAGCCAGCTTGTTACGAATTTTGGGTTACGCTGTACTATATTTTACCCTGTATGATGGTTACGTTATGAGATGTGCTTGCAACTTGCATTGGGTGGCATGGGTCTGGTGTGGATTTTGGCGCGCAGATTGTCTAAGATGGGCTTGTACAGTATGGAAAATGTATACATACACCGAGTGGTTAAAGATTAATTGATGTCCTATGGCTGTTGCATTGAAATTGAATAGGGGTGAGATAGTCTGGGAGCTATGAACCCCAGGTGCTCTAAGCTCTGACACCGGTGCCAGAAGCCATTGGGCTGACATGTACCTAATTCTCTCAGGCTGCAATTCTCCCAATATTGAGATAGAGCTACCGACATAGTACGTAGATGGCTACTGTGCATCCTCCCATAATCCTACATAGTATGATCCCGATGCTATGATGCTATGCTCTTCTGATCCCAGACATCGGGAGAATTCTCTGACATCATACATACATATGTACCCCTGTCTATTATACCTTTTTCTCTGCACGACTTACATGACGGGCATTCTTACTTACATACATTTAGTTTCATAGACACGTACCTCCCCCCTCTCTTTCATTTGATTTGGTGCTTCGTTTATTTTCTTTTTTTTTTGCAACCGTTTTTTTTTTTTTTTTTTTTTTTTTTTTTT
>KZ826346.1:0-26701 GCA_003184635.1 Aspergillus sclerotiicarbonarius CBS 121057 | reverse complement strand
TTTTTTTTTTTCTGATCCGTGGCGGTGCAGTGCAGTGCGATACGTACTTTTTCTTCCCTTCCTTCCTTCCGTCCACGGAAAGATAGAATACGTACCTAGGATAAAGAGTGCACTTTTTTTCTTCTCTTTCCTAGAACAGTAAATGCTCAACAGATCACTCCCGTAGATATCTACTAATTAGAAAAAAAGATAAATAGATACATTGCAATTGGTGAATTAAAAACCCCGCAGTTAATTCGTTTAATTTATTTTACTTTGCAAATTGTTTTAGGTAGCGATGGTCTTTATGGTGCGTAAGATTAGCTGTGGTAGCTGTAGGTAGCTTTAGTTACCTAGCTAGGTAGGTAGAATGGTTGATAGGTAGCTTAGTAGGGTGGTTGGGTGGGCGGGTGTAGGGTAGGTAGGTAGGTAAGCTACCCACTTATTCCCCTCACTCCTGCGGGTGGACCGGTGGGTGGGCTAGTGGGTTGGTGGGCCGGCGCTGGGCCGCTGGGCCGGTCGGCCGGCTTCAGCTGGTGTGGGACCGTCTTTCTCCTTCTCTTTCTGATTCGGGGTCGGGTTCTGTTTTCGTTGCTGGTGGTGCTGGTGGTGCTGTTGGCTACGTATGTACGTACGTACCTATTTGGTACGGAACGGAAGGATGGATGGAAGGAAGGAAGGAAGTACCAAATCGGTAGGTATTGGTGATTGCGGCACAAAGTACGAAGGATTAAGATGTACTATGTAATAGGAGGAAGTATGATTCAGATAGACGAATGAGAGGGGACGGGGGGGAAGGAAGGAGGGATCGATCTACATTGTTAACCCCCCACCAGAAGGGTCTACGGGTCACGTATACAGTACAGTTTTGTGTAGAGTGAAAGGTTGTATTTTTTTCTGGTGGGGGGGGGGGGGGGGGGTAAATTAAATTCATGTATTTATTTGTGGGGGAATTTGACGTGGGGTTTGGTGGTTATAGTATTGCTATTTTGATGTTTGTGGTTGGTGTTGTGAGTGATGTATACTAGTTGGTGTTTGATAGGCGAGATGTAAGGCTACCCAAGGGAAGGAGAGATCTTATATGAAATTGATTGATTGATTGATCGATTGATGGAATTCTGATTATCGTGGTTATTCTATTTGTGGGTTCATCTTGCTTGGTGTATGGGTGATGGGGAGAGTGAGGAAGTTAGTGGCTGTCCTTGTAAGCAAGCCCTACGGAGGTGTATGTTCCCTATATACCCCGTACGTAAACAGTGTATGTAAAAACAACAAGATACCCAGATCACCTAACCAGCAGCATATTCACTCCGTCTCCTCAGCCCCGGCCCATACCTCCACAACAGCCACGGCGCGGGCCACCCCACCCCCACCGCTATAAATGCCAACAGACTATTCCCCCATCCATACCCCAACGCCTGATACAAATACGACGCAAACAATGGAAACGCAAACCCCGCCAGACTCCGCAGTACCGTTGCGGCCGCCATCGCACTCGCCGCATACAGCGTATACGTATCGATGAGGTACGTCTGGATGCATTGGAACCCGATGACCGTGCCGGCGCCATACACAGCTGCGCCAATGTTCGGCGCAATCCAGTGCGTTTTTTTTTTTTCGGCGGTCCAGCCGTAGATGACGAGTCCGATGGGTACGAGCACGGCGGCTGGGATCATCAGTACGACGCGGAACTCAGGTCGGCCGGTGTTGTTGGGTGCTCGGGCTTTGAGGGTGCGGTAGATGCGGTCCTGAAGGGGCGCGGCGATCTGGGTGCCGAGCAAGAAACCGACCCCCAGGGAGATGTAGTTGAGACCGGCGATGCCGGTGGATTCGTGGTAGTAGGATGGGGAGGTCCAGAGGGTGGGGAAGGTGGTGAAGACGAGGTAGGAGAGGCCATAGATGTAGGCCATGTAGAGGGCCAGGAGCTGGACGATGATTTGGGTGCCCAGGAGACGGAAAGGGCGGACCATGGCGGTTTGGAGAGTGGTGAAGAATGTGCGGTCTGGGTGTTGGTCGAATTCGGTGTACAGGTGTGGGTTGCCGGTTTGTTTGATCAGGTGGCGCTTCTTGCGCTGGAGGATGATCGGGGTGTAGGTTTCGCGGAGGAGAAAGAGACCGAAGAATTGGATGACGCCGTCGGCGATGGTCGTGGCGTAGAAAATCCAGCGCCAGGTGGTGTTCTGGGTGACGAAGCCGCCGGCAATGGGCCCGATGGCGGGCCCGAGAAGGGGCGCGAGGGAGTAGATGGCGATGGCGCGACCACGCTCCTCGGGCGTGAAGAGGTCGTTCAACACGCCGCCGCCGATGGCGAGAGGTGCGGATCCGCCGAGGCCGGCGAGGAAGCGGAAGATGACCATCTGGGCGGTGGTTTGCGCCAAACCGCAGCCGAGATTGAAGAAGAGGTAGAGCAGGTTGGCGAGTTGGAGCACGGGGACTCGGCCATAGAGCTCGGAGAGGGGGCCCATAAATAGTGGACCGACAGCATAGGCCAAGACGAAGATGGAGAGGGCCAGGGATGTTTCGACCTCGCTGTGGATGTGAAAGGCGGTGCTGATTGCATCTAGGGCGGGGGCAATCATAGAGGAGGAGATGGGCGAGATGAGGGTAAAGGACGAGATCACCAAGGTAGCCGCCCATTTGCGGCGAGTACTCCAGTTCTTGGGATTCGCGCGGTCGTCCGGTCCCTCCCAGGTGACCAGGTTGGGGTCTGGTGCATGGGCTTCCTTTCTCAAGGGGATGTCCATTGCTTGTGTATTGTGCTGCTGCTGCTGCTCCCTAGTGTGGTTTATAACGAAACCCTGCTCGATTCACACATTCTCTTCATATAAAACGGTTACAGCAAGCCTGAACCAGGAGGAGAACTCCCTAGCAGGGAGTGATACAGGAGACTGACCAGAAATAGGCCACCAGGGCCATCTCACCCTTATCCCGGTCCAACATGACTGACTGGTCAAGTCACCGGCGAGTAAAGTCCCCAGACAAGAAACCCGCCGGCCACGAGTCAGGCCAAGGGGATACCGGAGTTACCGGCGTTTATGCAGATGGCCGAGCCCTTGCTTGCTGCGGACTTTGACTTGATATTCGATGATCTTATGACCCGGGGGATGATGCGCGAATAGAGATGATGATGGGATGGGAAGAAAGAGGAAGAGGGAGGATGCCGGAATGCCCCAGGAAGCAACCGACGACTTATCACCTGACCGGGTCTGTCACCACGGACTCTGTCTTCCTATTTGTAGGTTCAGTTGAGGTGCTTATGGAAACCCCCAGGATTCATCGTAGATGGACATTAGGGCTATTTCCGGGGTTGCAGCAGTGCGTCGCTGTCCCCAAGGCACCATCCTAGATTGACTCTACACTTGCTAACCATCACATAAAGATCTTCATATGCCAACCATCTGCTGCAAAAACCGATACCCCGGCCCAACCTGCTGCTCCCACTCGCGCGTCCCCGGCCGCACATACAGATCGTGCAAGTGCGGCACCGACTGCAACCCAAGCAGCCCACCCGCCACCCCCCGCGCCTTCAGATCAGCAATAAACCGCTCCGCCGCACGGAATGGGGCCACCTGGTCCTGGCGACTGTGGATGATGAATGTCGGCGTGCGGTAGTTTCCCTCCCGGACCTGGGCCAACGGACTGATGGCCGCGATGCGGGAAGCCGACGGCATCTCCAGGTAATCCGCGCTGCCCATTTGAGCGTTCAGCAGCAACGGGAGCGCCGTGCCGTTCTTGGATACCGAAAGAACGAGATTGGATCGGGGGTCTCCGGGTTGGAGACCGAAGAACCCGTTATCCTCGGAGCAGTTGGCGGGCTGGTAGTTGGTGATCTGGTCATTGCAGCATTAGCATCATTCGTGACATCGGAGGGCAGCCGTAGGGTATAGGAGAGTAGACATACCGGGGTTCTACCCAGGTTCTTTAGGATCGTCTCTCGGTTTTGTAGCGGTTGCGGGGCGGACTTCCTGGCATGCGAGTCCAATTCTACTTTGCGTTAGTGGGGGCGTATGGTAGCGATGGAGGACGAACCACTCGATTGAAAATCAATAGGCGCGTAGAAGCTAAGAATAGCATCTGGCGGTGGCATTCCTGCTTCTAGAGTTGTCCATCCTACTGACATGGCCAAATGGCCACCGGTAGACCATCCCACCACCACCACTCGCGAACTATCCACGGTGATTCCATATTTGCGCAGTTGGGAGGGAAGCTGGGTTCGCGCCCACCAGTAAGCATCCCTGGCATCCGCCATCGGTCCGTCGATAATGTTCACTTCGGGACAGAGTCGGTAGTCAATGCTGACTGGCAGAAACCCGGCTGAGAGGAGATGCTTGGTCTGCGCGGGGCGGATCGCTTTCCGGGATAGCATCATGAAGCCGCCACCGTGGATCATTAGAGCTAGACACATTCATTAGTTGCCATTATATAGGGGAGAGATAGGCTATACCGATAGCGAGAGGCGATGTCTGGCCGACGCGCGGCACATACACATCCGCGTGGATTTGAACCCCACTTACCTCCTTGTAGACCACCGTCTCGAGGCGATGGGATTCACTTTCCACCGAAGCAGAGGGCGTTTGCTTTGAAGTCAATGACTCTGACCACGCTTTCTTGCTCCCAACCAGCAATTGCTGCAGGAACGCTTCACTGCCCGGTCCTTGCGAAAAGCCCGAGCACGGAAAGCCGGCATCCTGGAAGGCTTCCATCCACTTGGACGCCGGCTGAAGAGGATACTCGGTCCCATTCTCGGCCACCCACCACCCATCAAGGAGGCCAAACGTCATGTCGAACCAGGCTAGGGGATGAGTTCCTTCAGACAAAATGGCAACTCCTTCTTCAGTCAAACAATCCCCGATTCTCCGGCAAGACTCAACCCTGCTGGAAGTGGCGTGCACACAATTGGTGCCAATGAGAATGTCAAAGCGGTTACGGAGCCCGGGCTGTGCTTCCTTCTCGATATCAAATGTATCATAGTTGATCCAGGAGAATCTCCCCAGTTTTTCCTTTGCTTTGGTGACAAACCGCGCGGATATATCAGTAAAGGTGTATTGGCATGAGATTCCCGCCGCCTCGATGGCCTGCGCCAGTCGGAGAGTAGTGCCCCCTGTCCCTGCGCCGACTTCCAGGATGCGAGGAGGTTGGTGGTTGTTCTTAGCCTGTGCCTGGTGCCCCCGAAGCAAAGTCATAACTAATGTCACGAGCTGGTCCGTAAGGGTGGAAACCATGGGTGAGTTGGCATAATAATCCTCCATAATCTTGGATGATGCCGAACTTCCAAACATAAGCAAGAGAGGGTCTTGTTCGCCCTTGAGAACGCGCGCCAGGTTCTCTCCCGTCAGCTTCATCAACTTTGCCTCCGGCAAGTAGGCTGGGAACCGCGAGGTGAATTCCTCATACACCTCTGCGGCAGATCTAATCTGAGGGGTTTGGCGACCTCGAACAATAATGCTCGCCTGTTTGTAAACAACTCCATGAGTCTGGAGGATCTCCCACAGTCGAGAAACGAGCTTTTCGTGCTTGGGGATATGTGGGATCCGGGGAATAACACTTCCCGGAGAATAAGACAGAACCGCAACGCCCATGGCCTGGAAGGACTCTAGGGTATAGGCCTGCACCAGTAGGTCCTGCAATGGCAATACACCTGATTCATAATCAACATAGCCGCGCCGATTGGCCGCATCCTGGAAATGGCGGTCGGTTTCGAGCAGTGCTTCCAATGGGTTCCATGTACTCGCCGTCTGCTTGTCTTCCTGTTCAGCCACTCCGTTGAGTTTTGACTGCAAAGGACCGGGCGATCCAGATCCCATAGATGGTACCGGGTCATCATGATGCATAACTCCGTTGGTACCATTTGTGAGCCGAGGCTCGCTAGGAGACTTCTTCACCAGCACTACGCTGAGATCATCCACGGACATTTGGCCCAGGCCCACGGTACTTATATCCGACCCGAATGCTGCATTTAGCTCCTCGGAAAACTCGATCAACGACAAAGAGTCAATTCCAAGATCCACGAGAGCAGCGTCTGTGAGGATATCAGCCGGGTCTAGCCCAGTGTAGTTCGAGATGAGCTCCTTGATCACAGTATCGGGGCTTTCATGATCTTCTTCCGGAGGTGTCAGGATGGCTGTTGAAGCGGTTACCGAAGTAGTAGCTGAGCCATTGGTGACGGGCAAGTCAGCTACAGGAGCTGTAATAGCCGTGGTAGCTCGCTGGACATGTTTCTGCTCGGACAGGGATACCTGCTGCGGCTGGGAAAGGCTGGCGTTGGCCGCTCCGAGGAATCTGGTCAACTTCACCATGTCCAGCTTGCTAAACTGAACACCCGACATCATCGCCACAACCTGATTATCTGGGGAGCGGACAAAGACATCGCCCATGAGCTGCGTATCATCCGTCGACATGAACTTGGTGTAGACAGACCAATCTCGTTGGGTGTCTGCCTGGCAGGCCGTCGTCATGACCACCCGCTCAATACCCACCGCGATCAGGATTTGGCCATCGGCAGCAGTCTCACTGCTATTCAGCAGTAAGCCTACCACCGATATAAAGGCATCAATGAGCACAGCATCACATCGCGTCCAAGTGGGGCTCTCTTTCCGACCGGGCTGGCCTTCAGGGAGTTTGATTGTGGCGATCGCTTCGTCTCCGTCCACCGCCATGGACCGAATGCCTTTGAAGAAAGGAGCGTAGTGCATCACCTTCGTAAACAGACCGTAGGCTCTCTGTGCCATGAAACGTTCAGCACTGTCACAATTGTGGAGTCGCGTGATGGCGCCGTCCACAAGTCGCCCATATGTACTTAGGCTAACCTGGGCCGGCATGGCGGCCATTCCAATGCAATGGGTCAAGGACTCAGTAGATGACGGAGTTGTAGAGCGCACAATGAACCTCCAGGATTGCTTAGGGACCAGTTCCTCCAGCTGCAGTTCCACTTCACGGGACGGGTCCAATCCAAGGGGCGACTGGAATTGCAGCTCGTCAAACGATAGGTGCTGGGTGGCCACATCCCCAATCAGAAGCTGGATGGCGTTGGTAACACTCTCCAAGTACATCGGTGCCGGGCAAAGAGGCTGCTTCAAGACAGCATGGCCACTGACCACCTCTTGGAATCGTTCACATGTTGTATTAATGGCGAAGCTCACAATACGAGGATCACGAGAGCTTGCATCTTTCCGAGAAACCAGTCGTGTGGGAGGGGTAACCACAGGAGACGAAGAAATTGGTTCAGTAGAAGACGTCAATAATCTCTCGTGCATCTCCATGTATCGATCGACGTTCTCAACCCAGTACTGATTCCTCTCGAAATGATACGGGGGCAACCATGCTTCTTTGAACTCAGCACGACCGGCTCCGAGAAAAGACCAGTGGGAAACCGATAGTCCCAAACGCCAAAAGTCGGAAACAACAGCGGCAATGCAGGCCTCGGGCCCTTCACTTTGCTTAATGCTGATCGGGTGGAGAGTGTGTGCATTCACATCCTTCATAGCTCTTCTGGTCATCGGGATGATTGGGCTGTTCATGCCGGCTTCAAGCCAAATGCAAGAACCCAACTGTTGCTCCACGCGCTGGACAGCATTCACAAAGTACACCGGATCCCTCGCATGTCGGGCAGCATTCCAGTCCTGAATCGACTTCAGTCCCTTTTAAGCTCAGACTTCCAACCGGATACTGGGCTCGTTCCACGTCAGACTCCGGCACAGCTGGTCCAACTCCGGCATTATGGACTCGACGAGATGTGAATGGAAGGCATGCGTTGTCGACAGACGTTGGTATTTGATCCCAGAAAACTCCTTCTCAGTAAAGAGAAGCTGTTCCGCCAGGTCCACTGTAGCTGCTGCTCCGGCTGTAACTATCGAAGTGGGCGAGTTATAGCAAGCCATCTCCAATTTGGCGCTCTTCTGCACACCGGAGAGGCGGGTGATGAGCTTTTGAACCTCACTCGGACTGGTATGAACGGCGAGCATTGCTCCCCGATCAGTTTCCCATTGTGTGTCAATCAGCTGGGCCCGATAGGCGATCAGCTTTAGGCAATCGGAGACAGACAGGGCCCCAGACACTGCCAATGCGACTATCTCGCCGAGACTGTGGCCGAGGATGGCATCCGGCTTGAGCCCACCGTCGATCCAGCAGCGCGCACAGGCATATTGCACGGCGAAGATACTGCATTGCAGGTCCACCGCACTGGAAATTGGTGTTTTCTGGAAGATGGCCGCTTCGATACTATGATATCCCAGTTTCACCAGCGCTGCATTGCAGGCATCAATATAACTACGGAACGCTGGGTAGGCCTCATAGATGCCTCGATCTAACGCCACCTTGTTGTCATATTGACCACTCAGAACCAGAACCACGGGGTTGTGCTGACGCGGATATTCAAATCTCGGCGCTTCAGCCTGATTCAAAGCGCGAATCAACCCAGGCAAGTCGGCAGAGCTTGTATCGAAGCAGAATCGGTTGCGTTTCCTCCGCTGATTTAACGTGAAGGCGACCCCAGCCACATCCAATTGGGATGCATTTTTGGCCAGATACGCTGCCAGCTCTCGGGCATGGGAGACAAGACTCGTCCTCGAAGCTGCACTGACAATGACTGGGAGTGACACCTTCCGGTCCCTCAGAGAAGACGGCGATGAATGGTCAAGTCTGGCCGCTCCATCTCGAGGCGACAGCTCACAGCACAACAGCGCACAATTCGATCCTCCAGCACCGTAGCTATTGACTAGAGCAGCGCGCTGCGGAACATTCCAATCCCGGAGCTGTCGGTTGATCTCCATTCCGTCCGGTTCCAGCGCGGGAATCTTCGGATTCAGACGATTGTGACTCGCCTGAGGCGGAATGCCGCCATACTTCATCATGGCCAGCACCTTTAGAAGACCCGCAACGCCAGCTGCAGACTCACAGTGTCCAATGTTTCCCTTGATCGAGCCAATGGATACCGGCGTCTGTCGCGAGGAATCCCCCATTACTGCTCGGATGCTTTCCATCTCAATTGGATCGCCTGCCTGGGTTCCCGTCCCATGAGTTTCCACATAGGAGACTTGGGAGGGCTTGAGACCCGATTTCTCAAATAGACCGCTGTAGAGAGACTTCAGAGCTGTCGAGGATGGCACCGTGAGCGTGGTCGAGGTCCCTCCCTGATTAGTCGCAATGCTAGGGATAACACCAAAGATGTGATCCCCAGCACTGATGGCATCGGTTAACTTCTTCAACACGACCAATCCCGCACCCTCAGAGCGACAATATCCATCAGCCGAGGCGTCAAATGGCTTGCACTGGCCAGTTTGACTGAGAAACCCGGCCTTTCCCAAATCTAGGAAATTTCCGACCGTGGTAAGGGCACTGACTCCCCCCGCTACCGCCATGGAACATTCTCCCGCCTGAATCGCGCGACATGCCCGATGAATAGCCACCAACGAGGAGGAACAGGCAGTGTCAATGACTTCGGCGGGCCCGGTCCATCCATAGTAGTGGCTGAGTCGGCCACACATGAAAGCGCGAATGGTGCCGGTGGCCGTATATGCCGACGGGGCATGAGAGGCAGTGTTGTCTACGTACTCGTTCAAGCTGCCTCCAATGAAGCAAGCGACTGGATCTTCCGCGCTGCGCTGATGCGACGTCAAGTAACCACTCGACTCCAGAGCTTCATAGGACAGCTCCAAGAGCATCCTTTGCTGGGGATCCAGGCTGGCGGCTTCTTTGGCGTTGATGCCAAAGAAGGCATTGTCAAACCGTTTAATATCGGCGAGAAAGTTCCCAAAGAACTTCCTTTTCGCCATATGTTCATCCTGTGATGCCCGAAAGCTCCGGCTCGGATCGATCCTTTCGAGGGGCACTTCTTGATGGGTATCATGACCCTTCGCGATCAACTCCCAGAGCTCCTCGATGTTATTTGCGCCCGGAAACCGACACGATAGTCCGACTACCGCAATGGCAGATTCGGGGAACTCCAGCGGACTAATGGAGGCTGCTTGGACCTGCGGCTGAGGATCTGCCACAAGCAGTTGATTTGCTCTGAACTTGGCAATCTTAAGGCGCTGTTTATTGAATGGCGATAGAGGGACACTGTCGTTCAACCCGAAGATGACGAGTCGATGAGCCGGGCGCGCCGAGGCCTTGAGGTCAATGGCAACCTGAAAGAGCAGGCCATACCAATCGCAACAGGCGGCCAGCATCATAATGATCATGTCTTCCATAATCCCGGCATCGGTCAATGCCTCTCCGGTTCGATTCGATCGCACAGTCACCTGCAGCCGACTGTTTTCGGGTAATTGAAACATCGATGGATTCCGGTTGAGAATGTCCATGAATTCCGGTACTACATGATCATTCTCAGGATTGTGGGCCTTGCCTGTTACGTCCATCTTGTCTGCTGGCAAGCCATGTTCGCGACAATAGTCATACAAGGCCGAAATAGACTTGGCGTGACCGACAAAACTGAGAGAACGGGTTTCTGTGATGGCCGAGACATATGTCTGGCCCAGGGAAAGCGATTAGCAATTGGTTCCAGTGCGCTGTTGTAAGGATTTCAACACCTACGTGGGGAAACATTTCCATCAGTTCCGCCGCTTGACCTTCATACTTGAGTCGAATGGCCAAGATGGTGGACTCGCTCGAAGTCCAGTCATCCAGGGCCTCGATGTACGCTCCCACTCCCATCACGATTCGCAGGAGCACGGCAGCATTGTCCATGATTTGGGCCTCATCCTTGGCACAAGCAATGGAGAGAGCAGGTGGCTCTCCTCCGCAGCAGCCTTGGATACCACCCGCACCCCGTACTTGGTCAATGAAATCGGCATGGGAGATGGCGTGAAAGTCCAAATAGCGAAGATATTCCCCGAGCTGAAGAATTAGTAGCAGCGGCAGAGCAATAATACCTGTCCGGGCCTCGGATACCGGTGCAGAAGGGCCCCCGTTGGCCCAGTCCGCCAGCAGGCTTGCATAGTGGTCTGCATTAGGCACCTTGCGCACGTCTTCTCGGTGGACACCAAAAACGGGCAACACGTTGGTCAGGGAGGCCACATGGCGCAGCAGGGTCCTTCCGTGGGGATGCTGGTGCAGGAACGTGTAGAGCGCGCTGAGATCGTCGGGGTTTGGGGCTCGACTTTGAGGGTTGAAGAAGGCAGCGGAGGCCTGGATTGGATCTACCGCAGCGGTCATGGTGGGTTGGTTGATTGTATGCTTTCATCACCATCTAGCATATCTCTATATGAATACCCATTATCTTCATGATCACCGGGGCGAGATGATCGACCGGGGCCCGGATAGTTTCGTTGCTCGGCCGGTGCATTGTTTTGACCGGCACCGGGGGGATTTGAACTGAAGAGAAAAGAACAACTCCAAACAACACCAAACCGATGGCTCAGCTCGGCATGACTTGCTTGAAACATGGATCTTGACTTCACCTACCCCAACTGGGCCCGACTGGTCGCGGGGGTGGCAGCGGCGGTGGTGGGAATAGTGGCATACCGTCTCTGGCTGCACCCCCTGGCCCGGTTCCCCGGTCCTCGACTCTGGGCAGCATCCCGGCTTCCCTGGATGTATCACACGTCCAGCGGGCGCATGTGGCGTCAGCTCGAGTTGCTGCATCAACACTATGGCCCCATTGTCCGCACCGCCCCGGGCGAACTGTCTGTTTGCTCGGCGGTGGCATGGTCGGATATCTACACCTCACGCCCCATAATGCCCAAGGAGCCCACTAGCCAGACCCCGCCCCTGAATGGTGCGGACTCCCTTTTTACTGCGGTTGGTGACGATCATCGACGCCTGCGCGGCATTCTCATTTCCGGCTTCTCAGACAAGGCACTGAGGGACCAGGCACCAGGCATTGAGCACCATGTCGCCGAGTTTATCGCTCGTCTCCATCGCGAGCTCGTGCAAGGCAACTCGGTAATCAATCTGCACAAATTCTTTGGCTATGCTGCACTCGACACCATCACAGATTTGAGTTACAGCGGGCCCATGCATGCCCTGGCGGACCGCAACGAACACGACTGGATCGCACGCTTCTTCCTGCACGGGCGCTTCAGCACTCTGCGCATGTGTCTCTGCTGGTTTTACCCACTGGACCGACTCATGGACTCCCTTGTGCTGTCCCTCACGCGCCGTCAACGATCCAAGAACTGGACCGTGTTCGGTAGCAAGATTGAGGCCCGAATAGCCCAAGGCAACCAGTCAGACCAGCAAGTCGACCTGATAGCCCCAGTTATGGGCAAAGTGACCGACCAGAAGCTGCCCACCAAAGCAAACAGAAGCAGCATCAGGGGCATGATAACAAAACAGGAAGTCTTATCACATACCCTAGCATCGGTAGTGGCCAACTCCCAGCTGACAACCGTCACCCTGACCACCTGCACGTACCTCCTTCTCCAGCACGCGGAGGCAATGCAGCACATCGTAAAGGAGATCCGCGAGTCATTCACCAGCGATGACCAAATCACCGTCCAGTCCACCCAGGACCTCGTCTACCTCGAGGCCGCATTCCACGAGACCATGCGCCTGCACCACCCAACGCCCATCACTCTTCCCCGCGTCGTGCCCCCTGAAGGACGCCACATCGACGGCCAATTCATCCCCGGGAATACCATCGTCGGCATCAATCTGCACGTCATCCATACCAGTTCTGACTACTGGGTCGACCCGCTCACCTTCCATCCGGAACGCTTTCTCCCAAGGGATGATTCCCGATATGACCCTCGCTTCGAGAAGGATGTCAAGGCGGCCTATATGCCCTTTTCTACGGGCCCGCGCAACTGTATTGGTGGAAAGTGAGTCCTCCCCATACCTTCCATTTCTTCATTAGGTCATCGGCTTATATAGATATCGCAATATAGGTTCTTCTTCGCTGAAGCCCGCGTAACCCTCGCTAGATTATTGTGGAATTTCGACCTGGTACTGGCAGATTCGCAGGCAGACGGCTGGTTGGATCAGAAAGCCTACATCGTGTATGAGCCGAAGTCACTTCAGGTAAAACTTGTTGATCGTCTGGGATAGAGAAGTCTTGGTTGATGTTCGTGTTGAAATGATGCAGCATTTGACTATTGTAAACGGGAAGCGTTAGCATCACCTGCAAAGTCAATTGTCAGAGTCAGAGATTTCAGGCTCTATGCAACTGGATATTGTTATAACTTAGGCAGTTGAAGTTTCTACCGCTGCTTCTTTTTCCTATGAAATATGTCGAAAGACACGTAGAGTGGTCGAGGATGGTATGATTAGATGGGAGAAAGGTGAGGCCGTGCAGAACGGCCGAAAAGACCAAAGGGACGAGATCAGGTGATTCTCTCTACCTACAGAGGTGAATTACCAGCACCAGAATACCCTCATCATAATTGCCAAGGTCCTTTCTAGAAGAAGAATTGGTATTCGTTCAGAGTCTACCTATATGTCGAGACGAATCACAATCTTGCCACACCAGGCTCATCCTCCTTCAACAACCGCACCGTCTCACGCACAGCAGCATGACCCTGTTCAATAGCACCATCAACGAAACCCCTCCATCCATCCGCCCAGTCCGCACTAGCAAAGACAATCCGTCCATGGCGCTGCTGTAGTACCTGTAGGTACTTCGACGCGGCATTAGGGCCCCAGCAAGCCCAAACCCCCTTAGCGTAGGGATCATTCATCCAGTCGTGCGTTGCATAGGCATCAACATTCACATTCGGATTGATATTCTTCCTAAATTCCTCCAAAATGTGTCGTGAATCCTTCTTATCGCCAAGTTTGCCAGTATATCCGAACCCGATGCACCAGGTCCCTGCTGGCCCCGAGGGCTGAGTTCCATTATGGTCAGAGAATGCGAACAGGAAGCTCGAGTCGCCGTAGCCACTGCCGGTCCAGAACCAGCCTGGAAGAGTCTCGCGCAGTTTGAAATGGATCTTGGCGCCCTTGTTTATGTGGCCTTGTGTGACTGCTGCTTGACGGAGGGGAGACAGGGGAGGGCTGAACTTGATATCACCGAGACAGTTCCTAGAATGCGGTCAGCGTCATGCAAAGCACCAAGAAGTCTTCATCGCAACTCAACTCACAGTGGAATCGTCGAAACCACCGTCTTCGCTTTCCACTTCCGCCCACACCCAGTACCAATCTCAACACCGTTCCGAACCTGCCGGATCTCAGAGACCGCTGCACCAAAGATCCTATCCCCAGTATATTCCCCAAGAATTGCAAGAGCAAAAGCAGTCATCCCCCCATTCCCCAACTTAAAGACACCAGCGAGCTCAAACACCCCCGCCATACTGTGCCCACCAAGCGCATACCACCGCAACGCCTCCACAAACCCAATCTCCTTCCCCGGCGCACTCCCAAACGTACTAATATTCGAATCAAACAACTCCTTCTCCCTCTCATCAACATCATCCAACCGATCCAACCGATCCCTCACACTCAAATAATCATACCTCTTCCAGGGCGCCGGCTCCCGTAACGAATCATGCGGATACGGCATCAAAGCCCGACTATCCAATCCATCGATAGTAAAAACCCTCCGCGCGACACGTTCCAGCACATCCGCACACTCCGGAATCGAAACATCCTGCACCATCCCCGACAACGGCGTGAACGATTGTCTTTCCGGCGCAATCATCCCCGCAGAGGTCTTGAGATTCCGATGGAGCCCGTAGCTGTGGAGCTCAGCGTAGAGATGTGGCTGGGCCCAATGGACCCAGGTTCCTCCCATTTCGATTTCCTCGCCCAGGACTTTAGCGGTCCAAGTGCGGCCGCCGATTCGGTCGCGTGCTTCGAGGAGAAGGACGTCGAGGTGGTGTTTTTGGGATAGGTCGCGGGCGGCAATGAGGCCGGCGAATCCGGCCCCGATGACGATCACATCGTAGTGAGATTTGGGGTCAGGGGAACTGGGTTGCACGGCTGAGGTGGAGAGTCCTTCGGTGGTTTCTTTGGCTGTCCAGAGGAAGCCCTCTTTGGTGCGAGGCATGGTGGTTGGGATGTGGTTTGGGTGTTGGTGGAAGGATTTGGAAATGGGGTGCTGGATAGTAGTGTAAAGTATAGATGTCGCAATGCTCGTGCGGATAGGAGCGAATATATCCTCTAGTCAGCTATAGGTGGCATGACAATGGGGAAGCTTTGATATTCCGAGGGATCTGGAGGACATCTCCAACTAGTTTTCGCGATGGGCAGAGATTGGAGAGAATTGATGCAGTACGCGACGCACTTTTTGGTCTGTTTGGGATAGAGCGGTTGGGTTTGGACGTTATCGAGACAGAGATTAGGAAGGAATTAGCGCCATTCTCCACGCACTTTTTTATCTGATTGGGATAAGTGTGGCCCCAGGATTTCGGTCACTAGCGGAAAGAGTTCCGAACCCACAATGTATAGCGTATCGATACTAGACTACCTGTTTATCTACATCCTCGTCACCCCTCATCCTATATCCAGACCATAACAGCTAAAGCTTTGCATATCTCTGAGTCCGACATTTCACCGCCAGTCCATAAGTATCCGATGAGAAGGTGATCGTGCTTCCCCGAGGGAAAAAGAACACATCGCCTGCCTTTACTGTGGCTGTCTGGCCGGTTTCGTCCCGAAAGTTAAACTCTCCTACCGTAACCATAAGTTGTTAATAAACCGTTGTGAAAGGTGAGTTACTAGATAGGTGAATACCTTCAATGACAACACCAAATTCATCATATTCGTAGGTTGGGGCTGTCGACTCAGGCCCCTTCTCCATGCGAAACCAAGCCCCAACGATGGGGTCAGGAATCGTGCTCTTTTGGGTCCCGAGCATGTCACCTGGATAAGGAGTTAGTTCGGTATCACGGGTATGGGGTAATGCAGGTTAGGGAGCCCTACCGAAGAACACGTTCGGGACTCCGGGGAATGCGGGAAGCTTGAAGCGCTCGGCCTTGTCTTTGATTTGGAATGGCATTGTCGCGGGCAGGGGCACTGGACTGCAAAATAATTATGCTTGAATGAGGTTTTTTTTCGGGTTTAAATCAGCCGGATAAATAGGTGAATGAGATAATTCCGACCTTCGCCCAATCGCATTCCGGATGGCTGCACTTTTTTGCCAAATCGGGAAGTCCTCCGGTCCGAAGCCGGCTTCCAGTAACAGGTGAATAGACCCAAATATTCTGTCCGTTGAGATGTGTCATCAATGGTTAACCAAGGACCGTCTCCAGCTTCTCTTCCACCATAACCTCGATCCATTGAACAAACTGCAGAGACTCCGTCTCAGAGCCTGAACAGCCTACCGCCGTCTGAACATCGCTCCTAGTCCAGACCTTTTCCAGAATCTCCGTGGCTCGCATAATCGCGGCTATGCCAACATACCGGAGAACGGCCTCCAGTCGCGCTCGGACGAAGTCCCGCCAGTACAGCTGGACGTCTGCATTGCTGGATATAGCAACTATCTCGGCTGACAGCGTGTTCCATGAATGTTTTACTGGGGTGGGTCGCACCGGGCGCTTCGGCGTCCACTGTAAGGTACTCCCCGCGATCATAAGCGGGATTGTTAGGAGACAGTTTATTCCAGAGGTCTGGGAGGTAGCCGCAATGAGGGTCAAAATCGAGACGGCCATGGAGAGGATTTTCTCTGCGGGCGCTGGCTCGTGTATCTCCAACTCAGCACCATCAGTAGCCTCTTCGGGACCACCGTCCAACAGTTCTGGATAGTTCCTGTAAAGCTCAAGCAAGGCGGCAAGTCTGTAAACCTGAGCCAGCCTCTGCAGATCGCCCACGGGGGTTAGGGGATCGGCCGTGTCTTTTATCACTTCTTCACTGGGAATGGTGTAATTGAGGAGCGCTCCCTCGGTTTCACGAGCTGACCGGAGTATATCGGCCTTAAGCTGGGCTCCAGCATCCTCCCGAGATGTCACAGACGACAGTTGTTTGAGCAAGGATCGCTGTCGCGCCAGAATACCTGCCCTCGCCAGATACACGAATAGTGGAGTACAAATGCCTGTCCACGGGTTAGGGTGGAGATTGGTGGGCTCCTTTTGGTCGCAAACCAAATCCAGGTAAGCTGTTGCATCCAGCGACTGGTTGATCAGGAAGGAAGCCATGGCTTCCCAATATGCCATGACCCCACCCATGAAACTTCGCAAGCGCAATGATGGATCGGATGCGAAAGCAGTTCTCGGGTCGTCCTGGGTGCTTGACATCCACCGTTTGAAGAGGATCCGTGCTCCGTGAAGGTGAGTCGTTCCGAGGAAGGATGGGTTGTGCCAGCCCTATTAGTCTTGTCAGCATTGGCCATGACTACTTTCTTCCGAGTAGGCTGAAACATGCATCCGTCATCCCCAGCAGGACACTCCCGAGCAAGGCTTCCGAGGTTTTATTGGTTGCAAGACGATTGCCTTCGTTTCCATCCTTCAGTCTCATTATCTCTGATTTCAAGCAGGAAAGGGCTCTTGCTCTATGGTCCAGCGCAGTCGTTACCAAGTCCCCCTTTAATGTTGCGAGGTGAGCTGCAGACATGGACAGAACACAGTGGTAGATAAGAGGAGACGAAATCATCAAGCTCCCAACCTCCACGCGAAAGAAGTTAACCTCGGAGTCGAAACATGAATTAACCCGGCAGACCTGGACGAAATAATGTCGCGATATACCTGATTCCTGGTCCTCAAGGGGTGGAGGTAGAGAGAGCGGAAGGGAGAAATGCGCCCATTCGGCCCAATCGGTGGCGTCGTCTAGGTCATGGTTCAATTGCTCTTCTGGCATTTGGGTATTAATCGGGGCGTTTGTTAGGCCTATATTGTGCTCGTTTCTTGAAGAGGCGTTGTTTTGCCGTTCCCCCGGACCCAGATTCGAGACGGAAAGGCTCCCATTCAGGCCCCTGGCAGAGAGAGCTTCTGAATCGCTGCCGTCGGGCTGGGAGGACATCGCAGAGGTCCACGGGATCGAGAACGGCGAGGGGATCTGCAATGCGTCGATGCCAACGGCACTGATACTGGCAGACTCGGTTCTACTAGAACTGGGCGGGTTTGTTCCCTTTCGAAAGTCGGCGCCATCGGCTCGAATCTCATACTTGGAGGACCATTTCAACGGGCGCTTGTATCCGGGACAGTCGAACCCCCTTCGAGTACATTGACTGCAATGCGGATGTGTCTCGTCGCATTTAACTCTCTGGGTCATCCAGTCAGCAGGGGCCTAAGATCAAGGATGCCGTGGAACCCACCCTTTGTTTGCAGCGAAGACATCCGGCTGGTACTGTTAGAGCCCATCAGGTTCCATGGGGGATCACTTACTGCGAGTTTTCAGTCGATTTCGTGGTAATGGCCGTTGTTCAGACATGAAGGAGATTGTGGGCGTGCTGGCCAGGTGAGATCCCCAGAATTGCCCCGGGAAAAGCGGCGAATGGCTGAGGGGACGGCAGGACGGCTCAATTCCGCGCGTTGACGCTAAATCCTCGGGACTGAGGCATGAGGACTGCCAGCCAACTTTATACTAATGACTATCCCCCCATCCTTCCCATGCTTATCTTGCCTGTTTGTGGGGAAGATAAGCAGCAGATAAGAAGCCATCCTGTACTCCGAACGGATCCGAACCGACTTGTATACAATCTGGACTCGGTTATGGTTACCAACCCTACGCTCAGGTCATTGACATTCTATAAAAGATACCAAGCTCGTTACACGCTCTCTCTCTCTCTCTATACTATACCGCTAACCCTCTCATATTTGACACCGTGTACTCCTTCCTCCCTCTCCAGACCCAATATATCGCACTGAAAATCAACACCGCCCCGAAAATGAGCGACGCATAGTTCATATTCCCCGCAGTCACCGGTTGGTACGGAGGAAAGAGCATGAAAATACTCGTGTATCCCAGGTACAACACCGAGACGAGGTTGATCGGGACACCAAACCGACCCAGTCTCCACGGGCCATAGTTGAGGGCCGTATTTTCCCTAGAAATTCGACGCCAGAGCATGAGCACAATTGGAACCAGATACGACACATGTAACCCCAGAACAGCAAGGGAAATGATGGCGTTGAACGCAGTGGTGGATCCGATATTGACCAGACCGAGAAGAACGAGTACAGTGCTTGTGGCCAGGATCGATCGCGTGGGGACCTGGGTTTTAATGTCGAGTTTGGTAAGATATTGATGGCCGGGAAGTGCTAGAATCGAGTTAGTTGAATGCATATCCATCCAAAGGAGAAGACAGGGATGTATACCCTTGTCCCGAGCCAGCGACCATAGCATTCGAGCTGCCGATGCTAATAACGCGATCGTCCCCAGCCAGGCAGTGAAGATAAGCGTGGAAGTCATGGCGGTACTGGCGGCCCGGGAGCCTGTCGCGCTACGAAAGATTTCGATGATTGGGTATCCGGTAGGGCTGTTTAGAGCCGTGTCCATGTCCCCCATACAGAAAAGAACGGCGAGGAGGAATGCAAAGCCCATGACTCCATTGATGGTGACCGAGCCTAACATGCAATAAGGCACAGACACGGCCGGGTTATCCATCTCCTCCCCAAGATGAATAGCTCCATCACATCCTAGGGTGTTGTCAGCTTCTGCTATGCCTGCAATAGTGGCTGTCTGGTGACCTACCAGCTAGAACGTAGCAGCTCGAAAGCAAGCCAATGGACCATGCCACCCCATTGCTTGACCAGCCAGAATTGTTCACAAAGCTCGTGAACACAAACTCCGCCGAATGCTTGGTGGGAGAGCAAGCCCACATAACAGCAACATTCGCGATAAATGCGCAGATATGAACAAGTAGGGACATACCCTCCACAAAGGAGAGAAGGCGGCTGCCCCAGATATTAATAACCGTGCCTAGGCCAACCAGAGCCCAGTATATGAGGGTACTCTGCCATCGCTCCATCTCATATGTTTCGTGGTTGAGAACGACAAGGCCTTGGATCATAGTGGCTGCGAGGAAGGGAGCGCTGGCTGCGAAAGAGATCCAGCCAAATGTACCTAGCAACAGATGCTCCCGTCAGTGAATGATTCTTGAAGGACCCCTTTGGAGGAATTTATGCTCACCTATCCACCCGATAGCCCAACTGAGAGTGTTCTTCAGCTTTTCCGGAGCGAGTTTTGCCGTGAAATGGTACTGGCCTCCAGCAGTCGGGTACCTCACGGTTATTTAACTAGCTATCTCCTGGGGTGACGGATGGTGTATCTTACATTGAAGCAAGTTCGCTTAAAGAAGCAGCAGTTGCGAGGGCTCCGATCATTGCCACTATAGTTGATCAGTCAACCGTTGTCAGTCCCTAGAAGCAGATACAACCAACATATGAATCCATAGACTAGCGAGACCGGGCCTCCACTAACCAGCCCTGCAGCCATCGTACTTCACAGAGTCAGTCAGAGTATTGAACGGCCAAAATAGGATGTTCCAACCTACCTTGAGAGCGCCTCCCATGTTGCCATGAGTACCACCGTCATGGAAAGAATTGTGAGACGGGAAAAGCCTTTCTAGTAGAGGTGAGTCCATAGATGCCATCCAATTCAGTTGTACCTTGCTCATTGATACCTTCAATTCATATGTCTCCCCCTCATCGTGGCTCTTGTTCCTGGCCACCTCAAGCGAAGCGTCGATGGTATCGGACTGTGTCTTTTTCTCGCTGCAATTCATGATGCCAAGGATGTGTGGATGGGAGAGAGAGATGGGGAGTAGTCTAGCCTTTCAAAGACTATATCGCATTTAGATATTCCGATATGGGGAATGATGTGGCGATGGGCATTTTAAGGAGCCCAGCGACAAAACCAACCGGTTGCGCCTCATCAAGCTTGACGCTCTTGGGAGACGCCATGACGTTCCTTATCTTGAGCACACGGTTGCTTGTCCCAAAACGATGCACCAAGTGCGGACGAATCAATCAGTATGCTTAGTACTAGCCTGAGTACTTACCGGGGGATCAACCGAAGATAAGCGCAGCCAATCGCATTCGGATGCGAGGAAGTGGGGGCATCCAACAAGATCCCTAGTAATTCTTGGTTGAAGCCATGTGCATCAACTCGGAATGTCCGATCTTACACACTATATAGTGACCCTTCTCCGTGACATCTCCCCATCTCCCCATCTACCCCCGAACCCCGTCAAAAGAGCGATGCCCCCGTTGCAACCTGAGCCAGCTTCCACGCCCCGTAGGCATCATTCGCGGCACCCATCACGAGAATGAACGCCAGACGCGTGTCCTGCTCCTCGTCGTTGACCGCCAACGCATAGCTGATCCGCGAGGCGTACGACGCCACATTGGCGACTTCACCGGCAAACGCGGTGGAGCGCGTTGGATCGTTGGTCTTGTGGCTCAGCTCATAGAAGTGCCACACCGTCACGACGGCATCGTGGAGACATAGCACGGCGTCGAGAAAGGCCTTCGTTCCGCGGTGGTCCTTGACGACGAGGTTGCCGGAGCGGAGGACGGGGGCTTTCTCCCCGATTTTCTTAAAGATCTTCTGAGCGGGACCGGAGAAAATAATCTTGAGACTGATGCCGCACCCTTTCGAGATGTAGGAGAGGATGTTGAAGGGCAGGCTGTCGACGGGGTCCATCGGGACAAGAAAGTCGCCCACCGCCGAGGCGGCGGCACTCGGCAGGGCGACCATGATCGAGCCGACGGTCAGCGCGGTGCTCTCCGTTTGATCCTCGGCTTCTAGACCCGTCACAAAATTTCCGACGAGGTAGAGAATGCCGCTGAATAGGTGGCAGCTCATGAAGACGGCCTTTTGCGTCGAGGTGGACATGAGAACCGGTCCTTGGTGCTGGGGGGTGGCCGCCAAGGAGGTCAAGGGTGATGAAGACACTGCGTATGAGGTCGAGCGCTGTCGTTGGGGGGACAGACTGGCCACCTCATCCCAGCTCGCGGCAGAGGTAAGGGCCTGCACCTCGCTGTCCCCCTCCGGGAATGGATAGTGGCCTTCCGTGACCTTATACACCACCGTGACAGCGACGGCCCCGATCCAGGTGAACAGGTCGAGGAAAGAGATGTCAGGTACCCCAATCGTATTGAGAATGTCCGAGATGATTGGAATATGGATTTTGGTATCAAGCACGTCAAGGGCCGACTGGGCCAGCTCAGCCAGCACATTCAGGAGGGCATCAACGACAACCTGCACGCTAGACAGAGTGCCGTCGATGAGAATGGCTGCCAGCTTTTGTAGAATCTCCACTACAGACAACGAGTGAAACTGCTTGACCAGGTCTTGCAGTTGGCTAAACACGGCGCTCAGCACCTGGCCCTCGTTGGAGACAGCCGTCAGCAGTTCAAGAAGGAGATTCTCGACCAGGTCGAGTGCTGGCTCGTCGCCCAGAACCTGTAGCTCACGTGCATGGTCGCGATACGTGTCAGAGAACAGCTTCGCGCTGGGCGTCAGGCTCTCGGATGGATCAGAGCCAGTGCCTGATGCGGATCGGGTTGCCCCCTCCCCAAGCTTGGGAGACCAGTCACTAACGCGAGCCCACTTGTTGACCTGCTTTTCAACCTCCGCGATAGTGCTATCCAACGCCTGTCGCGCTCGAGGAATGTGATTTACCTGGTCATGCAGCCATAGCCGAATGAGGTTGTGCATCACATCCTTCGTCCGGCGGATATCACCCCAGTGCAGCAGGGTTTGGAAGAACCTCTTGAGCTTCTCCCATGTCGCCTTAATTTGCTTGAGTACCCATTGCGCAGCACCGATCATAGCATTCAGCGTATCCAGGGCAACATGGTAAATTTGCTTGCCAATCTTCGCAATGAAGTGCAGACTCTTTGTGACCGTATCGTAGACGAGCCTCCCCACACTCCCCGCCGCATTCTTCATTAGCTGCCAGGTGTCGCCCCAGGCCGAGCTGACGGCGTCCGGGATCGATTCCAAAAAATCTCCCAAGTCGCCAGCGAGGGTCCCAAGATCATCGCCCAGGTCTCTCAGGTCATCCCCAAGATCATCAAGCCTTCCATGAGCAAGATCGTCCAGGCCGCGGCCGAGATCATCCACGAACCCAAAATTGACGACTTTGGGGTTTGCGGCACGGAGTTGCATCGTGGTTTCTGCTGCTGCAGGCGATGTCTTCTTTGGATCCCGAACGCTGCGCTCATAGGCTTCTCGAAGAAGACCCAGATTCTGTGCTACGGCCTGCACGTCACGATCGGGGATGGATGAATCGATCAGAGGAGTGAACTCTGGCAACCCAAGAATGCCACCGGCCACTGTCTGGCTGGGGAACTGGGCGCTCCGTAGCATTTCGGCTGAATTGAGAGCAGTCAACTTGGCAAACATCTGGTCTACCGGATTGATCGTGAGGCTTGCATTTTCCAAGGCGACAGTCAAGATCGCACTGCTAAAGTTGTCACTGGTTGCCTGAATGACAGTAAGCGAGCCAGTGGTATCAGTCGTAATTTGAATGGGGGTGGCAGACAGGACATAGTAGAGTCCATTGATATAGACAGGGATGCGACAGTTGGCGGAAAGATTTACCCGTGCATGTGGAGCTGAGAGCTGCTGATCCATCTGGGTGACATGGATGAAGGTGGTATACGACATAAGACTGATGGCGTTTTGTTCTGGGGGAGCTGCCAGGGTAATCTCCTGGGCTTGCCATATCCTTCCTGTCGCCGCTGAACCCTGCATGAGCTTCTGAAGCCTTCCATTTCCAGCCGCGAAGATGGTGTTGCCACCGTCCACTCGGTTGATATAAGGCGAAAGCCGCTCGACAGCATCAAGAACCGGCATGGGAGCGCTCCACGAGCCTGGTTCATGGACTTGGCTGGTAAGACAGGTTATATAATATACCTGGTCCCCCCGGTTCCTCCCCCATAGAGTTGTCAGCTCATCACGAGTCATAACGCGCAGCGTGTCAGTCCCAGACAGGAGCTGGCTAGTGAGAACCACCATTGGCTCTAGATCCTCTTCCTGTTTGTCACTGGGGAAGCGGTACAAGGTCGAGTCCTCCCCAATTGCATAGAGGTCAGTTGACCCGTCAGGCTTGCGAGAGGTGGCTATTGACGAAGGAATTGCACCTCCAGGCAGACGTAGCCGACGCGGCGTGGCAGGACCATGGCCATAGTAGTTGATGATCGGTTCATACACCAGTTGGGGACTCCCGGCGCCTGTGGTGCCCACCGTATAGATGCCATCCACCGGCTTTCCGCTCACCCGGCCCACGACACTCTGATATACAGCCGTCGCGATGTCAACCGTGACATCATGTTTGACCCAGGAATGGCCACTCACTCGAGCAGGGTCGATGTGATAGCGGGCAATGTGCGGGTCACCCTTATTCCCCCACGGTCGGCCGATATCGACAATTAAATACTGTATCTGATCGCGGGTCTCGGCGAAGAGTGCGCCGGTGATGGTGGTCGTCTGGGGTAGCTCATCTATCGCATCAAATGGCACCATGGTCCATGTCGGATGGGATATCCACGATGTGTCTCCGCTTGAATTGGCCAGCGACATGAAAAGATGGTCAGTCCCATCCAGACTTACAGCCATCATCAGCCCGATACTGCCGTCCACGGCGCTCTGGCCGACATCAAAGGTGCGGACCGTCGCACTGCGGCCGGGAAACTGGGCGCGGATAGTCGCGGTCGAGAGATCATGAACCTCCCATCCGGTGTGGCAAGTGCCGCTTTGTTCCTCAAACACGTTCAATACCCCCGAAGAGTCGACCGCGAAGAGGAGGGCGTGGCCGTCTACACTCTGTAGGGCCTCGAACTTGCCGGTGGGTGAGATAACCCGACCTTGTACGTAGTTCTGCATTAATTCTGTGGAGGCTGTCAGCTTCCCGACCGAGCCAGACAGAAGAGGGGGACGGGCAGGGGGATTTCCAGCCACCGGTGACTGCTGCTCCTGCTGAAGAGGCGGCTGCTGGTGGTGACTTTGCGGCTGGGCTGGGCTAACCTTGACGGGATCAACATAGGTGATCTTGCAAACCAGGTCCTCGTGGTCCGAGAAAAACGGGTCCTTGTATGTGAAGACGCGGGCCCCGGGGAACACAAAGCTCTGGAGCTGGCTGATTTCAAGCTCGTGTAGGTCGGCAGCGGCGCGGTCAATGGTGTTCATTGCGCTTTCGATACCACGGGAGGTTCCCGATGAAAGTATATCATCCCAGAAGCTCGCAATCCACGATCCGGGATTGTTGATATCCAGGTCGACTTTCTTCTCTGGGAGGCTTTCAGACCGATCCACGATGTCCTGGTTGATATTCACCAGCTGCAACGCTCCATTCTGGTTGACCGACATGCTATACGTGTCGGTCCGGGTCTTATCCATCAGGTTCAGACTGACCCGGTGTGCAGGGTCGAGATCCTTGTCAATGACCTGGGTACAGGAGACATTAATCCGAGACCACTGCTCCACCCGGATCGTCCGCTCTTCGAAGAATACATCGAGGGAATAGTTGTTCTCGACCTGGGTGAAAATGCGAGAAAGCCACGGCGACATTAGAGTCGTGTTTGCGGGTTCCTGGAAACCCTCGTCGTAGCCTCGATGTTCGCCGTGCATCACATGGCTCCCGCTCGCGGACACCGTTGCCAGTGCTTTCCCGCCAACAAGTGGAGCGAGACTCACCGCGCTTGATTGAACGTCGGGCAAAAAGCAGTACTGGGTCATGTCCAGGTTGGCCGCAACGAAGGCAGCCAAGATGTTGCGGTTTATGGCAATCATCCCGCTGCTCTCTTCGAGGTCCTGTGGTTGCACCCAATTCCAGTCCAAACTGGAGATTCGCGGCACGGGGTTGTTGTTAATTGCACAGAGATGGTCCAAGGTGGTGGCGGCCGGTTCGGCGGGCACTGGATTCACAATGCGCTCGAACGCGGTCATTTGCAAGGTCGACTCATCGTCAGACTGCGTGACCGCGGTGACAGCCACAAGCGGCAAGCCGTGCTCTTTGGCCGACTTGGTGTAGATGTTGCGGAAGTAGGTCTCCAGCACATGTTTGGCGTCAGGGTCGGTCACGGTGCTGAAATCCGGGACCGTTTGCAGCACGGCATTGTCCAGGTCATAAAAGAGCTGCTGCAAGCTAAAGGCCGTGCCGGAGAGATTGACGAGTGCTTTCCGCAACTGGTCTCGGACATCCGGGTGGCTGTTGAAGTAAGGGGTGTCGAGCTCCTTGTCAAGACCCGCGACGGTGAGGTTGACGGACATTTTCATGGCCCACGGCTGACCGGCCGGACCCTCCGGCTGCTGGAAGACGTTCCAGATGATGCTTCTGCGCGCGTACCTGATCGAGACGACCTTGACCTGGCGGCAGAACAGGTTGAAGGTGACATTGTCCGCGCTGTTGAGGGTGACGATAGGGGGCAGCGTCTTGGGCGTGTGGCCCCATGGCATGCCAATCTGGATCATGACGCCGACCGCAAACCCGGCATCGGCCAACTCGTCCAGCCGGGGGTCCTTCCCGTCGACATCCTTGGGAATGTCAAACGGATTGACCCCGTTGCTTTTTTTCATCAACTCTTCCAAGCCGATTTCCTCTGTCGGGTAGCCTTGGTCATCTTCCAAGAAACACAGATACTGGATGGGTTGGGTCCCTTCATCTAAATACTCCAGAAGGCCGGAGTTGATGCTGGCCTGAGTGGTGGCTACCACAAAGTCACATTGACAGCGGGGGTCGGAGAGGTAGGATGACTTGCTGCTCATGGTGAGTATAGGAGAGTCTCAACTAGACGCCTGGAAGAAATACTCGATACAGAGAGGACTGTTGACGGGGTAGTGATCAATTGTAAACTCCGCGCGTGGTTTTATATCACCTTATGCCCTCTTGCCGCAATCCTTGGCTGGCCACCGGATTGACTCGTCTCAGCCAGCCTCCTTTCTCTGAGACTCTGATAAAGAGAGG